>JALRMK010000031.1:0-435576 GCA_026119845.1 Pezicula carpinea
TATAAACGGATTATAATCTTGGTATAAAGGTGTTAAAATATTTCTCTACAAGACAATATAAGTATAATTAGCTAGTAAGGTGGGCTCTTTCTAGAACACCATTTGAAAAGTCTCTAGAAGACCTTCTAGGTCACCTTGTAGTACTTAAACGACCGGCTTAGACAGACCGAGGTTATAAGTTATATAAATATTCCTCCGTAGTAATTAGAGAGATTAGTAGAGAATTCAAGAGGTTAACTAAGTCTCCTAATAACGTAGAGACAAGTGATTTACTAAATGTCGCTTAGAGACTGAACGATTCACTTCTACTACTTATAATCTAAAGGAGAGAAATATCATCATTTTTTAGAAACCGAGTCTTAGATCTTCCACCGTATAAAGTCTATCGTGTACCGTGTAAGCTAAGGTCTAGGTGGGTAGACTAAGTGGTAACTCTCTCTGCGGATCTAAAGGCCTAAGTCGAGGAAGACTATAACTGTCGGCTACTTTAATAGAGGCGTGATAGATGCGTCGGATCTAAACCGAAGATTTTAGACAATGTGTTATAGAGTAGCTTCTACACTTTGTAGATATATACTACATTCCTAGAAATCAGCGAGATAGTTAGAAAGGATAAGACAGTTTCCTTTACTACTCCTTATATTAGAAAGGCTAGTTAATAAAAGGACCTAATAACTAGTTCTTTCTAGTATAATTACTAGTAATTAATCGTGAGTAGCTTAAAATTCCGTGTGGTAAACAAGATTATTAACGATATTTCTAAAGGAGCACCTACGTACTAGCTAGAAAAGTTCGTTATTCTAACCTACGTCCTAGTAACAGTACTAGCCCTTAAATGTATAAGTATTTACTTTATTCTAGCCTCACTCGTTAGCTAACATAAAGTAGTGTCTTAATCGTGGGACTAAGTATAAGTCGGTTCTAATACACCCCTCGATACTAATCTCGAAGTAGAGAGATACGCTAGCTATATTTAACAGCGAGGAACATGTAGACAGCGACCCTACTATCCTTATTTTAACTATAAAGATAATAGGTATAGCTTTTAATATCCCTCGCGCGAGGACCTATATACTCCTTAAGCTAGACTAGCTAGTCTAAAACTAGCGTTAGGCATTTAGAAGAGTGTACTACACTAGACAGCTATTAAAAGAAATAAAACTATTCCTACTGTATAATCTAATAAACCCTATTAAGTAAAGGATTATTACCTGACAGGATAATCGCGGGCGAATTAGAGATAGTGTTTTTAATATTATAATAGTCTAAGCTGCTTCACGTTAGTAAAAAAATAAAGTAGATAAGGAAGAGGACGAAGATTAGTTTTAAAAGATAGAGGACAAAGATTAGTTTTAAAAGGTAATGGTGTAATATAATAGATATAGACGTCACCTAATGTAATACATAGAAATGTTAGGTAATACTAGCTAACGTCACCTAAACTAACACTCTTAAATTTTATATAATCCCTCTACTTTTATCACTGATATTTATTACATTAAGTAGGAAATAGACGTATTCTAATATAGTATAAAAGTAGGTTAACCTCGACGCTAACTATAGACAAATTATTAGGCTAAAACTTAGCTATATGTTAGGCTAGTATTATCTAACTTATTAGTTAACACGTTAAACCTGAAACTACGCGGAACTTAAATTTAGAATAGCTTATACTAATCGTGTTACACCTTATTCTTCACCCTATATCTTCTAATTTAGTACGACACTTCCTTTGTAATTTAACCTCATTATAGACAGTTAGATATAGACTAAGTTTATCTACCTCCTAGGTTCTATACAGAGACTAAAAAAAATTGGTCGATAGATTATATCAAGGTAGGACTATTAATTAATAACACTACTTACTCTATAATATACACAGCACTTGAGTCTAAGATAATATTCTTTAACCTCCTTAGGCGTGGACTTAATACGATTATAAGTAAGACAAAGCTCTAAGTAACCTTTGAAAATGTTAAGCGGACGTTCCTAGGTATATTCAACGATGTCCCCTCGGCATAGCGTGAAAGGTGCTTGACTATAATCGCCTAGAAATATAATTATAATTGTAAACAACACTGTATTAGCCCTCGGGGTTCGTGTAGTAACAGGGTAGGTAATTTACTAAGAATGAGACAGTATATAGGTACACCTAGGGATGTTAGCCACGGTCTAGGATCGAGAACTATAGAAATATAAAGGATAAAGGATAGTAGTTCTACCGTCTGTTATATGTAAGACCTCGTCGAATCGACTATACTATCCGTCGAGATTATCCTAGAGAATATAGTATTCGACTAGTTTACTACTATTCTAGTAGAAGATATTAGTTATAACAAGGATTTAGAAATTATATTATATGTATATATTAGACAGAGAAAGGTGGACATATATAATAGCCGGGTATAGAAAGTAGTAATTAAGGAAATATATCTCCGGGGGGCCACTAGATTTACGTTTATTATCGAAGACAAAGGTATAGAACGTAGATATATAAATATATAACTACTAGCTAATAATGGCTATAGTACGCTAGAATCTAGTAACTAGGTTAACTCATGTACCTTTTAATAATATTCAAGCTGTATAAGTCTAGCCGCCTTAACTAGTAGAAGGATCACTAACGGTATATAGTGAGAGAAGTTCTAGTATGCTTAGAGGATTAGGTGAAACAATAGAAGTATTGTTAAATAGGACGTGTATTAACTCTAAGAGCTGTACAAAGAAGAAAACAGCTGTTTATAACATGAAATAACTAGTATAGAGTTTAAACTTGTAAGCTAACTTTGTAGGTGTTATATTTTAAACATAGGCTAGGATAACACGATCTAACCTTTACCTATAGACGTACTAGTTTAACCTAGCTAGCACCAAGACAAGTATATATAGGTAATAGAGATAATTACTTATAAAGATATAAGTCTTGTTATACACTATTAATCTAATAGAAGTATACTTATTATTTTCCTACACTCTAAGTAAGACACATTTAAGAATTTAAATTAGGTAGAGTTAAACACTTTAGAAGAAACTTAGGCATTAAACTAACGGTAGATTAGACAGAAAACTAACCTGTGAGTAAGAATATAACGCTGCTAATATATAGTCTAGCTAGAGTAGCATAGAAAGAATTATAGTGGGGGTATATAACTAGTAGGTGTTTAAACTATTATAGAACGTTACTAATATTACACTGTAAATAGGACGTAAAAGAACAAGGTTATATATAATAGTAAGTGTAGAGGACTAGAAACTCCGTCGAAGAATACTTAACAGTAAACAGACGGGGAGTTATCTAAATAAATTTATTATAGGGCTGTGTAAAGCGGAGGGATAGATTAAATGAAGAGGGAGAAGGTTAGATAATTTTCTACGAGACGCTTAAGCTACTATAAGGGGCGATAATTTTAGGCCACTAAGGTGTTAGATTTAACCCTTGGTTATAATGACGACTAGAACATATATTAAAGATAATGGTAGAGATATAGAAGGAGTGTGTTACTAGACATGTAGTAGCGGGGGACCTATAAGTCGGCGATGTTACTGTTAGGCTAAGTGAGTGGGTTACTTAAAAGGTACCGTCTTAGCTCTATAGGCGAATAGTTAGCTAACGTTATAATAGCTACTCGACGATACTAGCGACTTCTAAAGTAAGTGTATATATAAAATCTAGAACCTTGTAAATATATATTACCTAGGCGGGAAGCACTAATTAAACATAGAATTAGCTCGAGCTTTATAAGTCGACTATTACTTTACATGTAAGGACTATACTAGGGTAGTATAGTCTTACCTATTTAGATGTCCTTAGTTAATAGTATACTAGTCTAACCGGAAGAGATTTCTAGTGTAAATCATTATATATAGCATATTATAAATCGCTTTTAAGACTAAAACACACGTCGGTAACCTCCCGACCACCAGGCATATGTTTTCCCCTTTACAAGGTGAAACTATTATATAGGTATGTTGTCTTATAGATTATACACTCTCTAAATATATAGTAGACAGGACTAGGCACTCGAAGAAGCTAGAAGGCGTATAACTATTAGGTAAGATCTACTTTAGAGACCGTGTTAATACTGTTGTCTATATTAATTAAAGCTTGTAGAGAATTATAAAGTGTTAAGAAGTACATAGAAAGATTAGTGGGAGAAGTAGATGACTAACATCTGTGAAAGACTCTGACATTAAGTGTTAATATAGCTAGGTTAGAACGAGGAGTAGGAAGAGACTAAAGGCTTAGTTTATAATCTATTTAAAAACTTACTAGAGGACCTTAACACTATAGATAACAAGGAAGAGCTAACTATAGAGGGGAAACATGTTAGTATAAGTAGTTGTGTAAGTTATTAACTATTGTTAGCTAACATATAATACTAACAGAGGGTAGGTTAATTCAGACATAAAAAGACGACGTATTGATACTACTTCCAGGGATAGTTCTCGGCAGTCGTAGATTAATGATACTCCGGAGTAGTTAGACGTATACAGCTCTCTAGGTTACCGATAGACATTATACCTACTAAATTATAACAGGACAACAACGATGTCTTAAGCAAGGAAGACGCCTAAGATGTTTTTAGACACGAAACTCCTATGTCTAACCCTGCCGCCCTGTCGGTCGCTTAGAGTAATAGAGAGAAGGTAGGATTCTAAGGTATATTATTAACAAGGATATTACTAAGTAGGTGGTTAATAGGAGTAAAATAGACGGAGAGGTAGCTAGCTAGCACCAGCTATAGCTTAACCTAAGAGCCAAGGTAGGTAATCCACTAAGGGCGTCTATAAAAGCTTTAAGATATAGAGTAAGAGTGGGACACTACTTAAAGGCTCGATTTCTTTAGGTAGAATATTCGCACAGATCTAAAAGGTGATAAAAGTGAAAGTAGACGAAATATAGTTTTACCAGGGCGGGGAGATAAAGGAGGCTCGACTAATATTATTTCTAGACGAGGTGAGAGGTTTTATTAAAGCTGGTCTACTAGGAGAGGAGATCTAGAAGCGGTTAATAGTGTGGTAGTTAATAGAAGATAATTTTCCTCAAGATAATAAATTAGGGTAGGCTATTAGGGTAGTATTATAGTATAGTGAATAGTAAGAGTACTGTTAATTAGTAGTATATCTATATATAAATACTATGTAGTGTATAACTATTAACTAATATATAGATGTTAGCTAACATATAGATGTTAGCTAACAAATAGATGTTAGCTAACAGATAGATGTTAGCTAACGTATAGATGTTAGTAATCGAATAGATGTTAGTAATTAAATAGATGTTAGTGATTAAATAGACTAAACAAAGAACATGTTTAATTAGAACTATATAAGCGAGTATGTCTAGTAGATTATAACTATAGTATTAAGTAAGCTGTGTGAGTATAGTATAATGTGTATTCTAATTAGGTAGAAAAAAATGCTCGACTTATATAAACTTAGTGAAGTGTGTAAGAAGATATATAAACTATGTAAACTACTCTAGATATAAGTAGTTTATATGATAGTAATTATATTTGTGTATTTAGTATAATATTCGCGCGATTTAAACGAAAATCCACTTTTATAATTTTATAGATATAAGCTCTATAGTCATGATTTCTACGTCTAATATACCTCTAAGTTAACTAGGTAACCATGTAGATAAGGGTATAGATAACTCGCCTACTCCTACTACTTTATCTATATTATATTCTCTATAGACTAATACAAGGTAAGTATCTTGTCTGTCACCTTTAACCTCTTTAGTGACTATTATAGCTTGGGCGTAGCCTCTACTAGACATAAGGAAGGAGTGTTAGTATTAAGCTAAGTAAGAGAAAATAACCTAACTTCTAGAGGGTGATATAACCCTTTCAGTGTATATAATATAATTCACACATAGAGAGAAAATAACCTAACTTCTAGAGGGTAGTATAACCCTTTCGATGTATATAGTATAATTTATAGATAGAGAGAAAACAACCTAACTTTTAAAGGCTCTTTAGGTACCCACATTATAAAACAAGGGACTACACCGCGGGTAGAATAGGTATATAGAAAATTCTCTAATATATACTATTCTTGCTAACAGGCAGTAGTATCGTGTTTATCTATAGCCTCACCGGCGGTTCCCTGTCGACATAGACTGCTAGCGGCGAAACATTGTCGTAGTTAGAAACCCTCCTCCTAAAAGAGATGCCTAACGCTAGAATTATAACCTGCGGATACGATGTCGATGTTCATGGCTTTCTCAGGAATGTGTCCGTTAACTCGATATTAGAACACGCACAGACCTTGCTACAGGATCTGGACAGGCTGCGGCGGCATACCAATACCACTGGACGGCCGTTAATCTTTGTTGCCCACAGTCTTGGAGGTCTGCTGGTTAAAGAAATGCTTCGGTCCTCCAAGGAGCTTTCTCACATGCCTGACCCAGGAGAGAGGTCATCCATATATCCTGAGACGAAGGCAGTCTTATTTCTAGGGACTCAGCATCGCGGCGCCGCATTAGCACCCCGTGCGATCAAATTATTTAGATTCCTCAAGCTCTGGTTCACAAATACAAATCGGAAACCTCTCGAGGTCTTGGTCCCTAACTCGCAGTTACTCGAAAACATAGAAAGTTCATTTACCAAGATCTTGAAAGAAGACAGAATCAAGGTGGTGTGTTTCTACGAAGAATATCCGCATCCTATTTTGGGAATTGTAAGTTAAAATGACCATCCTAACAGGAGAAGAGTAAGTTGATCGCGATAGATTGTCAACAGCAGCTCTGCCACCATCTTAGGGCAAGATATTATCAGCCTTCCCTTGGATCATAGCGAAATGACAAAGTATCCTCCTACTAGGGAAAAGTTTTCAGGATTTCAGAGAACAAGTTATGATCGGCTCATGGGGGTGCTGAAAACTCAAATGCGACGGATCACAAGGTGCAGCGTATCATCTCGTAGAAAGTCCTGAGCTAACGTGAGACTAGAGATCCAACCATCTTGTTCCGAGCTGTCGAAGCCGACGATGAAGCCTACATCAAGGAATGGGCTCTCGCTTTCGACCTGGACAACGAAAAGAATAGCCAGGGATTGAATGCAGTTGGGTATGCGGCCATGGAAGGGTCGATAAAAGTTTTCATACTGCTCGTTACGCATTTTGGTGCAAAGCCGGACGAACCCGATGAGAACTACAAGCAGCGCCCTTTATTTCGAGCAGTGAAGAGCTGGAAAACGTCTGAATCCACCTCCAGCGGTGATACTCCGATGAAAGATCATCTCGGAATTGTTCAGTTCCTTGTCAACAAGAAAGGCGTAGATATAAATGCACAGGAAGAGTATGGCCAGACGGCAATCGCTGTTGCCGCAGCCAAAGGCGTCGTTGGAGGCGTTAAGATACTTCTCCAAGCAGGCGCCAAGCCGACTATTAACGACTGGTGCATTCCTCGACGAACACCTTTGGGTAGGGCAAGGCTCAATTACTCAAAAGCCGAAGGATCCTACAAAGAGCGCTTGGCGGAGGTTATAAGTCTGCTTGAGGAACACGGAAGTCATAATGCTTCGCCAGAGTGCATGGAAGGGTTGTAACTAAGTATTAGAATAGGACGAGAGAACGTAAGACTGTCTAAGAAATTACTGTTGTTATTTTACTTTATACTTTTAATGTTAGAAGAATAAAGTGTTAAAAGGGAAGTGTCGGTATATTCCGAATTACTTATATAGTTAAGGCTACTAGAAGCATTCTAAGATTACTTCTATTATTATTATTATTATTATTATTGTTATAGAGACAGCGGAATAGGTACCTAGTGGGTATAGGTACCTACCCCGACGTCTAATTCTATATCTCTAAGTTAAACGTTATAAGAGATAAACTTATACTATATCTACTATATACAGCTATTGTTATTCTCTACTAAGATAGGTATTTTATAATTTCTATATACCTAAAAAGATTAGCTTTCTATCTAGCGTCTTTAAGAGTATTACTAGCTTACTATTTTCCTTTAGATATAATTTACCTCTATATCTAAGTCTATAGGTACTTTTACCTGTTATCTTTATCCTCTATTTTCTAATCCTCTTATTTTATATATAGAAGTTACAAGACCACCTACCTTCTTAGAAGGGCAATCAATTAACAATCGTTACCTCTCTTACCTCACCTTTTAAGCGATTCTAACGGGCTCACAGTACTTATCTTTAAAATTCTGATTAGGATGTGCGACCATGCTCTATAAGCAATATCAATACTGTCACCCTAGAGCATTCCACAACATCTAGCATCATAGAAAGTTAAAATTTTCACCAAAGCACCAAAAGCACCAAACTCCAGCGACTCCGACCACCTCAATCTTTTATACAAGTGATAACTTCCACCTGAATTTACCCATTCATAAGATACCTAGGTAGGGCTAGGTAATCAGAAACAATTTTCATCAGCGAACACAAGTTGTTTTGACGTTGACCTCTACACAACCAGCATTATGATCAACCTGTCCCTTCAACCCCAAGAACACGCCGGGCTTCCCATGACAAGTCTGAAAGATCCACCCATCACACACCAAGGTGCCCTTCTTTCCAAATGTAGCCGTATTGGCACACACCAAGCGAGTCTTGAGAGACCTAGCCGCCGTAATCTCGGTCTGCGTATTCAGCAGGAGACGTCGGATAGGCCATTTGGTACTGTCGACATTGAAGATGTGGTTGCCTCCTGAAGAGATGGAGCCTTGATCGTTGATGGTATAGTTGGTGGCCGATTTGGCGTCGGTTGTCGTTTGGATGGTTCGGTAGTCGACTGCGTTGGTGATGAATCGTGACGTTCTTGGTGATGCTACGCGTTCTACTTGGATTGTAAAGTCGTGGCAGATGGTGCTGCTGGCCTGATAGAGGAATATTAGCTGCCTTCTATGCTGCACTTGAGAGTTTTGGTGCCAAGGTAGATAATTACTGGTGCTTTGCGGGAAGAGAGTTCTGGGAGCGCTTGAGCTGTGGTAGTGAGGAGAGCGAGGGCGACGCCGATGATTTTGATACGCATGATGATGGATAAGAGCCGTTAGTATACGAATTGTTGGTTGTGGAAGAAAAGCACGAGTTGATTGTTGTGTAACTTGTTTTGATGAATGCAAGGAATTGTATGGAGTTTTCAACCCATAGATAGGTTTACAATGGGACGACCTAGTCGGTAATGACGATGAAGACTTTGAAAACTTCAACCTTATCTAGGTAAGTAACCAAGGTACCCATCGAGAAGGACCTGTAGCTGCACTTTCACAGGTATATACAGCTTTCTTTAACTCTTCTAATACCTAATTCTTCATGAATGTACAGTCCATCACAAATGGTGAAATAAAACGGAGGTTCAGGAGGTTCAGGGTATTCTTCGTTCGACCTTAGTCTCGTTATAAAAGAGCTTGTAGGTTATGAGGGTTTCGAAGTTAAGCTAGAACCTCATAAATGTATTATTATAATTCTGTAGTGTAACTCAATAAAATTAAAGAACGGGGCTATTCTACGAAGGCTCCATATGAAATGTGCCCTCGGGTCTTTCTGTGAGCGGATAAGAGACGCCGAAAATGAACAATATAAAGGAATTTGAGATAACAACTTATTAAACGCAGGCGCGAGGCCTAAAATACTTACCGCTAGGGGTTGAAAAGATTGGGTAAGGGCAAGAAGAAGGCTATGTGAGCTATGTCTATGCTTAGAAGTTCGATCATAAGTCACTCAACTCCATTTAAGACAAAGCCCCATAACAGGTCAGTCAGAAGGAGGTCAGTAAGCTGTGCTTGTTTGATCGTTATATCGCTTCTCTCCTTGTTTTCCTTTTCTACTGGATGCTTATATGGTTTTGGGTAGTCTCGTGTGTTTATAGCGTGGAGACGGTACTTCTGATTGATAACATGGCGTAATGTATGCATGTTTTCAATTCCACGGTCTACACCAGACCGCCGACAATATATCACTATCAAGAAAGTATATTCAGAAGCTTTTTAGGCCCCACTTGAGTTGACTAGGTAGTCTCTCATCACAGTATGGCAGCTCAATAGCGGCGGAGTGATTTAGACCCGACTTGTGATTCGATGGAACGAGCAACGAGCCCAAGTGTCTAGAAACCAGACTTGTTCAAAACTGGACGTTTGCTTGCGTTGACGCCATAGATAAGAGCCTTACCTTTGCTGGACTTGCTTGCAGGGCACCGATGGAGGTTGCCTTGAGTCCAGCATATTGGAGCTACCCATGTCAGTCACGGATGGCTTTATTAACCCAAGCAACTTAACACGTATAGTTGCGACATCGAGGCGATGGCTATCCGTCTAGGCACCTACCTTGATGGTGCTTTAGTGGATCAACCAGTTCGTGTAATTATGGAGATACGCAGGCAGCGACCTTCAATCGACAGCTGATCTTGCACCGCCATAGCCATCGGTCATCCTCGAGGACCAGGTATTGTCCTGCTTGCAACTTCCTAGCCAAGAAAGCCAATAGTACGAAAACAATGGCTGCGGTAGATGTTAATCAGCAATTTCAGAAGCTTTCCACTTACTTCGGAGCCTCCCCACCAGCGCCACAACATTGTTGTCCTTGCTAAGAGACGCACTAGACGCTGTAGTTACCTTGCTGCTATAGCTCTACCACTGGGGCCAAGATAACCTAGGTCTAGTTTGGTATACACGATAGTGCCCAGAGAGCAACAGAAAGAAGAGGCAAGGCCTTCCGAAAGAAGTCAACGTTTGGTATTATTTTCAGCATCGTACACTTGTTACCGTGCAGTCCTGTGCAGTCCTGTGCAGGTCGAGGGAGACTGCTTGAGGATAGATGCCGGTTCAGTGTTCCTCGTAACGTCGAGGACGACCTGATGACAATTGCCATTGTGCCCGTAAGCCTTGGGGCTCAAGCGTCGTCGTCTGTGTTTGAGGCGCGATGATGGCGATTATTCTGCGATGTGCAGCAAATCGCACGAACAATCGAGGTGCCAGCTGTGGAGAATCAGGTGAACTTATGTCAGCGCTCTGCTCGCGCTGTGGCGGGTTGTTCTTCAGAGGCCACCCGACAGACAGCACGACGAGAATTCGCGGATGCTTTGCACCAAAACCTACCTCTAGCTCACATGTCACTGCTGTACAGGAGAAAAAGCCAGCTCATGAATCAAGCCGAAGGTTCCTATGCACAGGGAAAAATAAGACCAGGGCATCAGCAACTTCAAGCCTCGAGCATGCACGGTCTCTCCAACGGGTGTTTTCGGTTTTCGGTCGACCCCTTCTTGGTTCTAGAAACAAACATCTGAGCGACGAAACACGAACCAAAATTGATCGAGTCGAGCGACGAAGAGCCGAACAGACCAGACCCCTATTTCTCGCAGCAGCCTCAGGAATCAGCCGTGCGCAGATTCCAGATTGTCACCGAGAGCACGGGTAAAGTTTGGTGGAACATCAGCAACCGTGCTCTGGAAGCTGTTTGGCTCCGGAATCTGTCGACGCCTGTACATAAGGCTGCATCTCTTGGACGAACTCGATGGGAGCATACTGTCCAGGAGGGAACGGAACTCCAAGTCGTCGATGTTCAAGGACGCGAGCTGACGAGGGTGCTGGGTGTACTGTACCGAAGCTGACTGACTGCATGCATCTACGCTGTAGCCTTCGTGCTTTTCTACGACTTGTGTGCAACAGAAAGATTGCGTTTGCTGGCTTGGGTGTTTAGCTGATTCTCTGTTTGCAGCATCCCTTTTTGCCTTTTTCATGCAAAGGATTCGCGATGGGGGAGGTGGAACTTGGGAAGACCTGCTGACGCTCCGGCCTCCTGCTTTCAGGCTGCGGAGGAACAGGCAGGAGGGCAAGACGGACCGTAATTCGTAATTGATCTTTGATAAGGTTCTCCTATTTGTGACGCATTCTCAGGAGTAACAATGACCAGGTAGGTGTGTCTCCCTTTCTGGTTTTCACTTTACCCGTTGTTCTGCTCATCTGGATGGTCTAGTTGCGACTTGCGATCGCAGGAAAGTTCAGCATGGTGACGCGAGGAGACGGGAGCCTCGGGATGCTCGTGATGTGAGGAGTTGAGGATGGTATCTTATATACCGGTACTATTGGTTGTCACATGAAGAGCGGCCCGGACGAGCCATGTTCGTTGAGTGGTGGAAGAAGGGTTGAGCTCCCCTTTGGATAATTTCTTCTGGCTTTGTGTGAGAATGCTGCAAGTGCAAGGGGACGCTGATTTCGTCCAAAGGAGGTTGAGAAGGTAAGTAAGTAGCAGCATAAAGGAGGGAGGGCGATGCGGGCTGAGTGAGACTCAGCGAAGGCGTAGTAAGCTATTCGCAGCCCTCCGCACATAGACATTATTCTCGTGATACTTGATACTTTCAGCCGTACGTTCGCACCTTGATTAAACCGGGCAGATGTTGATTTGTCCCACCACGCATGCGAGACCAGCTAATCTCGAGTCAAGTCTGACAGACTTTGTTTTTCCAGGCTGCGGGACAAAGTCAAATGCTCCTCCATTCTCTCTCGTGGTGCCTCTGGCTATTGTTGACAATTAGCCACCTCCTGATTTTCAGGAGAAGGCAGACAAATTGACTTAATTGTGCAACGAATCAGGCGTGCGCACAGATGGCACAAGATTCCACTGAAACCCAAGTGACTTTGCCCCACGGATTCCTCAGGTCCTCATGTTACGAAGCCCATACGGCGGCCACCAGGGCGCCGAAGTGCACCTTGCTTACTTGTAACCACGGGGGGCTGTCGACATTGGGTCCGACGCTGATCGCCCCCAGGCTGAGGGGGCAGGCCGGGGCTCCGATTGGCGGGCTCTCCACCGCACCCCCCTGGCGCGCCTAGCCGTCTTGGGAGCTCCTTGCTATTTTGGTGTAGCGAGTCCAACGTGGTGGGGCAGCACGGGGCGGGTACGAGGCCCAGCCCGCCCAAAGGGTCTTAGTCTCGTCCACGTCCTGTGGTGCCTTACCTAAGCACCTGCCGCCATCCCGCTAAGCGGAGAGGACACTTCTCAGAACATAAAGGCCACCTGTCTCCCAACTCCTCGCAACCCAGACCAGACCAGACCACGAACCATCACCATCCCCCGACTGAGCCCTTCGCAACGCCCCCCCTATTATTGGCTTATCGGTAGTCGGCCACTAGCTGCCACAGCCTTTGCTGCCTCTCGACCAGCGATCGTTGACTCACAGGCTACGACGACGCCTTCATGCATACCTGTTCTCTCGCCATGGACCAGTACTGTACCTACATCTAGAGGCCCCGCTCCAGCAACCAGCATATTGCACTCTGCGACAGACATCCTCAAGTCACGCACAGCATCGCTACAGTTGGCGCATCCCCATCACCACAGCGACATCGAGACCACCACCACCACCACTACCACGATGGCGGTACCCAACATCAAGTATGAGCATTCGCCCGTCGAGAGTCTCGCCGACTCCTTCGCCTCGTCACCCGGCACCCTCTACCCACAACAGTTCGATGACAGCTTGGACCTCGCTGAGGGCATGACTCCCCCGTATGATGAGGAGAGCATGTTTGGGGGCGAGAGCATCATGGACGGAAGCATGGCTGGTACACCGGCACCAGAAAAGAAGCCGGTCAAGAAGAGGAAGTCTTGGGGGCAACAGCTGCCCGAACCCAAGACGAACCTCCCACCAAGGTACATACAGGTTGACGAAAGATTCATGGCAACCATGGCTAACCCCGCTCCTAGGAAACGCGCAAAGACAGAAGACGAGAAGGAGCAGCGTCGTGTCGAGCGAGTCCTCCGCAACCGTCGCGCAGCGCAATCCTCAAGAGAGCGCAAGCGCCAAGAAGTCGAAGCACTTGAGAATGAGAAGAAGCTGATCGAGCGAAGAAATCGAGACCTCGAGATGCGGCTGGCTCAAATGGAATCCGACAACATGATGCTGTTACAAGAGAACCACAAACTCCAGCAGAGCATGGCTGTCTTTCGACAGGGCTCTTCTGCCGCTTCATCCCCCAGACAGACCGAGTCTCTCCGCCAATCACCGGCACCTTCAATATCTCTCTCTCAGCAGCTCTTTACGTCCCAAGATGAAAAAAGGTCAATAAAGACTGAACAGCCATTCCCAGAACCCTCTCATTCCCCTCAGACGGTCAACCCCGCCTCCCTCTCACCTGAGATGCGCCCAGTCACCGAAGTCTCCAACGCCAGTTTCTCTGATATGACACAACATCCTGCCGCGGTGTTGTGCGACCTGCAGTGTCAGTCAGAGGAACGTCGGCCCTGGACTTCAGTAGCTATCTCTCATCTCTTGGTGATGTCAACCATACTCACCATGGCCTCGAAGAGTATCCTCAGTCCTTTGAGTCAGATCTCCAGAGCTTTGACGAAGGGCTCTTCCCTCTTACCGACTCCTTCAGTTTTAACGACGATCATCTGGCTGGTTACAACAACGCCCTCGTGGAGACCTTCAATATCGATGACTTTGTGCACCAAGACGAACTCACACAATCTGCGCCCGAAGCTCAGTCTTCAGGCACAGTTACTCAACAGATTGCTATCCTGCAGCCCCCAATTGGCGCGTCCACTTCTGGATGCGACTTGGGAGCCAATGCGGTTAGCGTTTGAAGAGAAACTTGCCCGCGACTGTCTGAAGAGCGTAGATGAGTGTGGACGTCTCGATTCGAGCAAGTCTCCGAGTTGGGAGGGTCTCATGGCGTTACAACTTGCCATCTTGGTTTTTATGAAGGAAAGGAACAGAGATTCGAAGCTGGACGTAGCTACGGAGATTAGGCAGTCGTGTGGTGAGCTGGACATATCATTTAGTGATTCAACAATGAGGATGAGGGACATGCATTCGGGATCAGGTACTGGAACGGCGGGCAAAAAGTCGTTGGAGGATTGGCGCCAGGAGTTTTGAGGATAAACATGATCCTACCCCTTAGCGACGGGACCATTGTACATCACATGTGTAACTTGTGCCAACAATAGAGCATTGAAATCATTCAAAATTTGCGACCTATCAGATGTAAACCTGTGTTCCAAATGTGCTGGTCTAAGATCCAATGCGAGTCTTCTCCAGGTCGGTGACTGCTCAGTATTATACCGTTCTATGTCGTACGGAAGTACCACGGATTTCGTGTCAACCACGCGACTGCTGACGACAACCGCCTTATAACAGAAATCTCGTCCTCGATTGCTCTCCCCATTCTCTTCCGGGGTAGAGGAGGACACAGCCACCTTCAAGGATGAAAATCTTCGTAATCACTACCGCAATACCACCAGTATAAATAATCAACTCGGCTGTGTCTCACTACCTCTGAGAAAGCGGCAATTGACCACTCAACTCACTTTGAGTCTCGAGAAACTGCAAGCGAGGTGAGGTGAATCCGTCGTCTCAAGCTCGTTCACTCATTTAATTGTCCACCAAATCGGAGGTGAGCACTTGGGGCAGAGGGAGGAGGAGGACTTGCTCTGGAAGACTGGTGAGGCAAGGTACCTAGGTATCTTGCTGGCGAGCTACTGTACTCATACATTTATTCATATATATATACTCGTGGTAGAACTAGTGGACTGAACTGCTATAATTTTCCCTCCTCTCAGCTGCGTCTTGGATTCTTTATTTGACTTTCGGATTTCGCGGTTCGGGGTTCGGGGTTCTTATCGATGGAAGATGGGAGGAGAGGAGATATAGAAGTCTGTTTCGTTTCGTTTCGTTTCGTTTCGGGTTTGTGTTTGGGGTTTCATATCATAGGTAGATATCGTATGGTACTTCAAATTAGTCTTGGCTTTGGCTTTGGGGTTTGTCGGGTGGCTGGATGGCGTCGGGTGGCTTGCAAGATGGTTGAATTATTGATTCCGGTAGCGGATGGCTTCTTGACTTGTGAGGTGGATGGCTGTGTTGGTGTGGTGTGCTGGGCTAGGCTGGATCTGGCTGATGAGTGAGTAGGTTGGTGATGGGGAAATAATGCTGCTCTTTTGTCGTGGTAGATGAGGATACGGTGGTGCGAATGAAGTATGGAGTATTGGTGGTGGGAAGGACTTACGGTAGTTAAAGATGCACCTGGCTTGAAGGTAGGTAGGTAGGTAGGTAGGTAGGTATATAGATACTCATTAATACCTTAGTGATTTGTCCCTGACCTTACCTAACATAATCCTCCCCATTAACCCCCCCTGGCCCAGTAGCAAACTTACTATTATACGGACGGGTACTGTGAGTACGGAGTACCTAGGTACCTATTGTTAAGAAAAAGAAGAAAGAAAGAAGCATCTTGGTAGTCCGTCCGGGACAACATATTTGATTCATCAGTTCCACCATAATCCATGATCCCCTCTACGCAGTTGCAGTGAGTAATTGTAATCCACCATCACATCGCTTCGCAACCGAGCTCAAGTGCACGTCCCTCTCAACCAATCACAGACCACCAACACCAAAAGTCCCCTTCCCTCCCTTTCCCTCTCCGGCCTTGGGCTATTTAAACCTTTCCCTGGTACCGAGCATGATGGTCGTCGTCGTCGTCTCGTACTCGTACATTGGGAGCTGTTGCTGCGCATTCCACTGGCTCGGCTAGGGCTACTGTACCGGATGGTGGATGTACGTGCACTACTTATACCTAGCTAATCATTATTAGACCTCTCTGATCCTCTTTCTCAGATGAAAACAGCGAACAAGGGAATTACATACCGTACTTTGTACACAGTATTCGCGACAGTAGTCTATTAGTTTTTTGCTCCTTGTGCTCCCTTGTTGCTTTTTGTTGCGAAGACGAAGAAGGTACTCATTCGTACGCTCCAACGAGATTAGACAGGTACAAGGTATATCTTGTATTTTGTTTTGGCTTTTGTTTCGTATTTCGGTTGCTTGATCGGTTGCTTTTGGGTGCACTTTGGGGTGGATAAGAAAGAGAGGTCGGCGGCTTGCTGTGCTGTTCATAAATGGTGTGTCTGTTTGGAATGATCGAGTAGACGACTCACGACTGATTGAATTCTCGCACTTCCTTCGTATCTTGAAACGAATTCGGATTTTGGATTTTTGGCTTTGGATGTTGGATTTTGCACAGCATTTCTCTGGTATTTGGAAGGGCATTGTGTAGCTGGATTTATTTGGAGAAGAGAAGGATGATGACTGTCGTATCTCTCGTGGGATATGGAGTTCTGGTGGTTTTTATCGCGGTATGGCTTTGGGATCGGCTTGTGGACAGACTGGATCCACGGGAGCCGGCGGTGGTGAGGAGTCGGATTCCGGTTGTTGGACATCTTTTGGGGATGGCGAGGTTGCAGATTGGGTATTTGGAGATGTTGAGGTATGTCTTTTGCTTCGTCTTTCCTTCCCTTGTCAGATTTCTCATGTTCGTATTGTGGGGGTAAAGAGGGGGACCAAAAGGTTTGTATGGACGGATCAACCTGGAGAAGGAGAAAGAGCAACATCTGAGCTCCCGATGAGTTGGTCGTCAAAAGAAGTATTTCTAAGAAGATATCCTGGGATTTAATACATAAGGTAAGATCTATATACTAACACCAACCTCACAGTGCAAAATACGCAACCTACCCAATCTTCACCCTCAAAGTCCTCGGGGGCCGCATCTATATCCTCAGTTCCCCCCACCTCATCTCGCTCGCGCTCCGCAACAAAAGGCTCTCCTTCGAACCCTTCATCAGTAAGTCGAAATGCAGAGCAGAACCATTTCCTCTCCAGAAGCCGTCTCTCTCTAGTCCCAAATCGCATGCAGGTGACTCTTGAAATCACATCACCGAAACAAGCAAACTGACTCGGAATGTCTTACTTGTTCATAGTACAAACCACAGCACGCATGTTCGCCCTCTCGGCCCGCGTAAAGAAGATCCTGGAGCACACCGCCCCGGAAGGAGAGTCCACGTATATGACTGAGATCCATACTTCCATGTATACACCACTCGGTATCGGCCCAGCTCTGTATGAGATGAATGCTAGGGCTCTGGAGGCCCTGGGTGGATTTTTAGATGCTATCGATGGCGCTGTGGAGACAGAGGTTGATTTGTATGCCTGGATTAGAGATACCTTTACTGAGGCGAGTGCTGAGGCGCTTTATGGGCCTGGGAATCCCATTTCGGCTGATAGGACCTTGATTGATTCGCTATGGTAAGTGAACAGCTTAACATTTATTCGTGCCCGAGCTTGAAGTTTTCAACTCTTTAGTCTCCTACATTCTTCGACTAAGAGTATCGATGATTTGGAGGGACCTTGCCAATTACTTTGACAGACCTCAAACTAACATAAACCCAGGGATTTCGAGAGAGACCTAAACTATCTCCTCCTCAACTTCCTCCCCCAACTCATAGCTCCAGCAGCATACAAAGGTAAGTCCCTCAGAGCGTACTTCCCCCTTTGAAGCATATCTAGAGGATGAGACCTATTTCTACACCCCAAGACATGTCTCTGAACTTCCGCTTTGGTCTATACCAAGTAAACTGACTCCAAACTTCTCACTTTCATAAAGGCCGCGCTAGAGTGCAATCCGCCTTCCGAACCTACTACTCGCAAGGCCACGACCAGCACGCCGCAGGCCTCATCCAAGAACGCAACAAGACAGGCCGAAAATACGGCTTCAATGAACAAGACATAGCCGATTTCGAACTCTCCATGCTCTTCGTCTCAACAACCAACACTGTACCCACTGGTTTCTGGCTCGTCTGCTACATCTTCTCCGACGAGCTGTTACTGAAGAGTATCAGAGCCGAAATCGAGACGATTGTGCGTAGGGAGACCGTTGATGGTGTCGAGAGATTGGTAATGGATATCTCTCTATTCGAGAAGAATACTCCACTTCTCGTTTCTGCGTACCGTGAAGTCTTCCGACTCGTCAGCGCAGGCGTCTCTGTTCGTTACGTCTTGGAAGATACACTGCTCGATAACCAGTACCTGCTCAAAAAGGGATCGGTTGTTCAAATGCCATCAGGGCCACCTCATCAATCGGAAGAAATATGGGGTTCTAACGCCCGCGAATTCGACGCTTATCGCTTCCTCGCTAAGACTAAGGATGAGTTGAGCAAGGAAGAGAGGAAGGGACAGCAGCAGGGTTACTTTCCTTTTGGTGGCGGCAGACATCTTTGTCCGGGGAGGCATTTTGCTTTTACGGAGATTGTGGGCTTGGTTGCTACGTTGGTTTTTGGGTTTGAGGTTAGGATGGCCGAGGTGGGCGGTGAGAGGAAGGGCATGAGGATTCCGGAGATGGGGCAGATGAAGGTGGGGACTGCGATTAAGAAACCTGTTGATGATGTGAGGGTTTTAATTAGGAGGAGGGAGTACTTGGCGGGTGTTAGGTGGGGGTTTGAGTTTGGAGGTGAGAAGGGGATGTAGATGGTTGAATTCTGTGGGGGTATGGGTGTTCGGCAGGTTGACTTGTTAGACAGTGTATAATGGTTGGTTTAGCAGAATAACTGCTTATTCAGTAAGTCAGTAAAGAGACCAAATTTCCTAACCGTAGAAGTATAGGAAATGAGCCAGCTAAATGCTGGTAGCATCCTTTGACGAAAATAAATCGAATCAGGCCGCCTTAATAATGTGAGGCCTGTTTGCCAACATGCACAGCTAGGAACGAACTTTTCCGAGTACACTTGCAGTGCGTTGTATTGCGTTGTATTGCGTTGTATTGGGCTAACGGCGAAGAATTTGCGACCCGAATTCTATTTGGCCGGAGCCAATACATTCGTCAACTCTCTTGAGAACGGGTCTTCGATGTAACCCAGTCTTGGAGTTTCTTGTACCCCACGTCTCCAGGCCGTGGAAACAGCCTTTAAAAGGTCTGCAGAAAATCCCTCAACTTCATCACAGACATCCTCAACACGAAACTTTCTGCGTAGGTAATACGGGCCATTTTCCTGAGCCATCATGTCGGTACAGCAGGGCTTGACTGCACGATGCAACAACATGATGCGAACCTGGTGAGTAGCTGGTAACTGGTAGGCGATTTTGAAATGGATAACCTTGAGGTTGAGCGTGTTGCGCAACAACTGCTTCAACATACTGATTGTGGAGGTGAATGGTCCAAGCAAGCCGACGTTTTCTGCTAGGCAAAAGAATTCGAGGTAAAGGAGGATCATATCTGGGGGTTCAAGCGCTGTTTCCCGAACGTGTTAGTTATTAAGATAGACCTAAGGGGCGGCCAATGTCTTGGACCCTTTCCGAGGAAATACCTTCTTCAAACACAATATGTCCAGTGTAGATGAATTGAACCAGCGCTTCAAAAGCTGATACTTTATCATGCGGCAGAAACAGGCCCTGCCCTTGAAAAGCTGCTATTTTATCATCCGGCAGAAGCAGGCCCTGCGCAATTCCATCCTTGGAATCGCCCTTGATGGCACGACTGAAGAATTTCGTAGTATTCTTACTGAGCAATGCATTTGAGACCTCAAATTTGATGCGGTCTGGACCAACATAGATATTCACAGTCGGACCGTGGAAGTCTTTAATGTTTCTGTATGAACCAAGTGAGCTGCTGCTTTCGATGGCAAGAGCTAAGGGTGGATGAAAGTGGCATAGATGCGACATACTCACTGAACTTCCCTGCGGGGAGTCCAGCCAAGAGCTTCTCCTCGTCCTTTTCCGTGCTCATCTTCAGATGTTGCTTGGGTATTGGTACACGAAATGTGATAGTAGAGAATATACAGAAGTTGAGATGTGGATGCTTACCGTTGATGTTGTGTGATGCTGTGTGATGTTATGTGATGACCGAGTGCAATTTATGGCTGTGGATGTGGTTGCGTTGAATTGCTGTTTTTTTTGGAAAGAGCAGGAAGAAAGTAAGGTAAACAGAAGGAGCAGCAGAGTCGTGATTAGCCAGCTACTTCACTGCAAGCCAAAGTTAAGTTTAGTTGGATGATACACGCTTCCCTCAGGACTTGACGCTTCCACCTACTGATGTTTTTGATAATAGTGTTTAGGTTACTCGACTTATATAAGTTACTTGAAATAATCTAGTAACTTGAACGGTGCCTTAGTTCACTATATATAATATCGCAGGAGAAGAATGGAGATCAGTAGAACATAAAGCCTTATGGTACTACTAACCATGCTAATTCGAAAAGGGCTCTTGGTTTATTATTTGTGCCGGGGAGAAGGGAGGGGATGGGCAAGAAGTCCTAAGGGGAAGGAGCGTGTATTAAAAGCTAATCAAGATAGAATATTAGGATATACACGTAGTGTTGGCAATACGCGAGTATTAGTCACCCGACTAAGCGAGCGTTAGTCAGCGAGTCTTGGAAGTCAAGGCATTATGGCCTTCGGTTTCTACGGACTCTTTTCTAGCTAATCTCATATCAATACAACCAATTCATACCCCGTACTATACGGATATCCTAGTGATACTAACACGTAGAGTAGCTGCATTTTACAAAGCACTTTTAATATCTTGGATGCCTACAGGTACCTAAGGTATTTATTCCATAGCCCTGAATTGGTATAATCTATAATGCAGAGGGGGTGGGTAGGCTACGGCTAGAAAAATACGTGATTTGAGTTACTCAAGCTAAGTCAATAGTACCTTCCCACGAGATTGCCGACTAGGTAGCTATGAACTCCTATTTAACTTCTCCATATGGTGTTTACATAGTGGTGGGAAATACAGATGTGGTTGAAACTTGAAAGTCTAAGGCTCTCATAGTTTGATCTCACCCTTTGAGAACGTGTTCTATGCCTTTTGAATTTTGGATTGATCAACTGTAAGAAATGGGCTACACAAATGGTTGAAAGTTTTAGAGTTTGTGAATTTCTTTCTGTCTAAACACGGAGCTGAAACCAGCATTAAAACTGCTCAAGACCTTAATACACCATCACATGGAGCTGTAGGCTGTTCCTGAGCCCGGCTGGAGTGGATGCACTAGATCACAAATCACAACAAGTTCCTTTTCAGTGAATGGATCAGTGACCATCGCCCGTATAATTTCTTTCTTTACTTCAAGGCGTCCCTTAGCAATGACTTTGGAAACAGCCCTAAGAAGGTCCCGTGCAAATCCATCGACATCTTGGAGAGCATCTGAGAGCCGAAAATGCGAAGGATCATCTGCATAGATGCAATACTGGATATAATCCCCAACACACCGGTTGACAACCATAACACGGATATCGTGATCAACTGGTAGAGCACAAGCCATCTTGAGATCTGACGAAGAGACTTCCTGAAGTTCCAAGAAGCGCCTAAACTCTTCATGAGGTTCGGTAGAGAATCCGAAGGAGAGCTTAACTTTTTTGGCTAGGACGAAAAACTCAAGGTATGCCATTATCTTTGCTGCTGTATCCATATATGGTGGGCACACGACTCGGCCTGTGTAAACGTATTGAATGACCTGCTCAAAAGTGGCTGGGTTGTCATCCTCCATAGAATATTCTCGTAGTTTTTCATCCTCCGTGGTGCTGTAGAACACAGCATCGAAGTAGGCAGAAGCTTTACATAGTGGTGCCTTGAGAACCTTAAAACATCGACTGGCATCTCCGCGACCGACGTAGACCTTGACATGAGGGCTGCCGCTAAAAATGTCGAGTTTTCTTCATAAATATCAGTGAATGATCTGAGAAGCTGTTGCGTTACTACACGGGATGCTATCCTTACTGGCAGAATTCCCTAGCCGGGAGGTCCAGGACAAGCTCCTTCGCTGCTACTTTGACAAGCTCGCTCGCTGACGTCTTGGATTCCCAGCTCATGATAACTAGTTTAGACACAAGGTTGAGAAAAATGCTGCTCACTCACGGGCTTCAAGATAAATATAGAGTATCCAATCACTGTTGACTTGAAGCTGTTATGGTATGTTGAGGTTGCGTTGTTGATTCCTGGAAAGCGTCTAAAATAGCTAATGCGCGAAAGAACGTGCCTTCCGAACTTACAACACGCGAACAGAAAGTTTACTACCTACCTTGGTAGGTAGAGTTGCGGAATAAAAACGTGTTCAGCGTGTTCAAGGTACTTCAGGGGAAAGACTCGAAGTCAATCACTTTCTTGTAGCTCTTTTCGCTGCTTTTCGGCCTCTAACCAGTGACAAGTGTTTTCTCTCGAGACTTCTGCAGGCCATGTTGCTTTATTCTAAGCTGCAAGACTGCCTGATATTATTAGTAAATCAGAAAATCAAGGCTAGCTGTGTTTCTCAGACTATGCTTCCAACTTTTACCCAGGATACTAACATGTTTTGTAGGTTTTTTATAGCCTAAAGAGCATTACAGTTATAAGAGAGCCTAGAACCAGTAAGCGAAACCGCAAAATCCTTAATTGGTGTACTTAAAGGGCACAACAAAGTTCTATCCTGTGATCGTCGTTCAAGCACTGGACGTCAACAGTCAACTCAAGTGGTTCAACCGTTCAACGAGTCAACTTAAGTACTACGGCCTCAACCGCATGAAGCGCCTTGGACATGACTGATGCAGCATGTTAGTATGAACAAGTTACTCAACCACCGAGTTGGGTTTAGTCACTCGGATGCCTACCTGGTATTGGCGCCTAACATAAGAGACGTCTCAAGAAATCAACATCTTCATAGACGGCAAATCAACGACCTTCTCGCTTTGCAACACAAAAATCACAGAAAGCATCACTTCCTTGTGATGAGAGATGCCACAGGTGACTTGTAGTGGAATTGCGGTAATGATTGCTTTGATAGAGTCGGGTGATGAATTAGATGGATTTAGTGGAGGTTGGACGTGGACGTCCAAAGTTGAGGGGACATGCAACCTTTCTTGAACGGAATTAGTGCCTTGGCATCACGGACCGTGCATCGACACGCTTCTTCTGGAAACACCCACACCTCCCTCCTTTCTTCAACTTACATATTAACATCTGGACATCATAACTACGTGGGCCATATACCAACATAATTATATATCTTAAAATTAATGGAAATTGTCCTTCTAAATTATGATTGAACCTGTCCGAGTAGCCCGAATCACCAACGTCTACTCGGTCGGCATATTACCACCCCCCAGAAGACCGAACTGGAGCTCCTCTCATGACCTCAGTCTCGTCTCAACAAAACTGGCGACGGCACAAAACTTGTGATCAGTGCAGGTCTCGCAAGGTATAAGTTCAAACCATTTTTGTTAAATATCTATGGGAGAGACTCTGACAGCCCATGCAGGTTCGTTGTGATGGCAAATTGAATATTTGTAGCAATTGTAATCGATTGGGATTCTCTTGCTCCTTTGGACAACCACCACCAAACACCAGTGGCAATTCTGAGCCCGGACCACTACAACCACAGCGTTGTCGTGCGCGTAGAGCATGTGTCGCCTGTCATTCGTTGAAGACTCGTTGCAGTGGGCAGAGTCCTGCATGTCAAAGATGTCAAGTCAAAAGCATACCTTGTGTCTATGTGCCCTCGAAAAGAGCGACTACAGAATCCGCTAAGGATGCTTCAAAACGCCGAGTTCCTGATAACGGACCAGCTATATCACCGGTGCCTGTGGAAAGCAGGGTTACGTTAGGCGTTGATCAGGTGAGTGAAAATAGTCCCGGAGCTCCTCTGAACGAAGGGTAAGAACGAATCTTTTTTTTCTAAGGTTTCATATGCTAATATGAGTAGGCCAAAAATTCTGCATAGGGACATGATGACCAAAGCTCTTGAAAGTTACTTTAAACATATCCATCCACTGCCAAAATATGCGTTTCTTCACAAGGCCTCACTTTTCCAGAGATACAATGCTGGCCAAGCTGAAGATTATTTACTACTCGCCATTATTGGAAACACAACTCAAATTGAATACTGTAGCCCAGAGTTGCGGGAATATGGCTCGAGATGCATAGATGCAGCAGCGACCTTAGTCTTTCGCAACGCTGACCGACCTTCCGTTTCGAAGCTGCAAGCGCTTGTTTTAATTATGCGATACCGATATGCTACGCAACGCTTTTCTGATGCCTTCATGCTGCTAGCAACTATAGCAAGATCAGCCTTTGCACTTCGGCTCAATTATGAAAGTCCTAAGTTCAACTCTCTAGCGCAGGAGTCGAGAAGAAGGCTTATGTGGACGACTTATATGCTCGACACAGTGTGGTCAGCTGGTCTACAAGAGTTCACGGTTTGCCCTGCAGATGTAATCCATCTCCAACTCCCTTGTCACGAGCAAGACTTCGAACTTGGCATATCGCGCGTCACGGCGCCACTTATTGCAGACTCCAACAATGATAGTGAGCTGAGTCTTCTAGCTTATCACATTCGTATTATGACAATACGGGATCACGTTTTGAGGTATCTGTGGATCACCTTATTCCCTCATATCAGAGCTAATCACTTGCAGATACACCAAAAGCTGTGCTTCGACACCTACGTCGAATATTCCCGAAGCGGTCAAAAGGTTAGAGGCAGAATTACAAAGCTTTTTGTCGAACCTTCCAGAAGCTGTTAGGTATTCCGAAAAGAACATTCGCCTACGAGCTTTTTCGCCGTGGCTGCCACGGTTTGTGATGCTGCACATATGGTATCACCAGTGTCATTGTGATCTATATCGTCTCCTTACCCCCGGGTTTCGAGAAAGCCTCCCGAAAACCACGCTGCAGCAAATGAGTACAGATTTCATCTTGTATTGTCAGATGCGATGCGTTGAAAATTCCAGAGCAGTTGCCAACATCTTGAGGGCTTTGCTGAGCCTGGAAATAGAGCTTCCTGTCATGGATACAGACGTCGCAATTTGTGCATATCAAGCTACCCGAATCGTGTTTCATGCATATAATGTTGACGCAGTAAGGTTTTTGTTGACGATGGACCTTGTTACTGAGGTTGCGGACGTTTGTCGGTTGCTTGTAAGCAAGTTGGCCTATACTTGTTCAATGGTTTCATCCATAGTAAGTCATCTACTTCATCCTTCGATGCGTATTTTCAGATTGACTCCCATATAGCACGCGGACATAGAGGCTTTGATAGCACGTGGATTCTCGTCCCAGTCTTCAAGCAGGTCAAGAAGTCCAGATCATCCGCAGCAGGGTCATGCTACATCGGAATCTGCGGAAGTCAGTTCCAAACAGATTCTGTCGAGACATAGCCTTGTCAAGAAATCAGCCTTTATTGAGAATAGCGATGAAGGAGCAACAACAAGCTTTACAAGCCAACCATTACGGCAGATAAATGTCCCCACACCACCAATTCTTTATGTAGCTCCTGAAGCGCCTTCAACTTTTAACCAGCCACCTCTTAACTTCATGCCGTCAGTAGGTATCAGAAGCCAGCAGCTTGTTGGTGAAGTTCATTCCTTGGGGGAAACGAACACGGCACCTCTGGCACCAATTGTGTGGGAAACGAATGATACTTATGACGACGCATGGGATCAATTTCCTTGGAGACTTGACCCTGTAATCCAAGTTCAAACCGACTGGGCTGAGTTAGAGCTTCAGCCAGATTACTAGAACCAAGAGCAATCCCAACGAAATAGATAGTTGCATTTTCTACTGTGTGGACTCCAACCAAGATCATTTCTCGCATCTAAAAGTGCTCACTACTGGGCCAAGCGGTTGATAACACAGTCTACACAAAATCGAGTTATGACGTCTATGCTCCAATTCCACTTGCAGCCTTTTCTGCGTTTTGCAGCCTTTCTTCTAACTGCTCACGCGGAGTTTTTAGCTTGACTTCGGGGAAACGCTTGTCCTTCGTCCAGGGCAAAAAGTCAGACCCTTCCATCAACCATCTGAAAGTTTCACCTTCCATCATCTTCGCAATGGCAGTATATTTTGGGTCAGCTGCAAGATTATGCATCTCTTCGGGATCGTTTTTTCGATGATATAACTCTGAAGGCTCATAGAGCCTGTAGATGTACGTCCACTCTTCGTTTCTGGCACTGATAGCTTTGCCTACAAGCGTGGTATCTTCGTGTTGCAGTCCGGCTTTGATATCGTATGGATATGATGCTTGCTCCAGCAATGGCTCCTCGCTGGTCAAAAAGCCACCTTCCGAGAATGCCAATTTCTTGTGCAAAGTGGAGCCTTCGACCAGGACCGGAATCAAGGATTTACCATTATGTGGGAAATGCTCCCCAATTCCGCAGAGCTCAAAGACTGTCGGTACAAGGTCAACCATCTCGGACATCACACTTGACACCTTGCCCTCGGGTAGTCCAGCTCCACCGATGATCAGTGGCTCATGGAGAAGTGAGTCTGAAAGTCCAGAGGGCCATTTCTCAATTAAGCCATGATCTCCCAGGTACTCTCCGTGGTCTGTGAAGAATATCGTCACCGTGTCTTTCCACAGTCCATGTTCTTCGATAGCACTGATAATACGACCAAACTGGTCATCCAGCCTCGAAATCATCCCGTAATATGTTGCTCTTATTTCAGCCCAAATCTCGGGCGTTGCTCGATTTGTGCCGTACTGTTCTCGAATCGTTTTCATGTATCTGGGCTCATAGCCCGTCTTCTTATCAGGATACGATACAATTGCTGGCATCTTTGATCGGTCATACATTGTGAAGTATGGCTCCTCAACCTGGAACGGGCAGTGAGGAAAGAGCAGTGGCATGAACAGAACCCATGGCTTGTCTCCAGGAGGACATTTAAGCCAGCTTATGGCAGATTTGACAACCGCCTCGTCGTAGTCTAGGGCTCTGCTCGAGTCTCGCAGACCTCGATAAAATAGCCTGCCCCAGATACCTTCGTCTTTCTCAACCGCAGTACCGCCCGCAAATTTTGGGAGAACGTCGGGTGCCTCCAAGAAACCGTACTCGGTGACGCTCAATTCTGTGACCGTTGGTGCAAACGTGTCGCCTCTTGGTGCCAAACAGGCCACATGATATCCTTGCTCTTTCAAACTTCGAAACATGTTTGGTTCCCATGGCTTGATTAAATTTTCCAGACTTCGATGGCCGCTCACATGAGGATAGGTGCCGGTGAACATACTACATCTTGATTGAGAGCAGACAGATGCCTGTGTGAAACAATTTGTGAACAACGTTCCGCGGCGACAGAATGCATCAATGTTTGGGGTTTTGATGCTGGCATCTGGCGTTGTGCAACTGAGTGAGTCGTATCTCAGCTGATCTGGCATAAATATTACAATATTCGGCTTGTTCTGACCATTCTTTGAGTCAATTTTGAGTGGGAGTGGTTTGGCTGGTTGCGAATACGACATGATGTGTTGAGGGTCTGTTTAACGCCCGCCCGGTTTTATGATATCTTCCCACTTGTATCGTTGTTACTGAGAACACGGATGACCGTTTCCGCCTCAATTCCGCTTTGAAGACTTCAGGAACAGACAAAGGGAGAGCAACACGGCTGTCGGTCACGAGAGTCCAATAGATTCTACCAAAATTACAACGGCTTTCGGAGAGCCGTACCGACAGCCGGCGCGAGGCAGAATTGGGAATGGCTCAGTAGACACATCATTTTCACATGCCATGGCGTGCGAACTCTGGGGTCAAATGCGGAGCAAGCAACCAGTCGATCAATATCATCTGCAAATGTAAGCAAGTATAAAGACGGGCCGGAACAGCTGGTCGAGCAATAAGTCCTTGAGTCTCGCTTGTCTGATATTCAGATCACGAGGTTGGACAGAGACTCATCATGGCGATTTTTCCTCAAGCAAAATACTTCAATACTAGGCTTGCTTTGGCTTGCTCGCTTATTGCACTCTCGTCCTTCAATTATGGCTTCGACAATCAAGCATTTTCGACTACGCAGGCAATGACCCCGTTTACCAAAGAATTTGGAGTCTACAACGCCAAGAAGAAAGCTTACGCTCTCGAACCGTACTGGCTTTCACTGTTTAACAGCTTAAACTACATTGGTTTTGGTGCAGGTATGTTCTCGAGAGCTCCCTTGAGTGCTTGTCCTAATTATCGCAGGTGTGATAATCGGCAGTTACATCAGTGCTCGCTTCGGACGAAGATGGTGCATGTTCACAATGAGTCTGTACGCACTCATCACAGCCACAATTACAGTAATGTCTCAAACAAAAGGACAAATAATGGCTGGAAGAATACTCAACTACGTATATGTCGGCATGGAATTAGCAGTCGTACCAGCTTTCCAATCTGAGATTGTCCCCGCCCCCGTCCGAGGTTTCATTGTCGGCTCCTACCAATTGAGTCTCGTCATCGGCGGTTTGATCATTAACGCTGTTTGCAGAGGAACGAGTATTCTCCCGGATAACCGAGCGTGGAGAATACCGCTAGGGCTGTTCTATATCGTGCCTACGATCATCGCAAGTTTGATCTGGTTTGTACCTGAAAGGTTAGTCTCGCAATAATCTCCAAAATATGCAGTCTTTAACTAAGATTTACTTAGTCCTCGCTGGCTATTGACTCAAAACCGGGTCGAAGACGCGAGAAAAAATCTCCAAACCCTGCGTTCGGGAGCCTTCACAGACAAAGAGATTGACGAGCAGTTTCGACAATTGCAAAATGCTCTCGAAAGGGAGCAAGAAGTGGGGAAATGGAAGGAGATATTTCAAAAGACCAATCTGAAAAGAACACTGCTGGTCATGGCTATTAACTTCTTCCAACAAGCAACAGGACAGGCGTTCGCATCGCAGTATGGTGCTATCTATATCAAATCGCTCGGCACGGTCAATACTTTCGACATGACCTTGATACTCGCTTGCATCAACTTCCTCTCAATCTCTGCTACGCTTTTAGCAACAGATAAAATTGGAAGACGGTACGTCAATTCCAAAAACCTTTACTTATAGTCAATACACTAACAAGTGATCAAAAGTCCTCTGCTCATGGCTGGCGCTGCCATCCAAGTAGCATCGCTGATGACCATGGGCGGTCTCGGAACTGCCAACCCAGTAACCACCGAGATGAAAGTCGGCATCGTATCAATGCTAGCCATCATGGCCTTTGGCTTCTCCATCGGCTGGGGTCCACTAACCTACGTTGTATCCACCGAACTTCCTGCTCTACGTCTCCGAGACAAAACGCTCCGCGTTGGATTCGGCGTAAACGTTGTGATCAAGTACGTCTCATTCCCCTCCCCTCTCCTTCACCTCTCCAACGCCACCACTACCACCACAACCGCAACTAGAGACTGACACTCCCACCCAAAGCTTCGCAGTAAACTTTTCAATCCCCTACCTAATCGATGCTGAATACGCAGGCCTCAACTCGAAGGTTGGTTTCATCTTCGGCGCTCTAGCTGTGCTCGCCGTACTATTCACCTGGTTCTGCGTACCCGAGTGCTCAGGCAAGAGTCTAGAGCAGATCGATATCATGTTCCAAGAAGGAGTCAGGTTGAGGGATTTCGGGGCGTATGAGGTTTCAGGTGGCGAGGGTGTTTGGTCGGAGAGGAGTGCGGAAAAGGATAAGAAGGGATCGATGGGGTTGGATGTTAGGAGGGCTGTTAGGGAGAGGGATGTTGAGAAGAGTTTATAGAAGTTTAGTAATTGCTGTTTTCAGTTATGGATATAAATCTACTTATGTTTTGCTATTGCAAACCGAAATATGAGAAACTAGAACAAGTAAACCTAGATCCAAGCAAACCAGAAGAACGAGTTTGGTAACATGCTTGAGCCGATCATAGGGATGTACATGCGCTCCTCGGGAGTCTGGTGGTGGGATCATGCCCGGCTGTGTAATTCTGGCTTTCGCCTTGGCGTAGATGGATTTGTCAACGATGGCAAAAATGACCGCGGCTGTCAGGATTCCCACGATGATACTCAGATATGTCAGTCCTACTTGACCGATTGTAAAGCCGTAGAACCTGCCGAACACGTATGGAAAAGCGTCAAAGAAAGCGAAGAGGATCCCGAATGCGAAGGCGACGTACAAGGACATGAACCCGATGATGGGCTCAAAGAGGAGCATGTGTATCGGTCGGAGAAGTGTAACAGTAAGTAGCATTCTAACGCCTCCTTTGGTGGTAAGCTTGGTGGTAGCGGCATACCTCTAGCGAGTGCTCGTTTCTTCAAGATGATCTTCTCGCTTGTTTCGCGTAGGAAGAAGCTCGAGATCCAAGCTGGTCATCATGACCAATACCCACATGGTCCATTTCCAGTTTCCACGGCTCTCGACTGTATAATCACCAACCAGCGGTGCTATGGAGGAGTCAAGGAACGGCATGAGAATGAAGAACATGCCGGCAATACCACCACCTTGCTGAAGGTCCCACAGGTCTGCCACCGATCCCGCACCGACGGCTACTGCTGGAGCGCCGAATAATGTAGCAAAGAATCGGCACACAATGACGGTCGCGATGTTCTTCCCTTGCGCTGCACCCACCGTAAAAAGAATCATGATGGGCATTGTAATCCAATAGACCCATCTCCTTCCTAGTGTCTCACTGATGGGCGCCCCAAGAACGGGGCCGAGTCCTGTGGTGTCGAGTCAGTGGGAGCCCCGATGCCTCTCTCTCTTGCTCTTTCTCTCTCTCGCCTGAAGGGTGACGGATTGATCCCGTGGGAATAGATCGACAAGCCCAACAAAGCCAACGTTTGACTAACTGCAAACCGGGCTTCAATGTCAAAGACACCTGGGACATAGACTGAAGTACCGAACGTCCTGCGGCCACTCTGTTAGATGCCAACCGTATTCTACTTCAAATCGCTGGAGCAGGGTCTCCCTTACACTGCAAAAGCCTACCAGGCTGTCACAAAGATACCATATAGCCGTGCTCCAAGACCCCAATTGCGTGGGTTTCCAGCATCGTCGGCCGAATCCTAATGGTCCAGCGTGTGCTGTCCGGGCGTTGGAGATAGGGGATCGCTTGCGGCAGCCGTCTTTTCGTCTTCGTGCGAACGAACAGTGGGCGATGGCGAGGACGACGACATTATGGGCCGCTGGTCTCGGTGGTGGTGGTGATGGGCAACGAGGTCTCACTCAGTCTTGAAGACGGCAACGTTTTTGTTTGGGAATGAACATGCACATCAGAATATGACAAGACATTGATTGACAACGTGTCATTGTGAATGAAGTCATGTATGTTGTGAATTGACTATTTGACTTGCTTACAGTAGAGTAGTAGATGTGTACCCTTCTCTCCCATTGGTCAACGTCATCATTTCATGTTCACGACTGCACCAACCAGCATCACCGCCATCCCTTCCCTTACATAGCGAATCGCCGCGACACGCCGGACATCACGTTGTCAGCCTCCTCCTCGAGTCGCCCCAACAGGCCCGCCAGCGCTCGATAACACTGCGCAACCCAAAGAGGAACACGACCTGGCCGATGGCAATCAGGATATGGAAGATCTGATGGCTTGCTCCCTGACCAATAATGCACGTTAGCTTCTGCTGTCCTCTGCTGTCCTTTGCTGTCGCTGCACATAAGACTCACGATGCGTTTGTTGGAGAGTAAGGGAGTAAGCGCTAAGACTGCGTAATAACCAATCAAACCCACCAGCACACCATCACCGTATCATACAAAATTTCGAGAGAAAGCATATTTGGTCCTATTCAATGAGTATTATACTACTCCGTGAGTTTAGGTAACGATGCTCAAGTTGGAAAGAGGCTACGACGCGAAACATTATCTAGGTAGGTATTTATTGATTAGAGCTGCATAAAGTACCTCGCCACCAATGCAACCACACTGCTGCATATAATGCTGGTCAAAGGTATGCAGTATGCAGGGCTCTGCAGCGGTCCGATTGCAAAGTGTGTGTATAGTACTTTCATAAAAGACAAGGGACAAGTACAAAGTGGATAAGCGAGACGAACAAGCGAGACGAACAAGTGAGTAGAGTAAGCGAGAAGAATAAGCAAGCCAGTGAATGTTCCTCCCACTGCATCCCTGTGACCAAACCAATACAGCAAGATAGAAGCTTCAGTGCAGATCAATCAGCCTGATGCCCTACGCGCCCGGAACTGCACAAAGGGTCCGTCGTGCGAACACGTAAGGTGCTCCTGAAGCTGGAACTCTTTCATGTTACCCTTGCCTGATTGCAGCCACTTCACATCGGATTCCATCAACGCTGGCAGTCCTCCAGCCCATCGGAAGTCAAGCGACCAACACACTCGAGCGAGTGTATTACTCAACTCCATATACGCCATATTACGGCCTGCGCAAGACCGCGTGCCCAAGCTGAAGGGGCTGAACGCATGTCGAGCCGCCTCCACTGCTTCCTTGGGATTATCGGCCGAGACTATCCATCTCTCAGGTCGGAATACTGCTGGATCCTCATAGATTGTCGGATTATGGTGGACGGCGTAAATATTGACACCAAGATCAGTCCCGGCTGGGATGTGGTTATGCTCAAGAACGATGCCGCCGAGGGTGACCTCACGCCATAAGGTACCAGAGATTGGAGGCGACATCCTCATTGTTTCATCGATACAGGCGCGAAGGTAATGGCAACTCGCAAGTTGTGGTCCCGTATGGATGTTATCTTTGGTGGAAAATGTTTCTCGAATCTCACGACTGAGCTTTTCGTAGGATGATGGATGAGCTGACAGATAGAAGAATGCAGCGGCAAGGCCGGTCGAGGAAGTATCTGCACCTACAAGGGCATCAGCCTGTTACAGATTGATTGAATCTCTTACCTGCAATTAAGAGGAACCTGCTTTCGGCCCAGAGCTCATTCTCGGTGAATCCTACTCCTGTCTCGGGATCTTTGGCGTCTACAAGGAAAGCAAAGAGATCTTGTTGATGGTCTTTCTTCTCGGCCATTCTTGATTTCACAAGATTGGCCATCAAATTGAGGTATTTAGCTCGCATCTCGAGACCTCTGGCATACAACAACTTATCAAGATGCAAATAAGCCAACTTGGGGTACTGAACGTAAACCCCGGCTTTGTGGCTTGTGGCTGTTACTGCCTCGATCAGGAATCGATTTTCCGGCTTTGTCTGGAGATTAAATGACTGGCCGAATCCAAACTCGCCCATGACGTCGTATTGAAGGTATCGGCAACAGTCTGTCATGTTGAAAGGAATTGACCAGGAATCTTCTCCTCTCTCAACTTTTGCCACATCCAAAAACTTTTGAACAAAGATGTCGATGTGACAGAGCATAGTTGGCTCAAATGCCCGGATGCTTTGATCAGAGAAGCCTTGACTAAGCACCCTTCGTTTATGTCGATGCAAACCTTTGTCAATGGCTGTGAAGATGTTGTAAGCTCCAGGAGCAGGAATCATAGTCTCGTATCCGTAAGACTTCTGGACTTGGTCTTTGGAGTAGTAGATATCTGGGATGCTCAGTAGGAATTCTGGCATGGAGAGCAATAGACTTACCGTGAAGTGCATCAACAGAGTTTAAAACGAGCTTGTTGGGCCCTTGACGAAACACGGGACCTTCAGGCCGTTAGCTACGATAGCAGTGGAGGATGTCAAAGGTTGAAGTTGATAAATACCGTATAGTCGATGGCCCAAATCAGTCTGTGTATGGAGTTGCCCTCGGGCGTTGTGATACGCGCCGTACAGGTCGGAGACTTTGGCAAGCCATGGTCCTGGATACTTTGAGAGTGGATGGAATTTAACCCGATATACCCACAAGCCAACGATCTACAGTCTCCGTCAGTGACCTTTAACTTGAAATGATTCAGGCTTCTCACATAGAGAAAGAAGAACGCAAGCGCAAATATCGAAGCCTTCCAAAGCAGATTTGGAAGCGCAGCTTCAGAGTTCAGGTGTTGGCTGAACGTATTCGATGGTAGCAGACGTGCCGTAAAGATTTCCATGTCGAAATTGATGTCGAGAGACATAATTTTGAAGAATGGGTCCCAAAATGAGAATTGGAGAATAATATTTTTGTGGTGATATGTCATACACAGGAGATTCGAGCTGCTCATGTTGGCTCGAAAGATCCCAGTCAGGCTAGGGTACTACTGGATGTCAGATCAGACCGTGAAGTTCTCTCTCACCGAGTCGAAGTTGTATTGCATATGCAGTCAGACTGGTCTGATGCAGCCTGTTCACGACCTGGCGGAGCAATTAGGTACCCATTGTGAGTAATGTGTATAAGCCGCATATCTGTGGTTGTACCACACCCTTCTATACTTGCTTACTTGGAGGGATGCAACATACCTTAGAATCGAGCCTAGTAAAGACGGCTGTCAGATTCTTCCTCTACGATGATCTCTCAGAGGTGAACTCTGAACCCTTAAATAGGCGGCGAGCTTCCATCTGTTTGTTCGAAAATCTTCATTTACCAAGTCTCATTCGCCTAGTTTCTAGTCTCTTCGATTTTGAGCGCTGCTCATCCATCCTTCACCCAAAGTCAATCCCGTGGAGTTAATACTTGTCCTGTTTTCATATGTCGACTACTTCCATTTCCCCAGTAGTGGGAATCAAAGAGAACGTTCCCAAAATGAACGCCCAGATGATTGAGTCGGACTATGACCATCATCCATCGGAGTTGGTCAATGAAGGAGTATGTGCGCTCGATTACTACCAAAGATGCCATGCCCTTGTCACTAATGATTGAAAAACAGAAAGTGAGCTCGAAATACACCACGCAGGATCTCATCGATGCCATACCACCATATTGCTTCAAGCCTGCCAATGGCAGATCTTTGTGGTACCTTCTGCGTGACTTCATGGTCAGCGGAACAATGATGTACTTGGCTTACAACTACATACCTCAGGTTGAAGTAACGGCTGCACGGTACCTTCTCTGGCTAACGTACGGATATTATCAAGGTCAACAAATGACCGGAATTTGGGTCCGTATATACTTGAAAGCAGACCATCTCTATAATCAATACTAATTCCACCGTCCTCAGGTTCTCGGGCACGAGTGTGGTCACGGTGCATTCCTATCTAATACATTCCTCAATGACTTCATCGGCTGGGTCCTACACTCGGCGCTTCTTACCCCCTACTTTAGTTGGCAGAGCACACACCGACGCCATCATATCTACGCCAACAACCTCGCAAAGGACCACAACTACGTCCCGCCCGAAGCAGCCAAGTATGCAGATCTTCTCGGTATTGGTATACAACAACTTGACAATATGACCGAAGACGCACCAATTGTCACTATAGGCCGAATCTTAATCCAGCAGCTTTTTGGATTCCCATGGTACCTCTTGACAAACATTACGGCCTCCCAAGGAAGCCTCGGAGCTGGCAAAACAAAGAACGCACCGTCCAAGTTACCATTGAGCAACAGTCATCTCCTACCCACGAGCTCACTTTTTCGACCTGAGGAAGCACATCTCATTCTTGTCTCAGACGTTGGTCTCGGACTGACACTGACTGGAATCTGGTATGCAAGTACGATAATCGGATGGTCTATGGTAGCTTTGCTGTATATCCAGCCGTATCTCTGGGTCAACAATTGGATTGTTGCCATCACCTATCTCCATCATACTCACCCGGCCGTACCCAAGTATGAGCCTGAAGCGTGGACGTTCCTTAAGGGAGCTACGGCTACTGTTGATCGGAATCTTGGGTTTGGTGGCAAGCATTTTATGCATAATATTGGTGAGTGAGCGTCATCTGATTATAACCGTTTCCTTCCCAGTTTCTCCTCTCCCACTCCCAAATAAAGAAGACGATCAAATTAAAACTCGATCGATCATAAATACACAAATCCTATCCAGAAAAAGAAAACACTGACAATAAATCCTCTTCAACAGCCGACTTCCACGTAATCCACCACCTCTTCAGCCGAATCCCCCAATACTACGCCGAGGAAGCCACGCGGGCCATCCAGCCCCTTCTCGACTTATCATACCACGAGGACAAGAATCGCAACTTCTGGCGTGCCATGTGGGAGTCTTTTACGAAATGCCAATATGTTGTTCCGAGTGATGTTGATGCGTTGTCGGAGAAGAGGGTTATGGTGTATAAGCCGGGTCCGTCGCCTCCTATTGAACTTGGGATGGGTCGTGGTGGGTTGAAACATTTAGCTAATTTGAGTTAAATTTAGGAGCATTAGAGGGAAGTAGTTTGGAATGAGATATGTAAATCAGAGAGGTTTCAAGAGTGTTTACTACACAATGTCTTGCCTTATCTTAGAAGGGTTTTACTTTTACTTAGTACTTACTTAAAGTATTCATTATATAGGTTTTAATTCTTATTTATTTAAAAACAGTATTACTAAATAGTACCCTTTCACAGTATAACTATTAGTAAGCACTGTCACTGTAAGGGGGGTCGTATAGGGAGTTCAATAGTGATTAACATAACTAGCTAAGAGAAGGTAGAGATAGAGAATATAAGTTCTAATATATAGAACTCGCTTATACCTCTATATATAACTCCTCTTATCTAATCCTAATCAGGGTTTATACCGAACTACCCTATTGTTTAATAAAGAGGTTATTATAAAGGTATATTGTTTCTATAAGCTAATTTATATACTATTTCTAGATTCTTATATCTAGAAGCCTCTTAGCTCTAACTGTATACTAGGTATAGTATTAGGAACTTAAGCGAAAGTTTAGACGCTGTCAAAGTGCTGCTTTACTAGTGTGTGATCACTGCTAAATTTAAGTGTAATAACAGTGATAGTAAGGAGGAAGATAAGAGAATAAGTACAAAGAATGGGGGAAGGTTTAAGAGGTGGTTGAATTTAACTGCCGTTAATAAGTTCGATACCTATCTGCAGATTGCGTTTCATGCTAAATCGACGTGGGTTAGACTAAGTGGGCAGATCTATTTAGGGTTCGAGGATTTTAAGTGGGTTCGGTACAGCTTGAAGGAGCTGTATGACAGGCTGAATGGAAATTCTGGACTCGCACGTTAGGTTAGATGTGGGCCGGGGTTAAGTCTATAGCCAGATAATTAGAGGTGATAACTGACAAAAGAGAACACATAGGCGGATTTATAGAATTTTAGATAGAGTATCTATCTCTTTATACTTCCACTTCAGCGGTTGACATATACCTAATTGTTTATTATACGTACCCTAGATGTTCAACCACATTTTCATTCAAGAGTACCAGCCTCTTTATTTCCTCAACGTCCTTAAGACTTCTAGATCTCATCCCTATTCGCACTACCTAAATCAAGAGGTTAAGCAAAGTGGCACGCAAAAGTAAATATTACATTCGCTAGACGGATATATTCGATCAAATATAGATCTGTATAAGTCTATATTTAATATGTTTATATGTATAAGAGACTATCTATCTATAGAAAGAGGTGGTTATTATAAACCGTAGTCGAGCACGTGACCTTTATTCTAACACTAGGATTTAGGTTAAACAATAGATCAGTTAGACCTAATAAGATACTATATCTAGAACAATAAAATCGTGAATATAGCAGTTGTAGATAAGATTAAAAGCCAGCTGTAGCCTGAAAAGGCTTGGTAGAATTATCCTAGGCTTAAGCCAAACGGAAGTTCAATTCCAGAGAATCTTCTGAGTCTGATATTAATCTTAATGCTCTGTAAGCAGCCTACTTTGCAGGGCGACCATAATGCTAGGTCTCAAACTGCATTTATAAGTCTGATAAATGTTTGATACCCATCGCTCAAAATAAACTCCCCATTAACCGCCATTGGGGTTCGAATATCTGTCCTGCCAACACTACTTCTCAATCGCATCATACACCCCCTTAACTATCTCCATCAACGCCCAAGCTCCCGGATCCGGCAGCCTCTGATCAACACCGTCCTGATTCCCGACATAACTTGCTCTCCCAAAAGCAGGCTTCAAATCCCTCGTCCCCTCCGCCGCCTTCTCCGCACTTGCCACAGCCTTGCCCATATCCCTCTCCTTCTCCAACGCCTCACTAAATGGAATTAGCACATCCATTACAGTTCTGTCACCTACTCTGGCACCAGTATGGTTTTTCAGTGCTTCAACAGCGAGAGTGAGAGCTGGTGCGAGACTGCTGATGATATCTTCTGACTTTTGGGGTGAGACTTGAGCGGGAGACTTCAGAGCAGTAGCGAAAGCAGCGAGGAGAATTCCAAAAATTGCGCCGAGGGTACCGCCCATATCATCTACCGCGTTAATTATGGCATAAAGGACTGTGAAGACGGATCCGCTCTTTGCGATACCATTATCGAGGAGTTTGAGAGTTGCTAGTTCGTGAATGTTAGTTGAAATACTTGTGCATATATGGAACGAAGAGGAGATTATTGAGATCTGACTTGCCGTCGCTAACTCCTTTTACAGCTTCCCCGCAGTCTCCATCGCCCATTACCATGTCCCACTTTGTCAGGTTAGGCTCTGCGGCTATGGCACGTTTGCAGGCTAGACGTATGGCTGCGTCTAGGACTTTTGGATCAACTAATTGGTGTTAGTATATAAGCTCAAGGTTTGTTTTTCTATCCCATACCCTTGATATCTTCCTCGGCAGAGACTTCGGTTTGCTGGTCTACATCAAAGGATGGTGCAGCCTTTCGTGTCACTTTGGTGGAGGTATTTGAGAGAACATTTGGCCACGAAGGAGCTTTAGTCTCAGCACCGAGTAACTCTAAAAGCTCGGCAGCGGTGGTTTTTGACTGTTTGGCTGCGGTAGTGATGTTACAGACAGTAATCGAGAAACCAGGTCCATTAAGCGATGTCTCAAAAGAACCCGAATATATCTTTGTTGGCCGGATGTTCCAGTTTGATTCTACAAAATATTAGCGGTTGTGCTGAACAGCAACATCACACAAACATACCTAACTGTACAAGTGTCTCCTGAGTGAGTGCTCCTAGTTCTAGATTTGAGATACCACCATAATTGTTGATGAGAAGAACGACATCATCGTCTTTGTTGAAGTTGACAAATCCCCTTTCAGGATCATTAGGATCACATACCAGCTTTAGAAGCTGAGAGATCAGATCTTCGACTGAGGGAAACGGTGAGACCCTTTGGGCACCCTGTAACTATGAGCAAATGCACGAGTGAGAAAAAAGCGGCAACCTACAGGCTCGTTATGTATTCCAGCACCTACCACGCACACGTCATCTCCAATAGTGTCATGGTTCTGACGTCCTGGCACGTGGCAGTGATCCAGTGCAGACCCAATTGATGCCAATTGTGAGTTCACTGCTTTTCCAATTTCTACGCAGCTCTCAAAACTATAGTCTTTGGCTGCCGCACCTCCCAGTATTTTCATAGCTGAATCATTCAGTCAAACTCGTGTCAAATAATATCAAGGAGGCACACTTACTGATAACATTTCCTGCCAATCCTCGCCTTCCGACTTTCTCAGATTTACTTCTTCCAATACTCACATCGTCTGTTGCTGGCAGTACAGCACACTTCTTTGAAAAGCCTCCAGCAAGTGCCCTCTCAGCTGCCAGGCCAAAATGTAACTTGTCGCCGGTGTAGTTGGTGATTAGCAGAATAGTGCCTTTGTTCGATGGAACCGAGGCAATGGCTGCTAAGACTTGCTTCATGCTTGGACTGGCGAAGATATCACCGCATGCGACAGCTGATAAGAGACCATCTCCAACGTAACCGGACCATGCTATTGTGGCAGTGTGAGTTGTGTTCCTTTCCTCTGGCATTGGCCAACATACCTGGCTCGTGGCCCGAACCGCCACCAGAAATAAGGGCAACTTGTGAGGTCTTATGTGTGCTGTTCAGGACAACTCTTTGCTCCTCAATCAATGTTAACGAAGGATTGGCTGCAACCAGGGACTTGAGTGCCAGCGGAACCAGCGTGTTGACTGCCGTTTCGGGAAAGTAATGTTTCGACGACATTGTAAACGGATGTGGACTGGCTGATTGAGGTATTGTTGTTCGAATGCAGGACAGAGAAGCAGTTGAACCGGAACAATGTACACAACTGACTGGGCTCTGGCCGAGGTAATAACAATTAGAGAAGTGGTGAAGGGTGGAAACTCTCGCTAGGCCTAAACTCTTCTGGACTTCAAAGTTCAGTCACAGCCTCGAACTATGGCAAGAGCAGGTTGGTGTTTTGAGTGAAAAGAGAGGAAGAAAGGGAGAAGACATCTTTTTATCTTGTCGCCGGAAGAAGAACTTGTTGAAATTTGGGCCTTTCCTCGTCGTCAGGGAGTTTCTCTTCCCCGAGTCGCTACACCCCGCATTTGCTTCGGATTACCGCTTTGGGACAGCTTTGTTCTCAAGCCTCAACTCCTCCATCGCACGTGAACGATGTTGACGACCTGCCGTCTCATCATTGACACCTGCCACGTAGCTATTTCTCTAAAGTCTTCATCAGATTACTTCGAAACAGTGAGATCAGGTACAGCACTCTACAGAAACTTAGGGAAATGGCCACGTCTACCTCCACCCTATTCCGCACCAAAAGGGCATAATACCCCTCCATAAGTGCTTGCCCATCACAAGCTTGATGGCTCTCGTTGCTTTGTATGCATTGTACAATGGAATGCTAGATACATACTGGCGAAGGACATGGGTCCCGATGATACCCTGGAACAAGTGTTGCCCTATCAATTCGAGCTCTCGGTCAATACCATTAGAGAGGCTGTCCGCAAGACGCACGGGATTTAAGAGAGAAAGACATACCATAAAATACAGGAAATTCATAGAGGAAATGCTTTTGTCCTACTGCTACTGAGGGTAAAGTCTACCAACGAGGTAGAAGGCAAATATGCGGCGTAGAAAAGATGCGACGAGCACACAAACTGTGTTTAGGAAAGCTCCCTATATTAAAAGACTCCCCAAAGAGAAAGCATCCATTTCTCGTATAGTCTGCTCAATTCACCTTAGAAGCTTAATATTGGCATCGTGAAAGTCAAGTGTTCAGCAACTATAAACTTGCTATTTTCCCTTTAAGCAAGTCCAAATGCGGTGTCAGGTGCGACATTGACGGGCAACTAATGTGGAATTGATATCATAATTCTATATGCTATGCTAGTTTTAAAGTTTGTGCTTAGAAGGTCACTAATGATGTCAAGTTAGTTTCTGTCGGGAACTAGCTAAGTTCGTCGGTTCCTTTGGAAGCAAGCAAACTGCAAGTCCATTTCCTAAGGCAGTCTATTTTACAACAGTGTCTATCTAAATGCTTTTTTCCATCTCCCCTTCGATTTCCTTTCAACCATCTTCACAGATATTTTGGTACACAGCTCTTCGCTTCATCCGAACACAACCATCTTCAACCTATACTTCTGCCGCTCCAGTCCTCCACTCACTTCAGCTTTCAATATGAAGTACGCACTTTTCGGACTGGTCGGTGTCTTGGTCTTCGCCTCGACTTTCACCACGGTCGCTTCTGCGCCCATTCCCATTATTCGAGCCGAAAAAGCCTCACTCAGAGCACGTGCTTGCATATCTGATCCCAACTTCAAGCAAGACGGTGGCTTCTGCCAAACGTATTCATGGTCGGATCTGGAGAAGGCAGAAAATTTGAGAAAGTTCCTTGAAGCACAAGAGGAAGCCTCCCACAAACACCATGCCGAAACCCAGGACTCCCAGACTGAGAAAAGACATGTCCCAGCATGGGACGAAGCTGCTGCGAATATTGACAATATCAGTGGCCCTCCCGCAACGTCAAACCCTGGAACACATTAATTACACAAGCTGGATGAAGATATCGTCGACTCCGAGTTGATGGCAGCCGATAACAAGAACACTCACTTCCAGTTATTTTGTGCCGGGAACATAGACAACCCAACAGTAGTACTACTCCAGTGTTCGACTTCCAAGTATATGATGTACTATTAGCTGGCTTATGAGCAGGATATGAAGTTTTTTTCAAGAAGTTTGGTGGTGGACAGACGGCAGCTTTCATACCATCTCATGTTCTCCGACGTTGAGTGAGATTTTGAAGGATTTGCGAGAGTCGCATGGAGCTTCCTCTGGCATTGCATCCTCGGCCCTGTTTGTTTCTGCGACTTTTGTCAACTTTAGATAAAACATGAAAGAATTCTTACCCAAATATGATGCATGATCTCAGTGACAAGTGTGTGAGTGCATCCATACCGTCTTACCTCGAATAACAAAGCGGCACCTGAGGGGCTCTAGATAGAACGGTAGAACCTACGAGACTATGGATTGAGAAACTTGTAAGGAAGAAACTCAGCAACATAAAAGTGTTCCTCCTGCTTGACAATCTCCAATCTAATACGTGGCATGGTGAGTGCCGATCATTAAGGTAAAGTAGTGAGGGAGGAGCTCGCTGCTCCCCCAGCAAGAACAAGCAGTAATGTCTCTAATGTCCTCAGAGGGATACTTTTCGCCCTGAAAACAGACACCCCATTCCCCTTTAGAAGTAGAACCAAGGTATTCGGATAGAATACTGCTTTAGTAGATAGCGTTGGATTCGTTTTTCAACAAGGGAGGTTCATGTTCTTCGCGTGCCGCTTTTACCACCCCTGGATTTGCTACTCGTAAATTGTGAGTCGCGGCAGCCAAGCTGTTGACCCGCGACCTTCTCCAACTCTCTACAACCTCCGAGAACCTCTTGATGCAACAACCACGACCTTGGTTCTCAAGAATCACTTCTACACCCGGCGGAGTGCATACCTCTGAACACAACACCGGAGAATCTTTTTCTTGATTTACAAACGGATTCATCTCATCTGACGAAGCCGCGTCTGGTTTTGAGGCTTCGTCACGTAGGTCAGGTACCTTGCGATACCCTCGCGCGACTCCGCCAGTAACCTGCTTCAAGGTTTTGACTGCACACGGAGACTTCGGAGGAACCAGCGTTGATATCAGGGGGCTGTCGAGGCCAAAATGTCGTACCGTGTTGGTAAGTCTCTTTAATGCTGGTCTCATCCAACACAAGTCTTTGAGGTCCCCGCACGTGACATCATCGACCTGTGCCTATTGCTGGGACATCAAACGCGTTGAACTGCATCCTTAACCCATCAAAGACAATGCTAATATTGAGAAAAGAGACTGCGTCTAGTGGAAGAGCAATCTGCAAGAATACAGAATGCAAGAATGCAGCGATCAAGATCGACAAGGACGAGCTTCGTCTTGGTACATGGGTTGAAATCCAGGGCAATGGTAGTTGGGCATGGAGACACTGGTAAGTATTCCAATCCCACTTTCTATTATACAGACTGTTGGCTGTCTACAATCTGTACATCGCTGACTTTAGTGCAAGGGGCTGTGTCACAGGCAAGATAATTGAGAACATCCGAAAGAATCTTGAAGGCCCAGACAATGAAGGATCCGGCGACTACAGATGGGACTACCTCGATGGTTTCTCCGGTGAAGAGAAGAATAGCCTTGACAAGCATCCTGATTTGCAAGAAAAGGTTAAGCGCGTCATTACCCAAGGCTTCATCGACCCTGAAGACTGGAATGGAGTAAGTATTCCCCCATCCATGCAGTAAAGCAGAAGCTGCATTTTAGTCGCTCTAATACCTCTAGTGACGGGTGGTGGCTTTCATAGTTCTCAGTTACTAGGCTTGTTCTCACTGGCGCGTTGGATCATTTGTCGTGGTTCCAACGTTACTAACGTCCATTTTAGGACCCTGAGATGAACGTGCTTGGCCAAAACGGGACACGCACTGCAGAATCAAAGAAGAAGGCACGAGCGGACAAGATTGCCAAAAAGCAGGAGATTGCAGACGTGCCTTCCAATGGTGACCCTGCTCCCAAGAAGAAGGCTGCATCAAAGAAGCGAGCTAAGAAAGAAGATTCCGAAGATGAAGAGGAAGATTTCATGGCTATCGAGAAACCTGCCAAGAAGAAGCGAGTCACCAAGGCTAAGAAAGAAGGAGAGGATGATGACGGTAGGATATCACTTACATTGCTTGGAGTGGGCATTGAAGTCATGACTAACCTTGATTACAGGTCTTGTAGAAGCCAAGCCGGTCAAGAAGCCTCGAGCTAAGAAATCCACGAAGAAAGAAAATGATTCGGAGCCAGAGTTGCCAGTAAAGAAGTCCCACGTCAAGAAAGAGGAGAGCGATGACTCCCCAGGCGCATCCTATGGCAAGAACCTAGGTCAGTTGGAACACTCATCTCGAGTTAGTGATTGGGAGAGAAGGCATCTACTGTGTGGAAACTCTCGGCCATTGACTGATGCGCAGTAGATGAAAATGAGAACTCACTAACAACGAAACTAGGTAATGAGTGGAGCAAGATGTCTGTTTCAGAACTGAAAGAACAACTCGAAAATCGCAACCTTTCAAAGTCAGGCAAGAAGCCAGACCTCATCGCTCGCCTTGAAGCAGCTGAAGAGGAACCTTCTCCTGTCAAAATTGAGAAGAAGGGGGGCAAGAATTCCAAGCGTGTTAAGAAGGAACCTTCTGAAGATGGAGTTACGGCAAATGCTGCATCGTCTTCAACTGGTGGCGCGAACATCACATCATCACCCCCAAAGATGGCCGTTGCCAAATCTCAAAGCTTTGAATACGATGCCGAGACCTTAATCCCTGGTATCAAGGATGGTGAACTCTTTGATGATTTCCGCGATGCCTGTAGAGTGGGAGAGGTTCCGGGTTTCAAAGACCTTGACATCGACGATCCACGCTATTCCGGAGAGGAGATGTGGCAGGCGTATTTGAAGGACAGGAGAGCGATGCATAGCGGGGCTTTGAAGGATACGCCGAAGGCGGCCTTTATAAAAGCAGCGCGGGAGATGAGTCGCAAGGCAAAAGCTAAGCAGTAAGTTATGTCCCATATCTCGCTGAAGTCTTTGTGTCACTGGAACCTACTTGATTTAACGAGTTTGTCTTCATGCTAATACTTCTATATAGTGCTAGCGAAGAAGGTGCTGCTGTCGACGAGTAAGTGAATCCTTCGTCGATACTTTATAAACCATTTCTAACACAGTCCGCTTAGCTCCGTTCCAGTCGCCAAGGCGTTCAAAGGCAAGAAGACTAGAAAGACGTAGGTCAAACAAGCCGGTTTGAGTAACTAAACTGATATAATTCTACAGTTCTACCCCAGACACCTCATCCACTGCTGCCGCTGCACCCAAGCCCCGACGTGGCCGTAGTAACGCCTGAAGCATACCCACGGACATCTACAATACAGAGTACAGCTTGCTTTGAGCGGTTTTTGTATGACGATCCTCTTCGAATAACCAAAAACTCCATCATAACTTGACCTCCTAAACCACTGTACGACTACAACCACAACCCCAGATTATACCCACGGAATTCTACTTTTTAAGCGTAAGCCTACAAGCTCGCCACCATGTTCAGCACCGGTGTCTGGCGTCGATGAACTCTTTTTGCACACGCCTCAATCTCTACACAAAACCTGAACCTACCCTACGCCTTTTGGTCGAATGAATAAAAGAAAAAAGACAAAACATTGCGAAATATTTCATTTGTACAATTTTGCTACGGACCAAAGGAGATAGCTGGCTATTAATTGTTGGCAGCAAGGCGTAAAGGAAGGAATAGATGAATCAGGTTGAAAAAAATCAGAATAGCTTATTTATGTCTCTCTTACTAGTCATAATCAGATAATCAGGAATAATGATACGAGCCTATCATTCATCTAAATGGCTTCAACCACTATTTGCCTTGCCTTATACGTGCGAGGTGCAATAACGCAAAGCATCCTTTTTCACTTACAAGCTTCGTGGCTATGGTATGTTGCCAGAGCTACCTTTGATGTTGTATAAGGTACCTAGGTAGATAAGTCAACCCGATACTCTAAATGTTGCCCTCCTACTATGTTTCTCTCTAACTTCTTAGTAATTGAACAAGGAAGTACGAGTAAATGAGGAGTAGTGAGATCAAAGGCTGTCACTGGGGTCTTACAAACATGGCAGTCTTCATAGTATCTTGCTCCAAGAACATACCTTGGTTTAGATAGACACTTAAACTCTGAAATACTAATTACCATTTAGCATTGCCATAATTCCCGCTTGCAATAAGCTTGATGATAAAGTATAGATATATAGACAAAGAAGACAAACTTTAAGTTGCCCATTTATTTACAGCAACTCAAACTGGAAATGGGTCAGTGAGCGTCTCAAGCCTTAGCATACTCTCAAGTCATTCATTATGTTTAAAGAGGAGTTCCATTTGTGCAACTACCTGAAAAGTCAAGCCCAACTCCCCAGTTCCTGACCCAACAATACTCCCTAACCACGTTTATCACCATTTTACTGTCCCAACCCTTACTCCGGATTCAAACCCCTTTTAGCGTCTTTAGCCTTAATTCCCTTCAACGGGCTTTGAGGCTTCGGAGGCTCCGGTCTGCCGCTCAATATATCGACGACCTTTTTCAGTGGGAGCCAGAACTCGTCAACTGGTCTGCGGTTCACCCAATCTGTTTCCTTCTCCTCCACCTCTTTCATAGAAGAGAATACGACGCTCGCTCCCTTGATACCAATGACGGAGCAGGAGAGAGGGTCGGCGAGGATTTTCTCGGGTGAATGAAGTTCGAAACCTTCGAGGTGCTCCATGCATTTAATAGCCAAGCGAACAGCACGAGTCCTGTCCATTGGTGATGGCGTACCTCCTTGTTGGACATGCCCCGGAATAGAATCACGGGACTCAAATCTGTTCTCCGCTTCGTCACGAACAATATCAGCGATTAACTTGGCATTATACACCTTGGAGGCTTTCTCATTGATTAGGATCAAACGTCCAGCTTTCGACTGGCCAGAATCTTGAGCGAAGACGTGCTTGAGATATTTGATGTCTGCTGCGAGCATGTCGATGCTGACTCCTTCTTCGGGAATATAGACCACCACAGCCCCGACAGCGAGACCGGCAAGAGTGGCAACATAGCCAGAGCGTCCACCTTGAGTTTCAATGACGAACACACGGCGGCGCGACGCTGAAGCAGACTGTTTTATCTTGTCGGCGTAGCTGACCAGTTCGTTCAAACAAGTATCGCTACCAAGAGAGTATTCTGTACCTGGTACATTGTTTGAGATGGTGGCAGGTAGGAGGGTCATAGGAATGCAGAACTCGGGGTGGTCTTTCTGAGCTTTGCGAAGCTGTGAGAGTGCATGGAATGCTTCAAATCCACCAATGATAAAGAGTCCATCAAACTTGTGCTTCCCAAACAAACTGGCGATGTGATCTATACCAGACTCAGAAGGCAATTCTCGGTTTGTGCCAATTTCTGAGCCACCTTTGCTTGCCCAGCTGTCGACTTCCAACCAGTCAAAGTGTCGAACTGCTCCTACTGGTTTGTCGGAGTCATGCCGCGCAAGGCCAGCAAAACCGTTGTGCACAGCGACTGGGGTGTGCCCACGAGTAAGACAGTATGCTACCGCAGCACGTGTGGCAGAGTTTACACCACCTGCAGGAGCTCCAACATGGATGATGGCAATCCGCATATGCTAACGATTGTCAGTCATATCATGCAGAGCGTGTTGGTACTTAAACGTACCTTCTGCTCAGGCAGCATCATTGTTGTGTTGAGACTCGTGGCAGTTGTAGTCATGTAATAATTGTAAAAGTCGGCAAACTCTGTATCTCGAAGGCTCATAGCCTTATCATAGTCTTGATTGTCAATCGCTGTGGAAACTTCTTTGGTGTCCTTCACTGCCTGCATGAGTGATTTTCGAGTAATCTTGTTTTCGTTGATGGCAATGAAAGGAGTCTCGGTCTCCGGAGTAGCTTCCAGGACTGCCTTCACAGCCTCGACACCTTGAAGAGTCGCAAGGTAACGATCGTAGGCACACGCAGAACCGCCACGTTGAACATGGCCTAGTGTTGTGACTCTGGTATCCAAGGCAAGACCTTTTTTGTCAGCCAATAGATCCTTGACCATCTCAGCGGTGATCTTCCGGCCTTCGCGGTCCTGAGCTCCTTCGGCGACAAGAACGATTGTCTTCCTCTTGCCAATCTTTCTGTGCTATTGAATGGTCAGCATTCATTCCACCACCGGTCACAAAGCATCCAAAAGTCAAAAAGGTACCTCGGCAATGACTGCACACATTTCCTCCCTCCAACCATCAGGGCGAGGCTTTTCAGGGATGAAGACGAAATCTGCGCCAACGGCAACACCAGCCATGAGTGCCAGCCATCCGCAATGTCTTCCCATAACCTCGATGACGAAAGCTCGCGAGTGTGATGCTGCCGTAGTCTCGACCGAATCTACACTCTCACAGATCTTTCCAAGAGAGGAGAAACAACCAATTGTTGCATCTGTTCCAGACATGTCGTTATCGATCGAGCCCACCAGACCGCAGATGTTGAGGTGCTTGAAGGGTGCGACTTGTTCGGCCGTCAACTCCTTTTCGGCGACCAATTCCTCGATGAAACCAGGCCATTCAGACCGGAACTTGTCCGCTCCAGTGAGCGAGCCATCTCCACCGCAGATGATCAAGGCATCGATGCCCTTCAAGATCATGTTCTTCGCCGCCCTCCTTCGTGCGGATCGTTCGTGCTGGAAGGCCATACATCGCGCGGTGCCAATGAGGGTCCCTCCCTCTGAAAGCCAGCTGCGGACGTCTGACCATCCCATGGGCCGGATGTCGCCCTTCAGCAGCCCTTCGTACCCGTCCCACACGCAATACGGCTCGCAGCCCTGGGAGATGGCCATGCGCACGACAGCTCGGATGGCACCGTTCATGCCCTGCGAATCACCACCGCTGGTCATCATGGCAATCCGCCTCTTCCTGGCGGTGCCCTGGAGGGGCTGCAGGGGGGTTGGGGGGGGCATTTTGCAGCTGCACGTCTGTCAGTTGGGCTGAGCTGTCCCCAAGCAGGACTGGTGACCAGAACGTACGGATATGGCAGCAAAGTCGAAAACGGGTGTGTGCGAAGAGCAATTGGGCGTTGTCAACACAGGTTGAGAAAACGAAGACGAAGGGAGGGGGGGGGAGGAAGTTTAAGACTCGGGTGAGGTATGTAGTAGGTCTGGTTGCCCAACACCAACCTACCGATGACATGCCATGCGAAAAAAGAAAGAAGGAACAAGTGGAGGGGCTTAGTGGATCAGCGCCCTCTGCGGATGTAGTAGGAGCCATCAATCGCCCAGCCTTATCGCGCCGCAACCCCTCCGCCTGCGATAAGACTTCGAGCGTTCGCGCACGTGTTGATGATTGGTGTGCGACAGAGCCCCCGACCGCCAACGCCCCGTTCCTGACTTGCCTTCGAACAGGCTCACGGTCGCATCTCGGAGGGCCTCCACCGCACTGGACGTGCAATGTCCCCATCCATCATCACCAGTCACATCGGATGACGTTCGAAAGCGTCCAGCGTCGCCAGAGTTTTGTGCCACTGTGAGGACATCGCGCCACCACGCCGACGTGGTGAATGCATGTGCGTGTCAAGTTGCGAGACTGCAGAGGCGCCGAGAGCAGAAGACGCAAGCAAGGGAGCTGAAGGCAGGGCTTCATGGAGGCGATCAATCGTCTTGGGAGAAGACAGCACAGACAGGACACGAGCGGCTGCAGAAAAGCTCGGTCGCAGGAACAACACAAATACACAAATTGATCTGATCCTCTCGTCTCCTCGCACTTGCAGCGACAAGAACATCCCAAGCAATTGGCACATATCCTCCTGCACAACTCGTAACGTGTCTCGAAATCTGTGCGTCAACTTCGACACTCTGCAGCTGAAGGTCACGTCGTTGATACAATGGGTTCACTCCCACCTCAATTCCCCGTGTCTTTACGGCCGTGGCCCTCAACACAGCCCAATGCTAATGATCTGCCCGCCCTGATCGCGCGCATCAGCACCGAACGAGACGGGTTTCGCAACCTGACCGAAGAGAGTCTACGAGAGGAGATAGAACGGCAGGAAGCCGGCGCGGATATACTGGAGGACAATGGCTCGAGCGAAGATGGCACGGAGGAGGAGAAGCCTGATCGGCTCAAGGAGCTCATGGCAGCACGGGATACCATGGTCAAAAAGGTTGAGTAGGTCTCATCCGTATATTCAGATCCGAAAATGGGCGCTAACAAGCTGCCAGAGCGGCCCATAATGCGTCCATGTACGCCCTCGACTTTATTTCTCTGCTTTTGTCAAAAGACGCACCCGTACAAGCAGGCCTTTCTCTTTCACCCTTCGTTCGCGAAACCGCGGGCATGGGCACGTTGGGAGCAGATAAATTGCCGGCTTCCCGAATCACAGAAGTTCAAAGGCAAGACAATAAGCGCATAGCGAAGGGCTGGAAAATTCAGGACATCAACACGACCGTGGACTCAATTCTGGCTTCTGCTACGAGACTTGAAAAAGAAATCGAGACAGAAACCAAATACTGGGAACAAGTCCTTGCTGTCAGTGAGAAAGGGTGGGTTTTATGCCGACTGCCTCAAGAGCGGCATACTTTAGGCGTCAGATTCGGCTTTTCAGAAGGTAAGAAACTTGTCTTTCTGGTTAGGCCTCAAGCTAACCTCGTATAGCTTCGCCAATATTCAAGAACCGCAGTCTTGCTGCTATTCGGCGTAATCCAGACGGGTCAATATATCTTGACCAAGGTATAAGCAGCCCCCAGCCAAGCCGATTGAAGGTAAGAATAGAGAGCAACGGCAATCTGACTGGGGAATCCTCTCTTCCCAAAGCAGTAGCAGACGACGCACCAGTGGAAGAATTCATTCTCCAAGCGCGGAACACAATCTTTTCCGAAGAGTTATGGCAAGAGTTGAACCGCGAATCTCGAAATCTTGCTGGATATGGTGTGCGTTCTCATGAATCAACAATATCGTGTCCAATCTCTCCTACAAAAACCATGGTTATAGACCTTGTTCCAATTGGAGAAGGGCTTTCTCCGGTGTATGGCGCCGACAATGCCATCGCTGAAGGACTTTCAATTGCTCTACATATCATGCTAACTTTCGTACACCGTAAGAATTATCGTCGCCGTGTCAGACCACAACCAGCCATCTCAGCATCGAAGCGTCCTACCCCGGCCCATGACCTTCTTAGACCTATTCTCACACGCCTTGCTCACCAAAACAACCTTGACTCCATGCACGCACTTTTCAAACCTCTCTGCACTACCTTAGCTTCTACAGGACTTAGTCCACCGCCTACTTACACGGTCAAGGTTTCGTCCAGACCTGCGCCGCCTGATTTCACAGCAGCTGAAAGCCTAATTTTCACCCTCTTTGACTGGCTTGAGATCACTACCGAAATTATCATCACGCCCTCGTTGAGCCTCACAATAAAAGCTCGTTCAGCACAATACCAGCCAGGCACGAGTATCGCAGGCACTTTCTACTACCCCTTCCTCTTATCAACCTCCTCGTCATTCCCTGACTACATCCGAGCGCCAACCCAACTATCTAATTTCGCAGGAGTCAAGGAGTTCACTTGCTGGGTCCTGGCCTGTGGCGTAGCATCCATTTTCGCCCAGGAAGGCGACGGTGATACCGCGACCACAGCCCCCGGCAAGGAAGGCTGGCACACAACAAGCCAACCAAACGTCTTGCGCAAGGGCTTCGCAGACAAAGGACGCAGTAAACAACTTTGCTTTGAAATTCAGGAAGAGAGGAAACTGGAGGTCAGATGGGAATGGATGTCCGGCTCCGAAGAGCTTGTCGCAGCACCCGGTGAGGGTTCTTATACGTGGACGGGACAGAGGGTCGTTGGCGATTTTCTAGAGGAGATTGTACGGGAATTGGCGGAGGTGGTTGAGGAGGCTGGGAGGTGGGTTGAACCTGGTCTGATGTAGAGGAAGGGATCGCGAGCTCTCTCATGAGGATACTGCAGTCATCTAATCGACGGTAGCCAGACGACGCTTTATCGGGGATGATTTCTAGTTTATTGAAATGATATGAGTGACCCTTTTTTGAACCCTTACCATACCATTAACCACACCGAGATTAGCGCCAGAACCCCTATAAGGGAGAAAGACAGGACGCAAGGTTCATTGTTTATTCTCGGCCAAAATAGTACTAGTACCATAAATATACTAATGCCCTAAAATACAGGAGTCCACGCCCAAGTCGCTTAATACCTTTCGACTGCCTACACCTCTCAAGTCATAATACGCATTACAAACCCAGAAATCTTATCCTGAAATCTAATCTATCAACCGGGCCATTCCAAGCCCATCAAACATGGGCATCAGAAACGTCTCTAGGCGAGGGTCGCTAGCTAGTGCTTGATTGAATTGGTCGAGGGATTTGAGATCACCTAAATGGGCATTATGATGTTGTTAGCTAGTGCGTGTGAGAACTGCTGTGTAGGATGCGGGGTTGGCCCTTTCCTGGTACGGCCGCACAAGAGGAGGGTGGGAAGGCTCAAAGGGTCCGAGGAGTGGGGATGAACGCGTGGGGAGTGAGCATGGAGTTGAATAAGGTATGGGTAAAGTTTTATCTAGAGACATTATCTATTAACTTCAAGTCGTTATAGACTAGGAATCTAAGAGGGGTGTATGGGTGTATACTTAGGTGATGGTGTAATGCACCGATGGCAGTGAGGTCCAGTCCCCGTCCATCGAAGCTCAGTAAGTACGTACCTCTAGGGTCGAACATTGATGTGGTCCCGTAAGGTGGTTTGTTTTCATTGCCCCATGGAAATCAGGAGTCCAGAGCGAAGAGTGAAGACAAGCAAATAAGACAAGAATGAAAGGGAACATACCGCCATCACTCCACAACTGATCCTTATCCTTTCCCTGCAACTGACCAATCCATGGATTAGCAGCACTCGAATCAGCCACGAGACCCCGTCGTAGAACATTATCCGCAATGATAAGACCGCCCGGCTTCAAGAGCCTGACTTTGTCCGCGGTAGTTGGCGGGGATAAATCGAGGATTAATTGCAGGTATGCTCTACATATTTAAACACACCCAGACACAAATTAGGAATCTTTTTCTCCTGGCTAGGGGAGAAGATATAGGAGGCTTGTTGATTTGGAGGTGGTTGGTTAGCTTACGGGTATGAAATCTTGTCGGCGTCGATGAATACTAGATCGTAGGGTTCCTCTAGGGTCTCGGATAGTTTCTTGATGCTTTCTTGGGCGTCGCCGAGGAGGAGTTTGGTGTTGGTTATGTTGTTTTTTGTCCAGGCTTCGGAGGCGAGTTTTGCTGGGGAGGCCATGTTAGTTCTGGGATAAGTAGAAAAGTGGAAGGGGTTTTGGGCGGGGTTGGGAGCTTCTTGGAACGTACCATATTCGGGGGAGAATTCGAGTGCTGTTACGTGTCCGGTTGGTCCGACTGCTTCGGACCAGGCCATGGTGCTGAAACCAATAAATGTGCCGATCTCGAGGACTGTGGGAAGGTTGGTAAGAATATTTTCTTTGGATTTGAGGGGTAGAAGATGGAAGTGAAGTATGGAGTAGAGAAATCAAGCCAGAAAAGTTGGTTGGTAGTTAACTTCTTCTGACTCAAAAGACGCAATTGCATACAATGTGAAGTGGGATCCCAAGTGCCATATAATACAAACGACACTAATATTATCATCATCATCATAAGAAACAAGACTCAAGTGCTCACTTGAACACCTAGACCAAGTACAAGATGATATCAAAATGTAGGCAGTCTTGAGGTCTAGATCAACGAAACGACAAAGGTAAACTCCCTTCCCCTCCACTTCACCATACAAAAAGGGAACAAATACACAAACATACTCCTCTTAGCACCAACGGCCTTTGCCATCCAAAGTAAATACTGCGCCTGCAGTGGACTAATCATGAAGTTTGACTTTTCATGAGAAGATCCAAGAGCATGGTGTTCGGTGATGTGGGCGGGTAATGGGGTTGAATGAGCGAATGCGTAGTCCGAGACGGCGGTTGCGATTTGTTCATTTGGATACAGGGCTCTGTACGTCCCAGAGTTTTCTTTCATTTTTGTCGTGGGTTGGGGTGTTAGGTTGGTGCTGAGGTGAGTGTTTAGGTATGGGTGGGTAGTCGATAAAGGTTGGTGTTTTTGAAGGCGTGGTAGGGGAGCTTCTTGCTATAGGTTGTTGACAACTTGATATTGAAGCTTTGTAATCCATAGAGAGCTTAGCCCGGGTCTAAGCGACGTAGGGAAGAGCCCGGTGTTTACCGACCGGGTACCTTAGGGGAAAAGGTTGAGTTTCCACACGTGATTCGATTTGGCTGTGTCTGGCCGTTGACTTCCACCTATTAGCAACTCTCTAAATGGCTCTTGGTATGTTGTGGATTATGGAGTCGACCACTCTTGAGCCCATCAATGTCGTGGTGCGTTGTGACAGTTCGAAGGGTTATATTCAGACACCGCTCGCTAAATAACTTTTGCTCTTCGCATGGGTTTGTAAGTAGTATCTGACTTTTGGAAAGTTCTCAGGAAAACATGCCATTCAAGAAATAGTAAAGTATGACACCTGACAAAGACGCAGCTGAAATCATGGAGTAGTCTCTTGGATTTCCAGTCACTATGTAGGGAGAGCAGATGTAAAGAGCCTCCCTGTTGATGAGCAGGCACGACAGCAGTATCCCACGAAGCTACGGTAGGCGAGTGTCGATCCTTGGCATCCTCTCCTCTCACCTCCACACGGCCACACCCACATCTCCCTTCCACAACAACTTCATCAACTCCTACCCATCATGACTACGAGATATAGAGTCGAGTATGCCCTCAAAACCCATCGTCGCGATCAGTTTATTGGTAACTTCACTATTCTGCCTCAAACTTCACGATCCCCGAGTCACTGACACTTCCAGAATGGATCAAGGGACTGCTGGCAGTGCCATTCGTCTTGACCTCGCAGCCAACAGGGGTCTTCGAGTCTCGAAGCGGGACGGTCCGACAGATGGCAGAAGAGGCTCATCGACGCTATGCTGAGATCATGCAAGACGTTGAGGACATGATTGATGATCACAGTAAGCAATTTCCAATTTCGAACTTTCTACAGCGTTTAAGGGAGTTGGACCTTGTGCTAACATTTTTCATAGTTGCACATCAGAAGGTCGGACTCCAGGGACAGTCTAAGCTGAAACTACTCGTTCCAAGCATTGGCACCTTCTTTACACGTTTACCACTGGCGGATGCCTTCAGATATCAAGATAAAAAACGATACATTTCTTCGCGACGCTTTGTACCGCCTTCTTTCAACGACATTCGACTCATTCTTAATACGGCACAACTCATGGGTGTCACTTCGGCTGGTCCTATTGATCTTGCGACGTTTGATGGTGATGTTACACTGTACGTAAAACAAATCACGATGTGTGTTGGAACAAAGCTGACACTTTATAGATACGATGATGGAATGAGCCTTGAGACAACAAATCCTGTCATTGATCGCGTTATATGTAAGTCACGTGGCCATGATCCTCTTTTGCCCTTCGTTATGGTCTTCGCTTGAAACAATTACATTCAGGGAATGTGTCCGAGTTACTCAAGTCGCATGATAATCATAAAGTAGCGACTGACCTTTCATCCAGACCTTATGAGCCACAATACCAAAATCGGCATCGTCACAGCAGCTGGTTATACCGAGGCCGAAAGATACTACCAACGCCTTCATGGTCTTCTGGAAGCAGTCAAAACCTCTCCATTGCTTACAAGTGCCCAAAAGAAGAATCTGATGATAATGGGTATGTAGTGGTTCCACCAATCATCAAACTTGGTTTCAGCTCCGAAGTGTAACTAATAACTGTAACAGGAGGCGAGTCAAACTTCCTTTTCATTTTTGACGCCAGTTCCCCCTATCTTCTTGAACACCTGCCGCGCCGGACATGGATTCTTCCATCCATGAGTACGTGGACCCAACCAACTATCTCAGCTTTACTCGACTTGGCCGAATCATCTCTACAGGAATGTGTAACAAATCTTGCCCTTCCAGCATCCATTCTCCGAAAAGAGCGTGCTGTGGGAATCATACCTTCGATTCCTGGATACCGTTTCCCTCGAGAGTCGCTTGAAGAAACAGTACTAGTCGTGCAGAAGAAGCTTGAAATGAGTGAAGTTGGCAAACAGCTTCCGTTCTGCGCTTTCAATGGTGGGAATGATGTATTCGTCGATATTGGAGATAAGAGTTGGGGCGTGTTAGTCTGTCAGAAGTACTTTGGCTCGGCTTCGCCCGAAGAGGGAGGCACAATACGAGGTGACAGAACTTTGCATGTTGGTGATCAATTCTTGAGTGCTGGATCAAATGATTTTAAGGCTAGAGTTGTTGGTACGACTGCATGGATTGCTAGCCCCGCAGAAACTGTGGAACTACTGGACGAACTAGGGGAATTGATTGCCACGAGGGCCAAGAAGGAAAAGTGAGTAAGGTTACAAGCTAACTGCTTAAGTCTACTAGAGAAGTTAAAACATTCATAACTTTTGGGCAGTTACTCTGTTGAACCTAATTTGTTTTCTCTGGAGTGCCTACTAATTACTGCTAATTCGCCTGCTTCTCAGCAGTACAGGTGGTTAGAACTACTGTAGCTCTTGTTCTTTTCGTTTTCATTCATATTCGGTCATCAGATTTCCCTCAGGATAATCATCTCGATACAATTCATATTTCCATGTGTGGTATTTGAGGACCGGTGACCCCGTACACATCTTAGACCTAGGCTTCCTCTTCCACTTGTTGGGGGTGGAGGGTGTTATGGTTGTTTTGAGTTACACGAACTCAAACAATAGTTAACAGAAGAACATTCAAGCTTTATGTGATATTTCTTCTTAGCTACATCTAGGTGATCATCGGGAGAGGCACAGAAGCATTTCGTACCTTGGAATGTAAAGGGCCATGAGGCGATTGTCCTCTTGGGACCACCTCGCTAATTAGTCGCTTAGGGGAAATTATTTCAGGGGACTGGACTTGAAGTAAGAAGTCATCAAAGGCTTCTTTGTCTCGTGCGGAATTCTTTTTTATCTCCTCGGTATTCTCTCGTGGGAAGCTTTGCAAGAAAGAAAGGCCATTGGGGGTTCTTTATTCTGATGCCGAATGCGTCGAAAATTGCAATTGTCTAGGTCTCGACTTCGTCAAAGGAAGTGGAATAAAGATTAAAGGTATAAAGTGTGTAGCCATCTTGGAACCCATGAAGTTTCTTTGGTTTGCATAAAATTTTGAAGGACATTTCATATACATCTAGTTTATATTACATTAATTCCAACATGTCGTGGTCGGAGAGTTTGAATACCGGATGGCAGCCGGTGGAGGAACCAGACAATGCACTACTTCCCTACCTTGCAATGGGGTTTGTACCCCAGTTCAACTCAGGAGGATCCGCACAGCTTTGCGGAACCAATGCGCTCGAACAGAGTCTAATAGCTGTTATGAAGCTTAATGGTGATGATCCTACACCTCCTGATGGTTTCAGGAGGTGGAGTGAATACATACTTCACCTTCACCGGGGCCCCCTCTACAAGCAAGTAGTCGACGATTATATTTCGGCCTTCATTCCAGGCTATGAGTCCATGTTTGATGGTACTCCACAAGAAGCCTTCGCTAATTTCGGTCTCACGCTTACCTGGGAGGACACGAAGGCGTATCACAGGCAGATCTATTTTGCTCCGGGGAACTTCGATCAAGAGACGTTGAGAATACTTTTGGAAGTTCTTAACCACGAACTGGGAACTAACTATGAGCTTGGCATTATCACGCAAGGCGGTTCTGGGTGGCGTCCAACAAGAGCAGCGCTCCCGTGGTCAAGTATTCCTGGTCGCCCTGTAATTGTATGTATATCCAAGACATCCAGTTCAACCGACGGTATTAAGACACACCTTACTAATAGCGAGACCTTCTAGTGGATTTGGAACGACAATGCAGAACAAAGAGCGACAGCGAAGAATGGTGGCAGGTCCATGAAACATGGGATACTGAATCACTGGGAAGGTCTTTCTCCCGAGAAGGTCGCGCCACACGATAAACATCGTCTAGCTAGAGTCGAAGGCTGGGGATTGAGAGACAGATGGAGAAATCTATTAGTAAAGAAAGTCTGGAGGGTGGCCGAAGATTGTCCAGGTGGTTCTTACGGCGAACTGCAAGTTTTTCGTGGCCACTTTGTTCGGTCCTCGACGATTCCTGCGGCGTTCAAGGGTGAACAGCCTGGCCCAGACTGGATATATGTTGACTTATGCAGCAGCACAAGCCAGACTCCCGACCATGGTGGTTGGATTCAAGTTGGGAAGTTGGAACGCGTAATTGAAAGGTCGAATGAAGGAGTAGTCAGGACGAATCCCCAGGACAAAGCAGATGTCGGGAAGCAAAGACAATGTGCTGCCAAGTGGCGATCTGCAAAGAGACATGGAATGATTTCCAAAGTCCAAAAAGGAAGAGTCGGGGAAATTGCTGCCAGGTTGGCACAAGTAATGGAATTCGGGCAGGTTTCCCTGGATAAAGCAAGGGAGAAAGATGCTGCTGACTGGGAACGCGCAATGGAAGCTATGAGAACCGTGGATTCTGCGATAGCTACCGTGCCGAAAGAGGCATGGATGGTTGATGCGCTCCATAAAGAATTCTATGAACATGTTACTAGAGGTGAAAATGAAATGAACGACATCCCACGGATTGAACGACTTCGGAAACATCATCCTTACAGATGGCCAGATTTCCGTAATGTCATCCAGGCAGCAACACAATACGCCAATATGCTTAGACCTGGGGCTCCGGCTTCAGAGTTGTTTGCTAAAAGAGCAATGCTTGTTCGCAACGAGCCCAATGTAACACAGACACGATCGAGCTTCTCGTCGAACTCCCCTGTTTTGGAGGCTAGTTTATATCCATTCATCATCTGGGGGCCCGAGGATACCAACCCTGGCTTTATGAAGGAGAGCCGCGAGCTCTATTACCTTGAACGACAGAATCGCAAACGTTCTATTAGAACAATAAGGTATGTGTACTTATGACATGTTAAACCTCCCTAGATTCTCAGAGAGTCAAGACTTATTTCCCTCACAAGACTGCTTTGCAACTCTATTCCTACTTAAAAATATATGCTGACTATTGAACTTTCCAGTGGTTTACCGATCAAAATCTATCACGTTCCTTCCAAATGGCCCCATGACCCATTCGGCATCTCTGAGTTGCCGACTCTGGGAATCGTGGACGGACTTGGCCATGAAGAGTTGAGAAGGAGGATCAACACCTGCTACCCAAACCGTGACAACAGTAACAAGACTATACCAACTATCATAAGCGAGCTGAAGGCTATGGAAAACCGTCTTGAATCGACCACCTTGCCAATACGTCTGATTACTTTTGGACGTTGGTCTGTGGATAATTATACCAAACAGCGTTATAAGGAGCAACCAGTGCTACTCGTACACGAATTTGACGCTGGGCCAAATGGATGGCTCCGCAAGGCGATGATCAAGTATCTCGACGGTACTAGTGCGATTGTCGCTGCCGATCGTTTGAAGCCTATTGACGATACTCCAAATGGACCTTGGGCTATCAAGGTTGGCAAGAAAAAGCTCGACGAGATTCTTGATGGTCTGCGCAGAGAGATAGTGGGAGAAGAAGCAGCTAGAGAACGTGCACATGCAGATTCAAGGAAGAGAATGAGAGATGATGATGATGATACTAATCAACGCTCTCATGCAAAAAGACGAAGGGTTTAGGCAACTGAGCCGTTGACGGAGCATAATCACAGAATCTTTATATACATCTGGCTTTGGCTGCAGAACTTTGAATCTGAACCTCGCGGGAGTTCAGGAAGAGCACTTGCATGCAAAAGAGTATCTTAGATTGTTCCGGGTCTTAGCTGGTATTGTATAATGGCGCTCGATTTATCATGTTATCAAGATGTTAATCATATGTAGATACTTCTGGAGTTTGAGTTGCAAGGATTACATGTTTGTTTCTTCGGTCGAGAGAATGGAAATAATCTGGGTGGTAATTTGCAACGCATTTTGACAACAACAATATCTCTAGAACAAAGCAGCTTAATCATAAACAATTTCATTATATTGTACATTTTCTTCGTTTGTACAGGACTTCCAGACGCCTTCTTCATGCTTACCATTCCCATCCCTCATGTTATACAATCATGAATTCTACAACTTGAGCAGCGGTATTTTAGAATAGAGCTCATCGTATCCTTTTGCAATCCAGCCTTCCGCTTTACCACCTCTACCCACAACACCCAAACCCCCAGCCATCCACAAAGCAGCAGTAACTGCCCAAATGCTATTAATCGTCCACCACTTTCTTTTAGCCTTCTTGTCATGTCCTGTAGGAAGCCAACCCATCCACCTTGCCGCACCCCACACGAAATGGCCAACGCCCACAGCCACCAACGCGCCATATCCAGTCCAGGCCACTGCAGGATGCTTTGCAAAGCCATGGCTTACGAAACCCAAGCCGACACTGGAGCTCCCACCTTCATACCACCAAGGTATAATGCGGTTGGTGAAAACATGCCCAGCAACCAAAGGCACCAGCATGTACCCTGATGCGCTCGTCCAAGAAACCGCAGGCCATACCTTTAATCGCCTCTGAAGGCGTGTTGTTATAGGGAGGTGTGCGGCTCCATATCGTTTGAGATTTTGGTTCCGCCTTCTTACTCGCAGAGCCAAGCCTGACAGTATATGGGCGGTGAGTGGGACGGTAATCAGGAGATGTTCGAATGGAAACGATTGGTAGTATGGCCGAGTCAAGAGAAGGTAGGTATCTGAGGCATCTACGGAGCGAGTGAGGAGTGGAAGGAGGGAGGTATTCGTGAGGTGTGCAGTCGTGTATGCTGTAAAGACATAAGATGAATAGCGTTGAATCCGAGTTACTAGTTGACCTGTCAGCGCATAATCGACCACCATTAACAATACGACTTACGATAATATACAGCCCCATGGCTCCCACTTAGTCCGAGAGTCGAGGATCTATTGAGAGGAGGCGGAGAGGGAAGATCGGGTAGCTGCTTTTCATACTCTTCATCAGGAGAGTCTATCGGTGATGGATCTATCTGCTGGAGAGATCTGAGAGTCTCTTGCGATGCCGTCGCGCGAGGAGTCCGGTTGTCCATGTCTCGAGCTTCTAGATGTATAATGACAATGCATTCAGACTGATTGGCAATGCTATTTGGCAGGGGGAGTTGCTGTAGCGTGGAGCAGTGACCACACCTTATTCTGTTCTTCTGTTCCCTGCCACTTCAGCCTTGTCCATCAACTAGCTACCCATCAACTAACCACTCCGTCCTCATCCTCATCTTCACCCTTCCCACCATCCAGAATCATAGTCCATACCATCGTCAGAATGCCTCCAGTAAGTCAGAATGCACCACAACGTTGCACCAGCTAACAGGTCTCACAGCGCGGCTTTACCAACCCAGCTCCCAAAACCGAAAGCGCCCGAGAGGCCGTGAAGTCCTTCTACTGTCCGTGTCTAGTCTCCAAACACTCACACTGCAGCTTCCCTCTGACAAACATAATCAGGCGAACTATGTAGTAAAGGGTACGCGCGAATGAACGAATACGAAGCACACCTTTCCTCATACGACCACTCTCACAAACAGCGCCTAAAGGACATGCGCCAGTTGACGCGCGACCCCATGGCCTCAACCAAAGCACGAAAAGCAGAAGCCAAGGCCAATTCGCAGTCAGGTCTTATATCTATTAAGCTGGGTGGAGAAGGAGGCAGTAGCAGTGGCGGTGGTGGTGGATTCAAAAAGGGTGGCTTCAAGAAGGCGGGATTCAAGAGTGCTTTTGTGCCGGTCGATGCAGAGACCAAGGCTAACCCGGAGAAAACTGAATCTGCGAAGAATTCGGAGCCTGCTGCGACAGTGGTGGCACAGGGTGATTCGATCGAGAGCGATACGGAGGACGAGGGCTATGAGATGTACAACCCACGGCAACCTACAGATTGAAGATCCTCCAATGCGGAGAAAAGAACATACCGTAGGAGATCTACACATCGTTGCGTGCCGCATATTTCAAACAAGAAAAGGTCCTTCAGTTGCTGGGTAAGAAACCGACTAGTAGTCAGCAAGCCCATGAGACCACGACACAGTAACGCATCATTGCTGGGAGAAGATTGCAGTCGTACTGGCGAGGTTTACTGATTCGTGCTGGTGGGCACAGGATTTAAAGAGAGATTATGGAACTGGATGGAATCGGCATTTCAGGACCAGTTCAGTGCTGGAATGATGCATTTAGCAAAAGAGAAGAGGGGCCGCAATATGATCTATCTGCTACATGGATGTCGCTCTTCGATTTTGTTCCTAACACATGGAGGCTGCAGGCGATGTTTGAAAAGATACCATATCGGATGGATTATCGACCCTCTCATTTCGAGTTACTCAAATTAAATGGGTAACTCAAAGAGAATAGTCGATAGCGGTATCAGCTGTAACTTCTCATGCCAAATGCCATCCCAAAAGAAGTGCGTAGTTCAAAAGCTCTAGCCAGCAGCTATACCAAAATCGTCCTTTTGTTGTTGCCCTCTTCCATCGGGCTTAGTCGAACCCTGGTACTTGGTCATACAAACTCACTTTGGCTGAGTAACTCGACATGCTTTTCATACCTAAGCACCTAAGGTAAGTTAGTATACTACCCAGACTCAGACTCGGACTCAGACTTAGAATGAGCGAGAAACGATAAAATCAAGGTTAGTTTCGCGTAGAAACAATTTCAATACACACACTCGCATCCTTCAACATACAAACAAACAAGGACACGGTAAGTTCATCGGTCGTGCTTTTATTCATTAATCATGTCAACATGAGATTTATCCCCCTCCCTTCAGCCACTGTCCTCCACCCGCTTCTGACCGCTTGCACGCTCCTCCTAGCCTCAGCATTGCCACCCATACTCCACTCACCTTCCCCAACTACACCCTCCCTCCTCCTCCCCTCCCAAACCTCAACAAGCACACTTTTAGCACATCGACAACTCCCAATGCCCAACCTCCCCACGCTATCAAACCACTCCAAAAACCTCTTCTGAACACCCTCATCCACCGCTTCCGACGCAGCAATAAACCCCGGCCACAACAATGCTCCTCCCAGTATCCCCTCCCTGTTCTTCAGATCTTCCATAGCTACGATGTGATTGAGTACGCTTAGGACGTACGGTTGTAGATGGTATCTGTGGATGGGCCGGATGTGTTGTGAGAAGAATATGATGGTTGCGAGGTGAAAGGCATGGGTTTGGTGGTAGATTATTCTTTGGGTTGAGGGTGGTGCGCGGTGGCAGTTTGGGGTGGAAAGAGCGGTGCTTATTGGCCAGTTTAGAATTAGGGATTCGACTTTGTTGCTGCGTGTTACTAGGTCTTGAGGGAGTGGAGAGTCTGTGTTGGGATTGGAAGCCCAGTAGAGATTTATTTGTTGCACGAGATCGGTGCATTGGCCTACTATTGTGAAGAGATCTTGAGGGACGCCGTACACGAATTCGGAACTGAAGGAATCCATTTCTATTTCATTTGAAGAGGGGGATGCATGGCTGGAAATGGAGAGCCAGTTTGCTACTTGGTCTAGTGACATTTGAGAGGTGGCTTTTTTCTGGGGTTCTGAACCTGCGTGCTCGAGTCCGGCTTGGAGTTGCTTGGGTTGGAGCTTGAGGTTTAGTTCGTAGGTTGCTGCCGTGCTTTCCTGCATTACACGAAGGTAGTAGTAAATGCGGTGTAGGACGCGTGCTTTTGGTGAGTTGCTTTTGAGGGTCCTATCTCGTGCTGCGCGGATCAGACTTTCGCAGCCTTCGAGGTGGAGTCGCGTTGCGTATGTTTCCCCGGCCATTACCTGTGAATATCAGTTAGCTAAGGGAAGATTTCATTACTTGTGGCAGGGCAAAGTGTGCTATAGGTAATGACAATGCTTCATACTTGAAAAAGCAAGGATAGTGGGTAAGGCGAGAGGGAATACGTACCCCAATAGAGATCATGCTCAACATGGCCGCCAAAATCTCTTTATATTTCGAGTTGACGCCCCCGATTTCTTCTTGCATACAACTCCTGATCAAAGCCACACTTTTGCAGAATAATTCTTGGCCAATTATCCTGTATTTCTGGGCTCGTTCATCTTGCTTGGAGAACTCGAATTGCGTTGCTAGATTGAAGGCGCTGGCTGCGAGAATTGCATGGAGAAGAGCATTGCGACCATTGGGTGTGCGGCCTGTGGCTTCTAGCTCCCCACTGCCTTGTAGTGATGCTGGGAGGTGGATTACTTTCCAGGGACTAGATTTTGGGTTAGTACTGAGGAAATGTGGAATGTGTGACCTTCACTTGGAAGTGGTTGTATGAGCTGATTTCTTAGGGTCGAAAACTGAATAGATGGTAAGGGAACTTCCTAAACCTGTTTTCGGACTTGATTACAAGTAGTTGTGCAAGATTAAAATCATCTACCTGTTGGGTGTGCTGATTGTAGCCATAAGATCGACTACGTTCTGTACGTAATGGTACAGAAGCAGGCGGTTCTGAGAAGTCATAAATCTCGGCTCAAGCGGGTAGTCGTCCAGGCCTCGATATGGTTGTGGCACGACTACAGCATAATTACTACGTCTCTCTTCATGCTCATCTTGGGTTGGACTGTCTTCATGTTGCCGGTACAACTCCAGAACATTGTCGCTGGCGGAAACTTCTGGCGGAGAGAAAACAGGCGAGGACTGATGAGAACCAGGTGCTCCAACGGAAGATTCGGAGACGGTAAAAACCTCAGAGATAGCTACTGAGTTTCTCAAGCTTGATGCAAAGGATTCGTCTATGGGTTGCTCAAAGATCGAAGGGTGTGGACTGAGAGCGGGATCTTCTTCAGGCCACACCAGACCGCTAAAGTCGACTTCGGGTAAGGGACTCCATTGATCCTTTTCCGAGAAGTCTTTGGTATTGCTAAGATTCTCTTGAGCATGGCCGTTGAAGACGTGAAAAGGGCCCTTGGTGAAGGTCTCTTGACCTGGGCTCGCTTGTTGGATCTCCAGAAGTGCTTGGTCGATCTCTGTCTCTGTGAAGCAAGCATCCAAGGGATCTAAGAACAACTTAATCTCACTCTACCAAGATTCCGTCAAGATCAGAGACCACATACCTCTCACAAGCATCCTCCTCTGTCCAGCCTCCATCCGCACCCTCGGCTTTCCCGCATTAATGCTCTCGTCTCCAGTGGCGCAGGGCAGCCAATGAAGCCTGGTCCCATAGCCCCCGCACGGAATACTCTTGGAGGTGCACTGTGTACATTCCGGCTGCGTCTCATCGCATTTCAATTTCCTAGTGCGACAAGTCCAGCAACCCGTAAAGGTCTTCGTCCGCTCTCGCTTCTTTGCAGGCGCACGAGCAGCCTTGACAAGCTTCACGCACGGAGGAGGCATTAGTGGTACCTTATTGAAGGGTAGACAGACGACGATGTCGTGCATTCGAAAGGTGGGAGGAGAAGGAAAAGAGGGGAAAGGAGTTGCGGACTGTCCTCCGTACCGTAACTTGTTTGGAAGAGGTTGCTGTTGTTGTTGCTGTTGCTATTCATCTTTGCTTTTTCCTTATCGGCGCCTCCGCGGTGTGGGGTGTGGGTTTTGCCCATGATTGTTGGAAGTTGGAGTTCATCGTGAGGCAATTGGACGACCTTCGCTCTGCCCAGGTACTGTATTAAGCTTCCCGACATTCAAGAGTGGGGTTTTCTCTGTGCTATCCAGAGTGTAGTAATTGTACCTATGTAAGCATGGAGTGACATGAGACGAGGAGGTCGCCTCTCATGGTATGTTGTTGTGCCGGAGAAATTGTGCGTACACCAGTAAGTTCCTACGTGAAGAGGAGATGAGATTGTTGAGTTCCATGACCATTGGCCCGAGATTCTGAAGCGTGTGTGTGTGAGCCCTGAATCGACAACTACGCGAGGAGGAATAGGGGTTCGGATAAATAGGGAGCATTGATTGCATGGCGAAGAAGTCCCCATCCTCATCTTCTATGTTTGGGCTTTGAGTGCTCGGCGCTTCTGCCAATTGGTGATGGCCATTACTATCCAAGCCATAAGGAAGATGGTCGATGCAATAGAACCGAACCATTCGAACACCACGCCTCCGGTACTTGAGCAGTTGATGTATGGTATCATAGCACTGAGTAGCATCGTGCAAAGTAATGAGTATATTGGCCGTCCCTGCTTGTCAATCCGTCCAAGAATCTTAGGCATCATCCTTATCCCAGCCATTGCAGTTTGAACCCTAGATGAAATGTAAAGCGACTCGGCTCCGATGGCTCTAATCCAATGATAATAATCACATTGAGAAGATCCGGTAGGACTGAGATTCCAGCATGGTTCATTGCAATGACGAATGGACTGGCTGCGGCGTTGGATGGGCTTGGTAAAAGATGCAATGATCCTGTGTCATGATGTCTAGAAGGCAGCTGAATACAGAACCGGCACGGCCTTTTACGCCGTGCGCATGACAAGCTGCATGGATATGTGGATGAGCTTTATGGATGGCAGAATGGATATGAAATCCATCTGCGTTGACACTTTTCTGTGGCAATCGTGAGCAAGAATTCTTCAATATAAAACCTGAAGAAAACTTACAGAGCCACCTAGCATAGTCGACCATGGTCATGTCGCTCGATCACAGCACAAGGTAATCCTAGCCTGGGAAATACTGAAATCAGCTACTAAACTTTCGCATTTAGTGAGGTTCTTTTACTCGAGGTTCATCCAGAAATGATGCGGTTCGGCCGGATCTCTAGCAGAAATATGACCCGCGAGCCCTTCAGTGAAGCCCTGACGCGCCATCACTCCAAAACAAGAAGCCGTATGATCTCTAACCCATTGTCGATGATTTTCAATATAACCAAACTATGGCATTCCGGCCAACTTCGCTCCACAGGAGATCTGTTGGGATGTCACATCACCCTCTGCAGAAGACATTGCGATTGTGATTAGCCTAGGAGAACAAGAGATGAGAAGACTCAAGGAATTCAAGCAACCATTCTCCCGCAGGGAAATTCAATAGAATCCAGTAAACGATGCAGATATATGCCTTACAGAACAGGAAAGGTAAAAAAGTACATGGAGAGACAAGAAAGTTGGGCGCAAGGAAGCCCTACCTACCGCCGGTAGCGCATTAAAAGGGGAAAGCCACAGCGATAAGCGAATCCGAATCCCATTCTTGCGAATCAGCTCCACCAACTCGCCGCTTCCGCAGCAAAGAAAACAGAATACGTGAGAAGTATATCCCCATCGTCAACACTCACTCGTGAGAGGTATTTCACTTCACCAACTCTCCGCCTTCAATCACTAGCAAAGAACGAAGCTTCTGTCCAAGACATCAATCAACCAACCAACCTCAAACCCAAATCTCCTCGCTTAGCCCGAGCTCGGCCTTCACAATGACAGAAACTGCCGCCCAAAAGGCCAACGTCCTCCTAGTTGGCGGAGGAGCCGTAGGAGCCATCGCAGCCCTAAACATCGAGTCTGGTAACCTAGGATCCGTCAGCGCCGTTCTCCGCTCCAACTACTCGGCCGTCTCGCAGAACGGATACAACATCGAATCAGTAGATCACGGGAAACTGCCCTCCTGGAAACCCACACAGGTCCTCAACTCCATCCCTTCAGCTTCATCGCAAGAAAAGCCGTTTGATTATATAGTCTGTGTAACGAAGAACTGTCCTGATGTCAAGCCGACGCTTGTGGATCTTATCACGCCGGCTGTGACGCCTGGTCATAGTGTGATTGTATTGGTTCAGAATGGCCTGAATATCGAACGTCCTATATTCGAGGCATTCCCCAACAATATCTGCCTGAGTGGTGTTTCGATGATTGATTCGCATGAGGAGGAGCCGGGTCATATTCTACACGAGGAAGCAGATACTCTTTATCTTGGAGCCTTCACCAATCCTAATCTCACGCCCGAGGTGGAGAAGAAAGCGGCTGAGGACTTCGTCAAGATTTATGCGGCAGCTGGAAAGACGCAATGTCTCTATAACGACGATGTTCCTTTTGCACGTTGGAGAAAATTGGTCTTCAACTCGTGTTTAAACCCCATTTGTGCAATTACTGGCTTGGACGATGCCAGGATTCGTCTCTCGGGCTCTATTGAGGGTCTCGTGAAGCCTGCAATGAACGAGATCATTGCTGTGGCTAAAGCCAAAGGGATTGAGTTACCTGAGGATATCGCGGATAAGATGATCAATCTTGATCCTATGGATCTCTATCTCAAGCCCAGTATGCAGTGTGATGCTGAGAAGGTATGTGTATAAATTTGCATTTTGTTTTATCAAAATAGGAGAAAAGACAGTTTGCTGACCTCCCTGAAAGGGAAATTATATGGAATTTGAGAATTTGGTCGGTGAGCCGTTGAGGGACGCGGAGAAGGTGGGTGTTGCGACCCCGATTTTGAAGGTCATCTATGAGATTTGTAAGGCGATGCAGTGGAAGACTATGGAAGTTAAGGGGCTTGTTAAAACTCCTCCCAAGAGAGTGTTGTAGTGACTCATGTCTTCATTCTCCAATAACTTCAGATAACGAGTACAGAACACTTCGACAACGGACATTTCTTTTTCTGTATTGCGACCTTTTTAATTTGCCAAATTATGCCAGTGCGATAACTTACCAATGTTCAAACTGGGGTTTCGGGTTACATACAGTAACAGACTCAAAGCTTAGCCATTGCCTTGCTCTCCCCGAGAAGTTTCAAAGACTCGATGACCTCCTCCGCACCCCTCTCCCCAGACCTAACCGCCCCCTCCATGTACCCCTTCCACTCATACGCGGTCTCGGTTCCCACAAAATGCACATTTCCAACCCTCTCCCTCAAAGCATGGCCCCAATTCGTTAAAGCCATAGGCGGCATTACCGGACAAGGACACCCTTTACTAAACTCCTCCTTACTCCATTCCATCTCAAAGATCTCGACAGATTTATACGCCTCTTCTCTACTTCCAAATGTCTCTGCAACCTGGGCGAGGATTTGAGCACGACGTTCATGGGCATGGAGTTTGGACCATACGCGAGCGGCATCGGCTCCGGGCATTGAAGTGAGTGAGTAATGGCCTTCGTCATCATTGGATGTGTCGCGGGTGATTGTATAGGGTCCTATGAAGGATTGCGACATGCCGCTTAGGTTTTGGGCACGCCACCAAGGTGTCGAGTAGACGAGTATCATTTTCGATGTACAACCCAGTGTTGTTGAATTGGTTAGAGCTAGTTTGGCTCCTGAGAGTGGTGGAGAGAAAGTGATGTCTTTGTAAAGGGGTGTAGGGACTGAGAGAATTACTTTCTTGCTGTGGAAGACGGCGCCAGTTTTGGAGATGACGGTGCATCCTTCGGCGTTCTGCTGGATTTTTGCAACTGGAGTGTTGAGTAGGACTGAATCGGGAGCGAGAGAGCCAGCGAGACATTTTGAGAAGGACTGTGTACCTACACGAATCCTGGTTAGAACAAAGATTTCTAGCAAGAACTTGCAGGCTCACCCTTCTTGATTCTCAAATACTGCCCGCCATTCTTCATATCGCTTCTAGTCTGCATTAGTCCTCCACCACTCTTACAATAATCCAGAAAGAACAAAGCACTCATTTCAGAGGGTTCACAACCGAGCATGGCCTTTGTCCATACTCTCGCGGTCTGGAAAGCAACTTCTCCACCACCTAGATGCTTAACAAAGTCTTCGAGGTTCATGGAATCATAGTTGCTTAGCACTGGCTTGCGAAGGTCAATCATCTGACAAAGATCTTCGATCGTATCGCGAATTTTCACCATGTTCTCCTGGTCTAAGTTTTGAAACTATCTCGGAAGTTAGCTAAGCTATCAGTGTGCAGATTTGACAAAACATACTGGTGGCACGGCTCCATATGGAAATTTCCCAACCCCTTGAGCAAGACAATCGCCTTCAGTACGTTGTTGTATAGTCTCGAGGCCAAAGCGCTGAGTGAGAGCGAACATCTTGCTCTGATTGGTATCATTAATCCACGCTGCTCCTACATCTACAACTCCCTTTCCATTGGCGCAGGGAAGAGACCAAGTCTTACCTCCAACTCTATCACGCGCTTCCAAAACAAGGCATGAGAGTCCAGAATTCTGGATATCGTGAGCTGCTTGCAGCCCACTCAATCCCGCACCAATCACCAGAACGTCGACAACTGGAACAGTTGAAGACGATGTGCTCAGCGCTGGTGCCGGTGAAGGAGAATGTATGGCAGCGGTTGCTTCGATCTCAAAGAGAAACGAAGGCTGTGCAAGTGCAGACACTGGTACAAGTGTGGTGCTGGGGCGATGACTACCTAGGTAGGCGGATAGTAAGGGTGCATGTATTCGATGTTTTGGGTCGTAATTGACAATATAGTAAATCAACTTAGTAAATGATCAGTAAGTATATGAAGCGTACAAAATGTAGGACGAGCTTTACTCACTTTGACGATATCTGAAGGGTTGGCCCCATGTGCTTTCAAGCAGGCAGTGAGATTCAATAAGGACTGTTTAATCTGGTCCTCATACAATTTTGGGACGTTGCCATCTTTATCAGCTCCCACCTGGCCAGCGGTGAAGATCAGTTTAGCTGGTCCTTCCACAGCACTGACATGAGAATAAGTAGGCGGAACAGAGAGCTCTGGAGGATCTAAAGTTTGTACTGTCTTTTTCACTGACGCTGTCATCGTGGTACTGGTATATAACAACACAGAAGGTTATTTTGTCAAAGAATGGGAAAGGAACAACAGAGTGATTTGGAGTTTAAGGATACCATGTGATGTGCCTAGAGTAGAATTTGGCGAAAAGTAGAAACGGGGTCTCTGCCCACACATGTCTACTTACAACATCACTGTCTTGTGGAAGCAGCGAGCCCCTCTCTAGGTGCCATAGCTGCAATAGAATATGCTGCACTCAAGGGAGCTTTCCAATTGGCCAGCCCATTTTTGTGGGCCCCAACTTTTGAGCAGGACATAGCGGACCAACGAGAACGAGCGGCTAGACGTACTCCAATGGTAAAACTTACTTGGTCCGTTCCTGGCTGAGCCGTAGGCACTCTGTATCTTCTCAATAATGGAGTTAGTTCCCAGAGTCCATTCTGCTCTCTCACTCGTCTTAGTCGCTGCAAACTTTTGAATATATTGCTACACCTTGGTAGACTACGTGGCAGCACAGACTATGAGCCTTACAGGCAACGCAGCTTATCAAGGACACGAGGTTTTGTTAATCAAATCCTGCAGCCAAGAGACTTCCATTATATCCGCTAAAAGGTTTCTTGTAGAAAGCTCGCTTAAGCCCCTAGTCGCCTGAGTTGCACTGCAATACGGAATATCCATGGATCAGTATGAGCAACCTTCTAGTATGAACAACCTTCACCCGGCAGAATGAACCATTTCTTATTTTTTCAAGTTCAGCATGTTGTGTTACTAAAATCCGGTGTCGAAAGGTCAAGAGGGATTTACCAAAAGAACAAAGGCATGACATGAAAAAGAAAAGTGTTAAAAAATCAAAAAAGTGATATCCCCCGGACGATGATATTATAGCTCATAATATGGTTGCATTGGCAGCAAAGTACTGGAGGAGTTTAAAACAGTGAATACAATGATCAAAGTCCCTGGAACTAAATATCCAATTTTATGAATGATCACAGATGTCAATGTAAGGTAAGGCGTGAAAAAGTTGAAATACTGCATCCAGTGCTTTCACATTCTCCCCTTGTGCCATGCAGTCTAGGTTTTTCATCTGCGATTCGCCAGAGCCTCAGAGAAGAATCGACCTGCTAGTTCTGCGGGTGGTAAGATGGATGCCAGGGGGGCTTCTGGTCCCATTCGAGGAGACAGAGGTTACAGCAGCGTCTCCTTATTGAAAGTAGGCGAATACCATTTGCATTTTACAACTATGTTTGCAGCGCAGAGGGCATTGCGATTACTTAAGTTACTCTTCGCAAAAATTGAAGCAAACATGGGAACGGCGTGCGAAGTACTGGAGACCTGAATGACGATGCTCTTGCCCAAAGAATACTTCCCAGTCAGAGAAATACCGAGCGAGAGCCAGCAACACAAAGACAGAAGATGCAGTGTCCTACTTGGAACTGGCGAAAGAAGTTGGGTCATTCTAGGGTGCCAAAGAGAATCCTACCTGCAGGTGGTTAAAGAGCTTTCGGCCTTCGCCTACATTCATAAACACCTTGCGTTCTGAATGATTTTGATGCTCTAGATTGATCATAAATCCATCGCTCGAAGGCAGTTATGGAGTATGGAATGATTATGTCACATGCAGGCCCTTTAGAAATACACGTATCGAATCCCCTTCATCCCTCCGATCCAAACACCATCTATAGTCTCAACATCTTTACCACATAGTTCTCGATTAACTGCTCGTTGGGGAAAGCCATGTCCTCCAACTTCTGTGCATAAGGTGTTGGTACCTCAGCACCAGTAATTCTCTGTGCTGGTCCATCTAGGTAGTCGAATGCGTATTCCATGCCAAGGGCGAGGATTTCTGATCCGACACCGAACGCAGGGAACCCAGACTCAACAGCCAACAATCTGTGGGTCTTCTTGACTGACTTGATGATGGAGTCGATGTCAAGGGGCTTGATGGAGCGGAGGTTGATAACCTCGACCTCAACACCGTACTTCTTCTTCAGGTTCTCAGCAGCAACGAGAGATTGTCCGACACAGCGAGAAAGGGTGACAATAGTAAGATCCTTCCCAGCACGCTCGATCTTGGCCTTGCCGAAGGGGATGACGAAGTCGTCTCTTTGGGCCTCCTCGCTCATTGGGAAGGAGGTACCGTACAGGAGCTCGTTCTCGAGAACACAGACTGGGTTGGGGTCTCTGATGGCAGCCTTGAGCAATCCCTTTGCGTCCTCTGCGCTCCAAGGGGTGACAACCTTGAGACCAGGAATGCTTCCGTACCAGGCTGAGTAATCTTGTGAATGTTGCGCCGCGACTCCCATGGCGAAACCGTTGGGTCCGCGGAAGGTGATGTTACAGGGTTGGATACCACCGGACATGTAATGAGTCTTTGCTGCTGAGTTAATGATTTGATCGATTGCTTGCATAGCGAAGTTGAAGGTCATGAACTCGCACTGCGATAAATCCTCGTTAGCTGGCCCTTATCTACAAAAAGACCCGGAAGCTGTTGATTTCTTACCACAGGGTGCAATCCAGCCAATGCTGCACCGACTGTGAGACCGCAGAAGCCGGATTCGGTGATGGGAGAATCAATAACTCTTTTGTCACCAAATCTATCCAGTAAGCCCTTGGTAACCTTGTATGCGCCGTTGTACTGTGCAACTTCTTCACCCAGGACGAAGACCTTTGGGTTCAGCTCCAATTCCTCAGCAAGAGCTTCATTCAGCGCCTCTCTGACAGTGTAGTCCTTAACGCCGCTTTCCTTCGCATACCCTCTACTTTGTGTGAAGCCTGCAACCCGTGGGAGAGTAGTTTTCTGGAAGGAAGATCGTGCAGCAACAGGGCGAGCTGCGCAGGAAGACACGAATCGAGTCGCTGGGCGCAAAAGTCGTGACATGTTGGATAGTGGCCGCAGCACAAGGAGAAACACAGAGGAATTAGATGTAGAAGGTGAATTGACTTGGGGGTCAAGATTCAAGATTCGTTTCTCGCGAGCTATTCAACGTTGGGGCGCTGGCTTTGAGAGCTCCAAAATTGCTGAGAATACCGCTAAATTCCCTAGCGCTATCGGTCCGACATCCTCCGAGCGTTTTTAGGGGATCTCAGGGATCTCACCAGCCTCACGTAGGTACAAACTCAACCAATTTGAGAACCAAACCGCCACGAAAGTGATGCCTGGTCTTATTCATCTGCTGAGGTATTATTGGAGTTCCGGGGAACAGATTCCATACAGCTAAGATGCGAACATGCTAAGATCGAGTTTTAGTGTCCTTGATGACCTCGAAAGATACCGAGGAGAGGCATTATATCCACTACTTCCCGCTGTATCCTACGGTACATACTCCCCTCCACTTATATTTCCAAGAAAATACAGGATGCATAGATAATCAGTCCAACAAGCAACCTTTGCCTTGCATTGTACGTGATGTTTGAGGCACACGTGACGTGACAACGTGTGAATATCGTTCAGATCCTAGACTCTTAAAACCTCCCAACACACTCCAAATGTTTTGTTATTCATTGTCCAAAGCAACTGGATGATTGGGATACTTCTATAAATACCGGCGAGCGAGGATATAAAAATGGAGAGAAGTTGCGATTATAACAAACCTATCAATCATTGAGTTGACTTAGTCAAGTCAAGCTGAGTGTGAACTAAGAACGGCTCGATCATACGTAAAAGGTACACCAGACAACTTATAATGTCTATATGGTGAACGACCTCCGGCTCAATTTGACACATGCCGCCGTTTGCACGTTTTTAGGGAGTTTTGTCCAGAATATCTTTCACACATTCTCTGTATCACAAACCACAGGACTTCAGTGAAACACTGGATGTCATTCTATGAAAGAGCACACCTCAACACCGAATATCCCATCCAACGCCCCATCAAAAGCAAGTCAACCGAGCGCAACGTCCAGTAATGCGCAGCCCCAAAAGAACTTAAACCTCCATCGTGTAGTCGTACTCGATCCCTGGAGTAACACTTGCCATGAACTAATCGATGTCATTATTAGGAAGCAAAAGATAGGTAGGGGATATCTCATACCTTCAAGAAGACCACTAAATACTGATCCACTCTAATGGCAGCTTCCTCGTCCTGTGCCAGTTCTTGATCATGTTGTAGAACCTCCCATTCATCATTCCCATTTCCAGCAGCCTTAGCGCCTTCCAAGATAGCCTTTCTATCGGCGAGACTTGTCTTTTCAAAGTCATCAACCAAACCTTCCATGCCAGCATCCGTGGCTCCTGGTGCGGTCTTGCCCTGTCTGAGCTTCTCCTTTCGGATTTTGAGGGCAGCATCTGCACGATCCAAAAGAACCTTCATCACACTTGCATGCTTGCAAGGGTGGATGGAAACCATCTTGATGTGGTTGCTGAAATATGGAAAGTCCTCCAAGGTTACGGTCTTGTCCTTGTAGTCCCCAACAACATCCTCCATCATTAACCGTGGTGGAAGAGGTTGTGAATCTGCGAGGTAGCCGGAAAGATACATCCGTGGAGTGCGGTATGATGGAGCGTATGCTATGTAAAGAGTATAGGTTCGACGAGTCCTGGCAAGATGTTAGCATGAACTGGTGCGCAGTGTTAAGAGGAGGATTTTATTGCGACATACGCAGCTGCTCCATCGTGATCTCGGATGATAGCTTCCTCGTCATCGTCCTCATCCTCCATATCTGGGATATCATCTTCATCCTCCTCCCTCTCGCCCATGTTTCCACTCTCGTCTACCGTTCTCACATCGTTGGCCCTGGCCAGTTGGCTCGCCTCCAATCCCCCAGTTCTCAACCATCCGTCCTCGTCGTCACCAGGTAAATGGCCACCTGCATTCTTAAAATCGTCACCATCTCCAACCATCGTTTCTTCCTGGCCGGCATCTCCAGCGAAGTGTTCATCTAGTCTTCGATGGCAAGGTAGATTGCGCGCGACAAGAAACTGCTTGGGGCCGGAAGGTAGATAACGCGCACGATTTGCGGGAATGTCTGCGTCTGCCCATTTCCATGTGCGGAACTTATAGGTGAGATAATCGCCTGCTGCAATGAACTCTTCTGGGGTGATCTGCCCGTTGACGTTGAATGTGGTCGTCTTTGAGACTGGCGCCCACTCTCGAACCCTGTCGAGAGTGCTGTGTATGAAGTTCATGATGATTTGCAATCTCTTAGGTTTGATGAGTTGATTGTTTTTCGAGTCGCATATGCTGTTGTCGAGGATGAGAGGGGAAACGAGAATAGAAGATGTGACGCAGGTCAGGTAGATAGATGTCTTGCAGCTGGCTTTGATGCCTGCTGGAGCGATGATTCGTTGCCAGACAAGGCTGCAAGCGAGGGGTAAGGCTGAGGATATCCACGTGATCGATGAAGTAATGAGACCACACCAGGCACTAGAAGCACCAGAGGTGAAGAAGAGAGGTGGACTTGCCGATGGTGAGAAGGTGGAATTTTGTTGGAACTTGTAGAAAGTTGAGCAGATGAAACAAGGCAGAGTTTACCTACTCAAATGTCTTATCAACCTCAGTCTAATTTCAGATAGACAAAGAACAGTATTCTTATCTAAGTTAAGTGTTAACGCATTCTAGCTAAGAGGTATGTTAAAAACTACAGAAATCAAACATCTCTATTACTTTGACTCATTGATTTCTAAAAGACCCTTTACTTTCAAAGCTCTAATTTGTTTCCCATGTCTGAATAATCCTCGATTTTGAAGTCTAATCATTTTACTCGTCGCTTATGCTCCTCGCCTATGAATCTATGATGATCACTGAACATCAACCCTTGATTCTGACGTATACTCACGACGTGGAAGTTTTTTATCTGTGAGACTATGGGACACTAAGTTGTGCTAATTATTGTTGGTCCTGGCCGGGCTCGACTAATTAGTCAACCTCGTCATATTTCTGATCATCTAACTAGTTTTAGTATTTGCATTTCGTTGAGAACATATTAGTCTGTTTTAGTCCTGTATTCAGCTAGTTTTGAGTTGCACTAGGCCCGGGGTAGTTTTCATGTATAAATAAGAGGCTTCCCTTCTGCAAGAGAAAGGCGACCGGCTTATAATTACATCAATTACATCCGGCCTCACTTTGCCTCAATTACTGAAAACTAACTTGTAATAAGCGACAGCTCAAGATTATTACAAAGCATGGATTGCTGAGGCTATTCTATTGAATGATTAGACTTGGTTGAAATTAGACTTGGTTAAAGTCAGCACTGTGACCGTAGAGCATTGATAGAAGCCATAAAAGCATGGGAGGCCAAGTTACTCGCTTAATGGTCTTCATCTAAATGACAATTCAACCCCTTCGACGTCCGGTCCTTTCTTGGAAAATTAAAAATTGTACAAGCATTAAGTTAGTCTAGCCTCTTGAAAGTATTCTGGTCGTATAGGAATTGGCACTGTTCAGTAATAGCCATCATTTTCTTTTCCACGCTTCATGACTTCACCTATTTCAATGCCATACATAGTTCTTTTCAGAAGCGCGTCAACTTCTGACGAGAAAATTAACAATCGTTCTTTGGCCTGCACATTCAACAAAGTAGGCTTGAACTTAATAGTTGTAAACTAAGCTGGAGACACTTAGCAGCAGAGCATCGCTATAACTTTACAAGGTTACTGATTCACTGCCTTGCAATTGCGAGCGCCAACAGCATCTATCATAGTAGATTAATTCCTCCAAGCATCCTTAATGTAGAGAATAATATCGACCTAGGCAACGTCATCTAACATCCAACAGATAACTCTTAATGTTACAGAACACAACCAACTAGCGTGAAGGGGCATCGGTATTTGATTCATTGATTGAGGTCTCATGTATCCTACAGGTGCATCAAGCCTGCTAAAGAGTCTTGAAAAGATTCACGTGCTACACACGACTTGCGAGAGTGAATAATACGCTTTCAGTTATCTATAAAAACCCGTAGTTTTCGTACCTTCTTCTTTCGCCCGCTTCCACACACCGAAAGTTTCTGTCAACAATACCGCACCTTAAATCTAACTCCTTCAAAACAAAACCAAACCCTCGCACATCTCCAGATCTTTCAACATAAGTCAAGCCAGTCAGTCACTTAGCTGCTTGACAAAACTCCACAGCAAAACTTTCAGATAGATCGGTCTCAAACATGAAGTTCAACGTAAGATCCCCTTCCCTACAATATACCCGTGCTAATCAGTGATATACAGGGCTTTCTCGCTTTTATCTTGGCCGTCATCTTCGCGACTGCGTATGCCATCCCCATCGCACCCGGTGAGGGAGTCATCACTACCAAAGAGAAGTCCCCTGGCAATGTAAGTAGCTCACATACAACCTACTCGAAAGATTATGTACTGATGGTGATATCTTAGAGCACCAGCGAGTCTAGCTGGGGTGCCATTGAAAGAGGTACAGAGGACGGACAAAACGTAGGCAACCAACATTCTCATCGTCAGTGACTATACTGATCCAATTCTCCTAGGTTACTGAATACACTCGGAAAACACTCGAAACTCGCGTTCCCACCCCTGGTGTAGCTGCGTGCGAAAAGACTACCAACCATAAGACGTGCTTCCTCCAATCAAACTGGGATGAAAATACTAAACTAGATACCTTGTACCTGTTCAACTACGAATGCAACGTGATCGGCAATGTAATCAACGTGGACACTTCGAAGATCAAGACGCTCAATTTCTACTCCGCACTCAAGTATGTCGTTGTCATCACTCAATGGGGTCCAACGGGTCTTCCAACCTTCAAGTACGCAGGTCAGACGGCTGGCTGGCATACAAATTTCTTCGAGCAGTACTTGCTTGATGGAGTTTACTCATATATTGCGCACTTTGGCTGTTGAGCACTCTGTGACTCCACTGAGACGGCGACGGTAGGCTCTCAGGGCGATTGTTGGCTGTGGTTGAGCGCTCGGGCAGGCGCACTATCTGCGAGTCTCTGGGAATTAACTGTCAACTGAAGAGCAACAAACACGGCTGTTGAGTGGGTATGCGGTTCCTCAACTCTCATCTATGCATCGCGATTTTGAAGGCCGAGTGCCTAGTTATGGGCCTTCTTTATGGCAGAGGTTGACTGAGAGTATCAGAATTCGCAATGGTCCATAGATCTCAATGAAAGATCCTCTCAATAGTTGATCCCGTCCGTCTCATGCTCTGTCTGAATTGCTTAAAAGTCCTGGATCCCGGTTTCGCCACCCAGTCTTTCAGTCCCTTCTTCTTCGTCATCCACCCACTCAGGTTCCTCTTCCTCAAACCATCGCTCCTCATCTTCTTGATCCTCAATAGAGTCCCATTCCTGGCTCTCATCTACAGGCTTGTAATCAAAATCATTGTCCTCACCCCTCAGAAACCTTAACGTCATCTCAAACTTCCATCGTCCAAAACCCTCCTCCTTACTCTTCGGGACCTCATCATCCTCTTCCGGTAAGACCTCGCCATGTTCTCCTCTATTGTAACTCACAAATGCTACTGCATTTGAAGGCACTTGCTCTTGTGTGGAACTTTGATTGCCTGCCAGCGCAGCGAGCTTTGCCTCAGAGCGATAGAGATCTGCTTCCAAAACGCCGGAATAGCCCTTGGAACGTCCATCTGCTTCTCGTTCGGTGGCTGATTGGAATCGTCTTACGCAGCGATCATAGAGTAGCGGGTCTGCGAGCTCTAGGTCGGCGTCTGTGAAATAGTCAGGGTGTTGGTCTAGATACATCTTCCTTCGATTCTTGACCCTGATTCTTGCTGTGCGTTCTGATTCTTTCTGCGATTGTTCTTCGTCCTCTATTTGAGGTTCTTCAACGTGGGGCATGTTGGTGGTTTTTCGTGGTCACGGGTGGCAAAGAGGCCATCCACTGTTGTAGCTGCTCAATGAATCCTGTAAGTCTCTTGGTGTCGTGCAATCCTAAACGTGAAAGATCGAGTGTTTGATGCGCAAGATGTTTGATGCTCCAGTAGGTAAGCTTGGTAGAACAAATGCTTGGAGTGGGAAGACCCCGACCATGTCAGCGCGACACCACACCTCGGCACAAATATCCCCCCGGACTGCCATATCTCTCCTGCTTCTCCCTTTCTTTTTTCTCAAGTCGAGAGAAACACTTTCCACACAATGAGCGCGCCTGTGTTTAACGAAGAGGGACTTCCTACGCCTCCGTTTGTCACTGTTTCTGGAATACCAAACTTCCGTGACCTTGGAGGCTGCAAGATCTCCCACAACAAAGCAGTCCGATCAGGGGTCATCTACCGTTCAGCCGAACCACAGAAAGTCACTAAAGATGGCATCGCCACCATGAATTCTCTTGGAATCACGCACATATATGATTTACGCTCTCGAGATGAGATCGATCGTAACGTAGCGGCTGGAAGAGGGGGTGTTGTTGAATGGGAGGGCTGTGAGCGAGTGTTCGTGCCTGTCTTTACGGATAGGGATTACAGCCCAGAGAAGCTGGCTTTGAGATATCGAGATTACGCTGCAGAAGGCACTGAGGTATGTCCCACCGCTTATGAACTTGATGGGGAGCAGGCTAAGTAGTCCCAGGGGTTCACTCGTGCTTACACTGATATACTCAATGCTGCCGCACCTTCATCTTACAGGAAGATATTGTTGCATCTAGCAAACCATTCCAACAAGCCATTGATTATTCACTGTACTGCAGGCAAGGATCGGACAGGTGTTATTTGTGCTTTGATCTTGTCCCTCTGCGGCGTCAGCGATGAAAACACTGCCCAGGAGTATTCTCTTACTGAGCAAGGTCTCCCTGAGGCTTGGAAGGGTGAGGTTATTGCGCATCTGATGTTTAATCCTGCCCTGACGGGAAATTTGGCTGGAGCATTGAATATGATTAGCGCTAAGTACGCTTCTTAAGTTTCATCCACAACTTCTGTGTACTGATCGTGCATAGAGCTGAAAACATGCTGGCAACCTTGAAGCTGATTCGTGAGAAGTTTGGAGGCGTGGAGAATTATATGATAGAGAAGTGTGGTCTTACAAAGGACGAGGTGGAGAGGATTCGTTCTAATTTGATCGTTGTGGAAGGGTCTGGGGACCAGAAATAGCAGCACAGCCTTTAGACATTTTGCATGGTATATGATCAGTAGAATAGATCTTGCCCACAAGCAGAGGACGTTTGTATAGAAGCTATAGGACCTTTGGTACCTAACCTAGATGCATCCGAATTGGTAGTTTGAATTCTCATTCAACTTAGGTCTATTACGAGGATTGGCTTGGTTGAACGAGTTGTAACTGATGGGGAATTTGCAGCCCAATGGCACAGAGCACTGAATTATACGACCACACTAATATAGATGAACCCATTCCCACTCACATAACCTTAAAATGTCTCCGTTCAGATACACTGACTTGTGAGGAACCTCGTAAGTAAGTACACGTGATATCTCGCTTATACCTAGCGTCAGTAGGTCAGGACGTCAACTTTTCAAGGACTGGACCTCAGACGATCTCATATCTTTTGATTCCCTTCCAACGACCACGCGATCTCGAATGCCTATTAGCCTCTGCTTCCAATTGAGGTGATTGACAATGCCTCCTTCGACGCGATGGTCATCTGTCATTCCCTCCTCCAGTAGCTGTGCGAAGCAAATCTGTCCCTCTGGACAAACATCACGATGTTTTTCTGCGACAGCACGAATTAACGGACCAAGAGTTACCAGACAACGGCGAGAGCTTTTCCGGTGGCTCAACTCACAAGGAGCAGTCTTTAGAGATCCCCTACCCGGCTCAACAAATTACCTCGGTGCTTACGATAAATATGGGCAATTGAGAAGAAAAAACAACGGAGGCGAAGGCCAGAAGAAACCAACTGAAGAAGAGGACGAATTGGCAGATCCTGATGCAGCACCCAAATCGGATGCCCAAGGTTCTGAAAGAAAGAACAGTAGAGACAAACTTCCCGCCGAGCGCACTCCAGATCTGCGACCATTCCCTCTGAACAAAGCCTTTCAAAGCGAAAACGTCCTCAGCGAAGACTTTCGAGAGAAGATATGGGAAAGCGTCATGAAGCAAGGGCTGTCTGTTAGGCAGGTCAGTGCCACTCTTGGTGTTGAGATGAGCCGTGTTGGTGCAGTTGTTCGTCTGAAGGAGATCGAAAAGGAGTGGCAACGCGAAGTGAGTTTACCCTGCTACTGTTGTTACCCTATCACAACCTACCTTGTATGATGATTGTCAAAAAATCGATTAGTCTTTAAGACAACTACATGGTTACACAGTTTACGCATGCGAGCCTCTCTGAATGTCATATTATCCTTGATACTGCCTTAAAATTATACAGGAAGCATGCGCTGACGTTCCAAAAGGGGAAAACGCTTGCGAGACCATATGCCCGAGCCGTATTGGCGATGCTGCCACAGACAAAGATTGATCCTAAATATAAAGTAGATATGGATGCGAAAAGTCGTGCCCACGAGTCCATCAATGATCTACCTGTACATCCAGCGACGACTGTGCAAATATTTCACCCAACATCAGAATCGCGGCACTTTACTCGTAAAGACGCTGCCAAAGTGTTCGATGAGACGCTTCTCCCAGCTGACAAGCGAATACCACACCCAGAATTAGTGAAGACCTTCCGAGACCGTGCCGCCGGGCTATCCAGAGATCAAATAAAGCAACTGGCAGAAGGTCGAGAATACAAGGAGACGAGATCGAAGCAAGAACACGAAGCATATCTCGCAAAGAAAGCTGCACATGTGAAGAAGGTTGACACCGGCAGATGGGAATTTCGCTTTGAGGAAGTAAATGTCGATGATGCTGGTGCAGATGGTAGGGGACCTAAGGGTACTGGCTGGCGCTATGGAGTTCCCCTCATGGACCGTAGCAGAGGCATGGTGAAAATACCAAAGAGAGTGGCATGATGACCATACGATGTTGTAAAATACGCATAGCCGGAGTTTGATAGGCGCGCTGTAGTCGGAAATAGCTGGCATTTAGGGCGTCAGGCTGTGTACCACCATACTGTACGTTACTGTACATGAGCGTCTGATATTTGTACAATACCACAACCCTCGAGACTTCTCCCACCTCTTCAACGATGGCAGTGACTGTAATATACAGCATATTTTCGAAGATACCTGTAATTCCGTAGAGGCTCAGCTCTGGTGTACTGGCATGCACTGCCGTACCTTGCGTCGAGCTTACAGCCTACACTGCCTCCCTACCCTCCGTACCCAGACCAGACACTCCAGAGTTGACCAAGAGGCTGCCAAGGGCAAATGTTAATCACATGATCAGGGTCTAGTCATGCGCTAAGAGAACCTGGCAATTTAGTGGAATTTGAGCCTGAGGTGTCGTGTCAGCCTTGCTCGCCCGAGCTCGCATAAAATCATAAATACGTCCCTTGCGCCTTGGAAAATGAGAAGTCGCGTTCGCGTACAAGACACCACGAACTTCTTCATTTCATATATCACAACACCAATACCTTGAACATCTTCACACGGACCCGAGCCATTCTTGTGTGGTATCTGAAGCACCCAACTACATCTTCAACAACTTGGTCTAGCACATCTACAATACCGCCGCCTCAATATGTCGGACAGAGAATTTGGTGGTGAGTTCATAGCGCTTGCTTTTTCTAAGCCTTTTTTTTCTTTTGTTGTGAGGCTTCAGTCGAGATTTTCAATTGCGATGGGCCAAAGTCCCCATGGACACCTGCGATTATTGTTTTTCTACAATGAAAGGCTCCTAAGTTTGTAAGCACGTGGAAAACTTTAATTCACTGTTTCCTATGCCAATGTTGAGCTCGAAGGCGTTGCCAACCAACCACTGGAAGCGAGTCAACGAGAGCTAGAGCAAGAGTTCCATACCAACGCCTTCCTTCCCCAGCCTTGAGAACGGGAATGTCTGCTAATATTCTGTCTCGCAGGTAATGAGGACTTGTCACTTCCAAAAGGTAAATTCTATTTTTATTCTTCTTGTTCATTCTCATCCCCATTGTTGCGCCTCTTTGGCGATCCGGATAGCCTATTAGAGACTTTACTGACACATATTTTTTGAAATAGCGACGGTACAAAAGATAGTCACAGAGATACTCCCAACATCTAGTGGACTGGCATTTGGCAAGGACGCTCGAGATCTCCTAATAGGTACGTGACCTTACACTTGCGAGGAGCTCTTTCCTTCCAACTCGAACTCATACTAATTCAACGCACTAGAATGCTGCGTTGAGTTCATTACCCTCATTTCCTCTGAGGCCAACGAGATTTCGGAAAAGGAGAGTAAGAAGACCATCGCATGCGAACATATTACCAAGGCATTGGAGCAGCTCGGTTTTGGGGAATACGTGGAACACATCAACGAGGTCGCAAATGAGCACAAAGAGCAGCTGAAGGTACGTCCCACTTTTGTCCAAAGTTTTCTCTGCGTTAAATCTATACTTACAATTCTCGGATCATAGGGCCGTGAAAAGAAAGCAAACAAGCTAGAGCAGAGTGGTCTTTCAACAGAGCAACTTCTTGCTATGCAGGAAGAGGCGTTTAGGGACGCGGCACAACGGCATGGATAGGTTCTGGGTGCATAGTTCTTCTCTTTCTTTTCCTCTTGTCTTTTGCTGGCCTGGTCTTTTGCATCTTTAGGCTGAGGGGGACGGCGTATGGCGAGAATGGATGGCTCACCAAGGGTGGTGAGATAGGATCAATCAAGTTAATGCTCTGGTTGTGTTATTCAAAATGACACTGGAGATTTTCTTCAACCACTCATCCACCTGACCTACCTGTTGGCCGTTATCATTGGTGATTTTAACTACTCTAAATAAGCCCCAAGCTTATTCCAGTATTCAAGTATATATCTTGCTACTCCGTACGTTCAACTCAAGTCCTTCCAACAAAGTTAATAATAAATGGCAGGATACTTTTAAATCACCTCTCGATCAAAAAGGCCTCGAGGCCAAATCGCAACCACAAAAGTCTCTAATCTTGAATTCCCTTCAACCATCAAGTCGCTATCAAGTCGCTAAACTTAGCCTTTTTTCATTAATGGCCTTGGTTGGAGATAGGTAGGTAGACTTCACTTTGCTCTAAGATTCTAGTCAAAGAGATCACGAAGAAAAGTAGAAAAGAAAACACGCACAACAGTTCCATGGCAATAAGGGGGATTGAGGTAAGTAGAAGGTATAGTTATAATAGTAGTTTAACATGTGGGATTTGGGAAAGGCTATCTATGTTGGTTTTAGGGATAAGGTATCTTGGATTTAGCGGGTGCGATGTAGTTTTGGCGCGAGCTTTGGGAGCGGGGGTTTTGAGAATTGGATCCTGAGAGAGTTTGGAGGCAGGATAGAGGGGAGTGATCTTTTTCTTTCATCCGGGTACTAAGGTCTGGAAGTTCTGGTAGGTTGCTAGTGTCCTTACTACTGAACTGGTTGGTCATTGCTCTTTGGTTTGATAAGAGGTAGCTTTGAGAATTGTGGTGTTGGGAAGAGAATAGTCGTGGATGCTATGAAGTCGCTAGATTGGCGATAAAGGAGGCGTAGAAAGAGCTGGCTGGGGTGGAAACAATGGAGGTGCTTTGGGGTGCTGGAAATGAAGTTTTTCTTTTCTTTTCTTTTTTGGTAAGACAGGGGGGTTGCAGGTACATGTTGCTGCTTGCATGACGTGAAATTGTTTGTTGGCTTGTGATGTTGGTTGTGGTTATGGTCATGGCAGGTCTGACTTGGTGGGCTGTGATCTTAGCATAGTTTGTGCTGACTTATTGGATGGTTTAGGAACTGACGGTGGTGGTGTTGGTGACTTGCCTGGCTGTTTCAACTGTTACTATATGGGTGAGATGGACTAGTTTGCTTAATTCTGGGCCTTTGAATACTTCACTTTGTTGCTTGCGATGGGCTTTGCTAATTATGTTGTAGGGCGTCTCCAGAGATGTGGTTTGCACAATCTCTAAAGTGTCATCAGTGTCGCTTATTTAGATGGATTAAGTGACACAAAGGAGTACGAGTAGAACTTTGCTTCGTCGCTGTTGATAATAAGTTACTACTAATCGCTGCTGGATTTCATAACAGATACAACAAACAAGGCCATTGCTTCGCTCTTCAATCCATTTCTAGAATTCATGCGGCATCCCCCCCAAGCCTCAGAACCATACCAAACCACACCTTGCAACCCAGCCACTTCTTTCCCCGTTCACCTACTACGCCATTTAAAAAGTCCTCTTCATTTACTTCGCGCTCTGACAACAAATCGCCCTCAAGCACAAATCCCCATTTCTTCCCCTCCTCAAGCACTTCTTCTATCTCATACACATAACTTACCCCTTGAACCTTGATTGACTTACCAGTTTTGGGTTCGCTACCCACGAAACCCGCTTGACTTCGCTGTCCCATAACTGCGTGCATATTGCTAATTATTAACAAGCCTTTGGACTGCAAGAAACCCTTTACGGTTCTGAAGAACACGTCAAGCGGTAAATGCTCAAGAACGAGTGTGGAGAGAACGATGTCGGCCCCCTCGGCTTCTCGCAGTCCTTTTGCTGGAGGGTTGAAGGCGTCATATACATGAAAAGTTATCTCCTTCCCTCTGGTTGCTTCATTGTCCTTAAGAATCAGGACCTTCGCTAGAGCGATCATTTTAGGTGAAAGGTCGAGGGCAGTTATAGTCCGGATTTGAGAGGCAAATGCAGGATCCAGGAGTTTTGACGTGTTTCTGCCAGTGCCACAGCCTAGTTCTGTGATTCTTAGGTTGGTGTGCATAATTTTGAAGGCTTCAATGAGGAGGCGAGGGAGGATAAGGTCGTCTATGGCTTGCAGGATGTTGCCATCTGTGTCGTAGACCTGACTGCTGGTGAGTAAAGTGAATGCTCGCAAGAATGGCTGTAATGGATACTTACATGACTCCATCGATCGTAGAGTTCTCGCGTTGAAACAGATTCGGTTTTGCGTGAGGTAGACATGATGGACGGTAGACAGTGACTGCCTTATGCTACCTTGTGCTGGATGATATGATGGACAGAGTTTTCTTCCGACAGTTCAATCAAGAGAGAGGAAGCTCATGAAGTTGGTACTACTAGTGTGTTCTGTGCCTATACCGATGCAATGGTGAGGATGAGGAGCACTTCTGTTCGTGCATCTGAGGCACCGGTCAATCGCAAGTCCTTGGCTCCTTCCAGGGTGCTTGAGAACCACATCCCATCTCCTCATAGTTGGAGCATGGCCCCAATCCAGGTAGCTGGTGCTGGCCACGCAACTCGCTTCAGCTGCACCTACAATACTCAGAAGCATCGCCCCCTCCTCCTCCTCCTCCTCCTCCTCTTTGGACCTTTGCTTGGACTGTGATCACGTGCCCAGGCCAATGACGATCCAGCTACTGCCGAAGCCACAATGGCTGTTGTGCTACGAATAGAATCATCCTCTAGAGCATTGATGGCTGGTCCAACCCTCGCTTCACTGATTGGCTGAAGCTCCATGGACGGCGTCGAAGCCAAAAGAGGTGCTTGTCAAACGGAAATGGAATCCCATCCCATTATCCACCCGTACACTTGTCTTAAAATACTTGTCCTGCTGGCAGTGTACGGTATTCCCTCGCACAGTGCCAATCCCCGTTACACTTGCAAATACAAATATCCATTACAACTGCAATCTCTCTCTCTTGTCCTCACACCCCGATGGTGTTATATTGACAGTCGTTGCCATCACATCCAACAGCTCGTCTCGTCCCCTCTTTGTTTGCGACGGAAATTAGGTCGGCTGGCACACGCTTCGCAGCGCAGGTACCAAGTGTGCAACCAACGCAACCAACCCTATCGTTCGTTATACAGGGACATTATTTGGCCTTCGTCTATCGCAATTCTAGAGAGTCAGAAGATTTCTCCTCTCAATAACTATTCTACTGCGCCGCGATCCAGCACGAAGCAATGCCGGTCAACGGCAACCCCAGCGGACGTTTTGAGCTTCCTGCTCTCACGCCCATATCCTACTCCCTCACAGACGGCACCGACATCCCTCCACCAGTCGACTCGCCCGTTGAAGAGCAGGCGCCTGCTCCCTTGCCAACAAAGGCAGTTCCAGCGCCGCCGACGTCCCCCGAAAGCACGAGGAACGGACATAATGGGACTTCGAATGGCGTATACGATGGTCGCGGACGATCATCAGGTGGTGATGCTGATGCACCTCCCCTGAGCCCAGCCTCAACGAAACCCAGCAGCATTCGCCGCTTATTTTCCCGCAAGTCCCCCAACCAGAACTATACGTACAGCACGAATAACAATGGATCAGATGATAATTTGGACGCGCCGAAAATTCAACGCCCCGAGAGCTCGATGAGTTACTTGGACCGGCCGAAGAAGAGTGGCAGTTGGTTCAAGAGACTGAGCAGCGCAAATGGCTCCAAGAGATCGAGTGTGATTTATGAGCAGCCGAAGCCAGTGCAGCAGGCTCCTGCTCCCGTGAAGAAGGGACCGCCGCCACCAAGGCTCCCGGAGCTGAATCGTTTCAAGGCCAAGGTAGACAATGATGTGGGAAGTTTGGGGGGAGGGGACATGTTCAAGAACATCAAGTGAGGCGTACAAGGAGATTGAATGTTGCTATGGGAATACGGTCGTGGAACGATCATCGAACGCTCACGAACGGACAATTCGGACATTGGAAGATGGAGAGATAAATGAGAGATATCGAGATACCCTGCTCGGAGACATGAGCATTGTTGCTCCTTTGACAGTTTTTTTTGGATGGAATTATTCTTTAGGACAAGTTTTGTACCTATTGGTATATACTTTTAGGGTGGCCGCGTTATGTTACATTTCTGAGCATGGCAGTAATGCCCGTCTAGTTGGCAGCATTTGTAATTCCCTGGCATTTCCAGCTTGTCATGGAGATATTTTTCCATCTTTTTTATTATTTCTTCTAGAGAGGAGAGGAAAGCATTTCTGCAAAATTTTATATGTTACTGGGTCCCAGATTCTTGGCCATGATAAAGCTCCCCCTGCTATCGTGACAATGGTGTTTCAGTGGGAATATGCGTTTCGAGTCGGCGGTTTTAGATGATATTCTGGGGAAGAAATCTCGCACTGTCGCATGACCCGACCCGAAGATCTTGTTTGAAAGCGTCGGTGAAGGTTGTCAGAATGAGATGAACGGGCGAGATTCCCATCGAAGAATAAATGGCCGACCACTTGTATGGAATAAATTATCTCAATCAAACCACCACCACGCCGAGCTTCTCGTGGTAGGGAATGCCTTGCATCAGACGAGACCCCATATCAGGCAGCATGTCGCGCACACCAGGCATATCATGCATACAAGCCGCCACAAGGGACAAGCCACCCAAGCCACTCAAGCCACCAGCCACCAAAGCCACCCAAGCCACCCGAGCCCACGGCACGGTTACTGGTAGGCGATTGCCATAACTCCCGCCATAAGCGAGCAACGTCATCTCTTAAGCTTCTGTCTGGTGTGGCTGTTGACTTGACTTGACTTGATTATCCGAAGGACCGAGTGAAATCGCATTGTTACAACACCACGTCAAGACTAATCCCCAAAACAACCCGCAATGTCAATATCACACTCCTTTCGAGCTACTACAGCTCTGCCGCGAGCGCTGGGTCCTCGCGTCACCCAATTGACCACCAGACGATACAAATCTGGTCCTTTTGGCTACACCCAAGCCAAAGCCCTCGTCTACTCTAGATACGGAGAACCCTCCGATGTGCTCTCGTACGCAGCTTCTCCCGTGGTACCCATAGGCATCTACTGATACGAGAATGTAGTCTTCATACACATTCCATCTCTCCCACGCTACCCTCACTGCCCTCCCAATCCCTCCTCCTCCGGGCCCTCGCAACGCCCATCAACCCCGCCGACATAAACCAAATCCAAGGTGTCTATCCTTCTCGACCGCCTATGACTCAGATGCTCGGCACTGCAGAACCTGCAGCTGTAGGCGGCAATGAAGGATGCTTCGAAGTCATATCTCTCGGTTCCACCATATCATCCTCACCCCTCGAGAAAGGAGACTGGGTCATAATGAAGAACACCGGCTTTGGAACATGGCGAACCCACATGGTGGCCCAAGAAAGCGATGTCATAAGGATTGAAAATAAGGAAGGGTTGACGCCAATACAAGTCGGAACCGTATCTGTAAACCCCTGCACAGCATACCGGATGCTCAAAGACTTTGAGGATATGAAAGAGGGCGATTGGTTCATTCAAAACGGAGCCAACAGCGGCGTCGGACGAGCGGCTATCCAGCTGGGCAGGAAGTGGGGATACAGGAGTCTCAATGTTATACGGGATCGTCCCACGAAGGAATTAACTGAGGAGATGAAGATAGAACTCAGAAGTCTAGGAGCCACGCACGTAGTAACCGAATCAGAGCTAATGCAACGCGGCTTTGGCGATCAAGTCAAGGAATGGACAGCTGGCGGTCGACGAGCCGTAAAACTTGGTCTCAACTGCGTAGGAGGTAAAGCAACCAACGCCCTCGTCAAATGCCTCTCTCCCTCAGGCCACCTTGTAACCTATGGCGGAATGTCCAAAATGCCTGTCAATCTCCCGACCGGACTTTTGATCTTCAAGGATCTGAAGTTCAGTGGGTTCTGGGTGAGTCGATGGAGTGATCAGCATCCTCAGGAGAAGAAGAGGTGCGTGGAAGAGATTTTGCAGATGACAAGGATGGGTGAGTTTAAGGATGTGCCCGTGCAGACTGTGGAGTGGAACTGGGAGACTGAGGAGAGTAAGCTGAAAGGAGCAGTGCAGGGGACTTTGGAGGGGTTTAGGCCTGGGAAGGGGGTACTTGTTTATAAGAATACGTGAGATAGGGGAAGAATTTATGAGTAAACCAGTATAGCGAGTTTGGGAGGTTAGATTGTTGATCTCAAGTGTATAATATATGCGTCTTATGTACTTATGATACAGGGTTGGCTCGTTGGCTATTATACAAACAGATCGAGGTATGTCTAATCATGTCGACCATCCCACATTTCCGCGTCAGCTCCAACTCTATTCCGAGGAGTCTAGACTGAAAGCGATACAGTTGCAGCATCCCATTCTTCCTTCCAATTGTGCATACACATCCAACAATGGTACGTGGATCACCATTCTCCGCAAGGCACTAAAGGACCAAGGGCTCAAAAATCTTCTAGTCTCGGTGAAGAGCGGGCACAGGCACCGCCTGCCATCCTTTCCAGATAACAAACCGGGGTATAGCTGCCAAAGATAGGAATACGTCCCTCGCTCTCACCGTCAGGAAATTCCTCCACAAGAGGTGCCAGAAATAGCAAGGCCTGAGCACCTAAGAAAGCCATTCGTTTCTCTACTAGATCTCCTTCACTCATGCCCCTCCCGTGACTCCTTCAAACTCGGTGCGGCTTTGAAGACTCTTGTGCGCCATCTGTACTAGAGGGCCTATGAGTCCTGATTCGTGACTGAGGGGCTATTCGAAGGAATTTCTGATGCGGTTGGTTGACCGGAAGTCAATTGCATGTCCTCCCAGCGAGCAATGTATTTGGCAAGCTCCACAGTGATTTCGTCATCTGTGAGGGGGGGGGTTATCATTGCGAGCTGTTTTCGTTTCTCCTCTATTAGAACTTTTGTGAGTTTGAATGAGAATGGACTTCCCCGCTCTCCAGGTTGATACGCTGTAACGATTAGAGGGCCAACTTGAGCTCTGACTCCAGTGAATTCTTGTATTCCCTTGTGGTAGCGCACACCTTCGAATGTAGTTTCAGGCAGCCGCTTCGTTCGATTGTGGATCCTTACAAGCTCCTTGCGTGCTTCAAGAGTTTGACCAAAGTCCTTCAGGGAAGCCTCTTGCAATATCTCCTTAGCCTCTGCCTTCTCGCGTGAGAGGGTCTCAAGGGACTCATGGCAATCGCGCTTCGCCAAGAGGAGGTCCAGTTCGATAGCCAGATCTAAGACTCGACCATCATCTGAATACTGACCAATTATTTGTATGCCAGCAAAATCTGTTGATGTAGGTAGTTGGCCGCATTTCTGGTGCTTTAATGGAATCTCGACAGGAATACTGATAGCTGGAAGGCCAGCTAAGCTCGCGGGAACTGTGAAAACATCATTCATGTAGGTATCGACAGGTGTTTGGCTTTGAACTTCGGCATGGCTCGGAGGTAGGGTTGGAGCAGTAGGACAAATAATGAAGTCGACTTGGGACGGGCCAAGTTTATTGTCCAGCTGAATGAACTCCTCCATCTCACTGAGATCGAATTGCTCGGTCGGTCGCAAGACATTGGGCAAAGCAAAAACCCTATCGAAATCGCGCTGTACTAAACGTCGGATCTTCTGTGCTTTTATAAAGTAGTTGTCAACAGCCTCTGAGCTCAGTGTATACGATCCTAGCAGAATCCGTCTTTGGACCTCCTCTCCGAAGCCACTACCTCTCGTTTCTGAATAAAGCACATCTCCGGCGGCGTCACTATTACCACTTCTAGTTCCGTACCGAACACCATCGTACTTAGCAAGGTTGGACATTGCTTCCGCGGCTGCAAGGACGTAGTATGCAGACAGAGCATGTTTCGTGGTTGGAAGCGATATTGGGACCACAGTACCGCCCCTGTCCTGGATACATTTCAGGACCTCTTGCCAGGCAGCTCGGATGCTAGGATGCAATTCTTCTATATTGTACTCAGATGGTACACCAATCCTAAATTTGGATAAATCTTCAAAGGACGTATATCTCGGACTCCCATAGTGCTCATTACCAATACGTTCCCGACAACCTTTGGAAAGACATGTTGGGTCTAAACTGTCGCTTTTCCGCACCGTTCGGAATAGATCTTTTGCTTCGGTGGCAGAAACCGCTAGAATGCCCACTGTGTCGAGAGAATTGGCATATGGAACTACACCCCACCGAGAGATTAGGCCGTAGGAGGGTTTGAACCCCACAATCCCGGTGTACGCAGCTGGAAGTCTTACTGAGCCGCCTGTATCCGTCCCAAGAGCGACCTGACATTCATACGTCGCAACAGCCACTGCACTCCCACCTGAGCTCCCTCCAGCAGAATACCTATACGAGGCCTCTCCTTGTCCAGAAGAACTCAACATATTTTGGTTTACTGGCGCGATGACCGGCCCAAAGAATGAGTTCAAGGAGTGAGAGCCCATACCAAATTCATCCATGTTTGTCTTCCCGGTTATATGCATAGTGCTCTTTGATTTACCACGAAGGGATTTGAGAAAGCTGGCGCTGAAAGGGCTCTGGTGATTCTGGAGAATCCCCGAGGCACATGTTGTGCGTAATTGCGCTGTGACTATGTTGTCCTTGACGGCACAAGACCCTGGGAAATCGATTAGCTATAGACTAGATGAACACATCATTGGGAACTAGCCGTATCTCTGCCTGAAGGGAACTGACTCCAAATCGGGTCGGGAAATGAAGGCATTGAGCGCGGCATGTTGTTGCGATGCTGCGTGAGCCGCCGTGCGTGCGGTTTGCACTGCATCTAGTGGTTTGACACGCATCTGCGCTCCGCAGACTATGGCGTAGCTGGTGAAGAAACCGAGACCATGACTGGAGAGGCTGAGGCTCAAGATGTGAATCCGAGAAAGTCACATGGAGACTGGCACTGGTTCACAAGCTGTCGGCGGATTACGTAACCACGGTCCGTGGGTCACGGCGCATGGGCATGGGGGCAGCCATCCAGGTACCGACTACACTGACTCGTCTCGTGGTCGTCCAAGTCAACGACAACTCCAGAGAAGCAGAGGAACAGAGGAACAGACAGGAAGGAATTGCTTCACTTACTTTACTGTTTTTCCAATCTCTATGCTATCATCGCACAACACTTTTAACTCTTGTAAGGCACCATGACGGCCCAAATCTTAGCATGGACCTGCCTACTGGCTTCCCTCGTCGCAGCTTCTCAGCCTTCAGCTCCGGCACCTGTGGCTGCACCCATGCGACCACTGCCATGGGGCCAACTGAATTTCTTGCAAACGACCGACACACATGGCTGGCATGCTGGCCATCTCCAAGAGTAATCAAGGGCCTCTCAGTACCGAGAAAATCAATATCTAACAACGTCCAGGCCTCAATATTCCGCTGATTGGGGCGACTACATATCCTTCGCCGAACGAATGCGCCAAAAGGCAGATGACAACGGTGTTGATATTCTTCTTATTGATACTGGTGATCGAATAGAAGGAAACGGTCTGTACGATGCTTCGGACCCCAAGGGCCGGTACACATCCGATATCTTCAGAGAACAGGACATCGACATTATTTGCACTGGCAACCATGAGTTATACAAGCTTGCAACTGCAGCCCGAGAATATACAGAGACAGTACCCAACTTTAGGGGCAAATACATCGCGTCGAATCTCGATTACATTGACCCGAAGACGGGAGAACAAGTTCCATTGGCGCAGCGTTATCGCAAGTTCACCACGAAGAATCAGGGCATCAAGATTGCCGCTTTTGGTTTCCTTTTCGACTTCACCGGAAATGCAAACAACACGGTTGTGCAGCCTGTTGAGAAAACCATCCAAGAACAGTGGTTTCAGGACGCAATAAGAGAGGACGTTGATTTATTTGTGGTCATCGGCCATGTGACGCTAAATGGACCTGAGTACAAAGCGCTCTATACAGCCATTAGAGGTCAGAATTGGGATACACCAATTCAATTTTTCGGGGGACATAGCCATATTCGTGATTTTGCCAAGTATGATTCCCAGGCTTACGGCCTGCAGAGTGGTCGCTACATGGAGACCATTGGGTGGGCTTCTATAGAAGGCATCAAAGTGAAAGGAGTGAAGGCGGGATCCGACTTTGAAGATGCAAGTGCTAGTATGTCCTTCAAGAGAAGATATATTGACAACAACCTATATGGATATCACTACCACACGGGATTAAACTCATCGACGTTTGCTACGGATCACGGTAAGGAGGTATCAGCCATGATACATGAAGCTCGGAAGTCGCTGGAACTAGATCATAACTTTGGATGTGCGCCGAAAGACCTCTGGTTGAACAGGGCACAGTACCCCAGCAACGACAGCCTTTTTACCTGGCTGGGAGATGAGGTTTTGCCAGAAATTGCCACCAACCCAGACCGAGCAGATGTCCCTAGAGTGGTCATTACAAACACAGGTGCCATGCGCTTCGATATATTCAAGGGTGCATTTACTCGCGATACTACCTATATCGTCTGCCCTTTCGTCAGCAAGTTCGTATATCTCAGAGATGTGCCGTATGTATCAGCCGCAAAGGTTTTGCAACTCATTAATAAAGGCGGTCCTGTTTTTGAAACATCCGGATTGACAGTATCTCAACTCAAATCGCCAGAACACATCTCAATTCAGAGTGACATTGTTCTCTCCCCCAAGACGCTTGTACCAGGCTCTCAATCTCCATTAGGCGGCACAGCGAAGCCAGATCTCGTACCAGGCTACACAACTCATGACGATGCAGGAGATGATGGCGACGATACACTTCATTCACCAATCTCATTTTACCGTGTTCCAAACTGCATCGAGTCAAGAGCTGCATTCCCAGAAAAGGTCGAGCCGGAAACGGTCGACCTGGTGATTATCGATTTCATTCAACCTTGGATATTGATGGCGTTGGCATTCACTGGCGAGAAATATACCGACGATGATGTCAAGCCGTACCTTGAGGAGCCATTTACCGACTTGTTGGCAAAGTGGATCAAGGAAAATTGGGGGCAGGATTGTTAAGTGGACTTCTGACATTTGGGGTAACTGGCGTTTTTTACTTCCATGTTTATGTGGGATGAGGATACCCTGTAGAAGAGAATAGATTTAGCAATTAAATTGATCTTAGATATACCACCTTTTCAATCTTATTGTATTACTATGTACCGTAGCTTGTGATTGGCTTGAACAAGTAGTGAACCAGTCTTCGCCGGAGGCTCTAACTGCGACTTCCAGTTTCACGTTCTCATGGCAAATCGTTTCATTGCCCTTGTTCCTCAAATTTTCTTATTTTCCAGTAGTTTTCATGCCTACAAACCCCTTTCAAAATCATCTACAATAAAACATATTCCATTCCAGGAGCCACTGTCTTCAACACACCTCTCGCTTAACATAATCACGTCGCTTAAAAACGCACCACAGCTGTCAGCTTAAAGAAAAGCCTTATATTGCCGTCTCCTAAGATACATAAAGACCAAAACGTGAAATTGAAGTAACACGGTCTGTAGACTTATTACCATTCCTGTTCTGGGTGGAGGAAGTACTAGGTGCTGTCGTGGGGAGGTTGGTTCATTTTCGCTGCTCAGTTAACCCTCGATTGGCCTGATGATGGCGTAATAGTGACATAGAGCTTCAGGTTGAGATTTTTAGCTGGACACCTAGTTAGACATACAAGTCTTGTATTGCGTGTGATAGTTATGCTTCACTGTTGTTCCATTCTCCCATTCTTTGTTTTCCTATCGATAATGAATGTTCTTTTACCTTCTTTTGTAGTCAATCGGGGCTCTTCTTGGGGTATGAAGTATGGTAGTACTGTTTCTGTAGGAGATGGTGAACTCCAAGGAGTAGTGTTCGCTTTGTTTGTTGACTGAAATGCGCCATTATTCAGAGCCTGGGTTGTGATGGATTTTTTTGTTGAGGGTTCACTTCTAACTATCTGCTTTCCTCCGAATCTCACTCTCTTTCTTGACTTCCACGGTATAGGTACCACCCAGCCTTTCTTTTCCTCTCTCTGTACACTTCTGTCCTTGAAAATATGCAATAAAGTCAAATGCAGAGCAGTTTATGGCTCTACTTGAGGAAAATCTCAAGTAGATCCAACAATAAATTATAGAGGCAAGGGTGGCCGAACCAAACCATAGGTTTGCGTTGATCTGCACACTTCCATCTCCAGCTCTTCTGATAAAAGTTCTAGTTGCAAGCTACACGTGGAAGTAAGAGGTACCACCAAATAGAGATCGCAACATCAAAGAGGAAAGGAGACAATGCTTACACTGTTTGCCAATGAATAATCTGCCCCTGTCAAGCTTGAGAATCCTCTTCAATTGGGTATATGTAAAAGCTTTTGCAAATCCGGCACCGCGCCAAACGCCTTGATTGTCCGATTTTCATGATTCCTCTGCTCCATTCGCCGCTGGTTCCTTCTCGACGATATCAACATCCATTTCGTTCCCAAATTCCGAGCCTGGACTTTGTACCCTTTCCAGCGCACCACCGTTGCCCTCAGTCTCCTGTACATCATCATCTTCGTCCAACAAGTCCTCAATGTCTCCTAAAGCACTAACTCGCGGTTCGAGGTTGCCCAGATCCTCCAGTATCTCCCTCTTCGGCATCTTGTACAAAGACGTAGCGCACACTCTTTCCTTAGTCAAGAGATCATCCACAAACTGATCCATATACGTCAACGCGGTCCCAGCCCTCCGCTTAGTTTTCAACTTCCGATAATCCGTCAAGAAGGGTTCCAACGTCGTGTAAACATCCGTGGCCTTCCTCGTCATCCTAACATAAAAACAAGCCAGCGCCCTCAGATACTTGAACTTCTCACCGCCATACTCCAAATACTCGCGCAAGACATCATCGCTGGGACCGAGCTGGAGCAGTTTGAAGGCGAGGCAGAGGAAGGGCGAAGGTCGTTGCGCATCTCCGTACGTGCCTCCGATGAAATGGACGTGCTCGACGACGCGGTTTACGATGTCAGCTTCGTTGACGCCGAAACATTGGTCTTTCCAGAAGTAGCAGTCGATTATGCGCTCGCGCACCGGCTTCTCCATTATCGTCGCGGGGTTGAGGCCATTTGGTGCGAGGGGACCTGAGGACCCGCGCTCGTCGAGGAACCGGTTTGCATCTGCGCGGTGAGTCGCCATCTTGGATGGCTGATGGATTGAAGGAGATGCGATCGAGATTGAAGATGCTCGAAATTGCAGCAGGAATCGAAGGAGCTTGTCTGGTCTTGATGAGGGCGACGAAACAAGCACGACAAGGTCAAGCATGTATGTAGGTGTTGGAGACAATTTTGCTATCGCTGATTGTTGCTGTGCCAGAGCGTCACTATTTACCTCTACCACGTCGTCCACCTCATTTGACGCGAATCTTGAACAAGGCCATATACCGTAACTGTAAATACCTGTACAAAACCAAGTTTCCTTCTAAATACCACAAGACGTTTTATCTCAGATAACTGCACGCGACTCGTCATAACACACATACACGCCATGCTTCTCACGTCGAGTCAAGTCTCGGTAGCTATCTCTTCGTTCATCGGTAGCCACATTCCATACTCCACATACCAAACAGCAAGCTAACAATCGCGAAGTCTGTTTATTTACATCTGCGCTCTTCCTTAGCGGATATGCAGTCCAGCAGAAAACGGTCCGCGATCTACGAGAAGCTGTCAAACCTAGACCAAGACCAACCGACATATTCTACCTCCCAACCCAGTTTAGGGATCCAGAACCTGTTCCAGCGGTACCCAATAAGCCGAGCGTGGCAGGTGGGTCGGAAAGCAAAGTTGTAGAAGAAGCAGATGTGATAGAAGTGAAGGCGTCTACATCAGAGAACTCCGAGGGAGATGCTGAGGTGGTAGTTGCTGGAGAGCAAGAAGCTTCAGAAAGAAGGAAATCTAGCAAGAACCGACTGTCAGCACAAGACGGAGACAGTGCCCAGAAGGTTATACGTGTACAAGAGCTTTCGCAACCAGCAGCCAATATTCCCAAACCAGTAAGACCGAAGCAAGAGGCTGCATCTGCACCAGAAGCTGTTCCCTGGGAGCAGATGAGTCGAGCACAACGGCGTAAGAAAATCAAAGAAGACTTGATGGTGGGCTCAGAAGAAGGCACAATGGGAGGATACAGGAGACGAATGTGGTAAATGTAAGAATATGGTACTAAATGAGTTATGAAATCTTCCATTGGCGTAATGAGTAACATGGGACAAGGTGGGACAGGGTTGGACAAAGGATGTACTATCAGGTTTTTGTAGCTACATAGGGATCTTACCTGCTACTAAAAATCGAAACAGAGTTGGACAGTGAGATGCAGTACGAAGCAGAAAAACAATCTAGCATTCACAGGGTGATATATATACCTAGGCAGCGTGTCTCTGCGAGGCATGAAGCTAGACTAGATCAAGCTCCTTGTAGAACGCATCAGTCAGGGGCTGTGGGCTAAAAACGTCAATTGCGATCTTCATCTCATCCTGACTTTCTCCTTCTCAAGAACGGCGTGGATTTCAACAACGACGGCTTCCAGCACCAGTTTCAAGCATTTGGCTAGGAGCTTAGCCAAAGTCTATGACTGTCTTGGTGCCATGGAAACGCCAGGTGCCAGACAATATCAATACTATCCCAAAGACATCCACTCAGCATTTCTCTCATCGCTGTGATCTCTACAAGAAACAAGACCAAACCAAAAGGTGCTGGGAAATTCCCAACATTCCCTCCCTGGATAGTCGTCTGCAGAGGAAAGAGAAATACTTGGTAATCTTCTTTTTGCTGGTCGACTGAGTACTGTACTGTACTGCTTCTGCAGTATTGACCCCTTCCTTAAAGCCTTCCAAGTCCTACTGTACTGGGAGAATCGCCGCAGTGTGTCGAATGGTTCTTCCCGGGATTCTGCTTCATGAAAACATACCTATTTATTATCGCTAAATATGCGATATCTAGAGGCAAGCTTGCTTCTATCAATTTACTTACTAGTTGAAATGAACGAACACTTCCGCACCTAGTGTAATGACAAACTCGCGTGTCGTTAGGTTTACTAACGATACAGTCGCCGGCTGTCCTTGTACTTGAGCTCGCTGGTGGACCTCTGCTCTGAGCTCATAACCTCTCAAATCCGATGGGAGTATTCTTACCTGAAGTACGAGAGTGCCAGCCAAATCTACAGATCAACCAAGGACGCCAGAGAACGAACGTTCTATACTATACTAACAAGAAGTACTATAGTATAAGATATCTAATGTATAAATTACGAACTACTCTACTATAATATAAAAGTTAAGCTACTAAGGTACCTTATACTTCTAGGAAAGGAAAGAAAGAACAGGAAAGAAAAGAAAAGTTTAACTAAGTTATGTCTATCTATATACAAAGGTATAGTAGTTTCTATACTAAGTCGCTCCCTCGCTTATAGTAAAGTACGGAAGATACCCCGACCCCGACGGGCCCGACCCGACTAAACTCCGCATCTGCTACTGTACTTCGTATCTTCAGTACCTTACCAACCTTATCACTTATAACTTAAAAGCTTCTTGGACGGATGGGAACAGACAGCAGCGGAAATCCGCTTGGGCCTTCGTAGGTTTCATCTGAAGATAGATAACCTTCAACGTCTAGATGTGGACATACTGTCAAGTAATGAATAGAAGTATGTAATAAATAGAAGTTTATATTTTATGATGCTATTGCTATGAGGTGTTATTGTGAGTTATGGCACCGTATGTCCCATAATAATGGGGCATGGCCCAGCCATGGCGACCTTCCTGGGCCGTTTACTTTTGCTTTCCCTCGAGTTGATAAACTGAACTTTTCCACTGTGGGTATAATACTAATCTCATAATAATGAGAGCATGTTCCAGCCATACCAAAGAAAATTCTCTCCGTCCGACCCCTCCAAATATTTGATGAAACGCCGCTCCGTGTATGTCTATTCCTTTTCCAGCCTGCTAAAGTTCAAAAGTGTTGTCCGCTCAAGGTCCTGCGAGGTCGATTCTACGAGCCGGCGGTTCTCGCTACGCGGTGTCGGCGGTGTCGCTCTTCTTCCCTGCGGAGTTGTTCTCGCTTGCTTTGCTCTACCCATTGTTCGTTTGATTGGGGGACCCCATTGTGCATTGCTCGTGAGACGCTGGAGTTGCTGCTGTGTGTTGACTGGGGACTTGTTAGTTTGAGAGCTTTTTCTATTGTATTCAATAGTAGAGGGTGCTTACCTGACAGAGAGCACATTGGTCTCCAAATTTCGAGACTGTGTTATGGCAGTTGATGGAGCCCTGATAATGAGAATGTTAGCATTCGGTGTAGCTGGTGTAGCTGTTGTGGATGCAGGAGCTATGGCCACTTACATAGTAGTTTGCACAGTAGCAAGCCATTGTGTTAGGTTGTGAGGGTAATTGGAGGTGGAGTTTGCTGGGAGAATGAAGTGATGTTTGAGGGATGGAGGAAATCTTGATGCGTCGACTGGTTTATACCTTTGTCAAGTCGGTAGGGAACAAGAGAATGAGCAAGTATTAGTACTTGCATACTTTCCTCCAGGACAGAACACGAGATGTTCTAGACCCACGGACGAGCTCCCAGTCTCCATGCTCCATGCTCCCATGCTCCATGGAGCATCAATGCAGCTGAGCCCAAATGCCGAAAGTGCACCAGTAGTCAGGTCGAGGTGTGTAGTCTCCATACTTCTTGTGACTCTCCGACTCCCCCCAAACCGAGTGAGCAGCTCTTCAGGCTCCCGTTGCGTGCATCAGCCTCTGACCACCCGATGATGGCCATCAATGCAACGCTACACAGATCATCCACGTACCTTGAGCAGAGTCAAGGCTGTAGGCACGGTAGGTTCTGTTCATACACACACCACACGCGCTCAGCAACCAGAAGGTCGGAGACAGAGACAGCTGATAAAGTTGTTTAGGCGCACACATGGCTTTCCCATTGGGCAGGCCACACGAGGGGCGAGCGCGAAACCTGTGTCAAATTCAGGTTAGACTCCATCCAGGAGGCGTCCGCCGTGCCAGACCTGGTCGAAATATACTTCTAAATATACTTCTCAATACAGTTTACCTTTACGTACGAATACTCTCCGGTGGTGGTGGTGGTGTTGGTGGTGTGACTGGCATCATGCAAAAGCAGAGCAGCTGCTGGTCTGTTGGTCCGGTGCAGTGGGGGAGCATTGTGGAGGAATGGTTGCCTGCATACTCTTGTAGACCTTGTTGTCGACACGACTGTCCTGTGTGTCTGTCCTCTGTGTCTGTTCTGTAGGCGACACGGTAGACCCGTGCATGAACATTTTCCTTTGGAGAAACATGAGCGTCGCCTATAGGCAAGGCTGGCACAAGGCTGAAACCATGTTTCGGTCCGATCTCTCCATCTCGCCGTCTTGGAGCCAGACCTCCTGAGAAATCCCTTACAGCAGCTATATTCAACAAAAATATCCCAGACTCAACGTCGTGGCTGCTTGGATCATCGATGTCCGATGTGAAGATCACTTGGCATTTTCGATCTCTCTGACTGCTTTGGGTATCCCGCACAAACAAACATAGAAACAGGCAGAAGCAAACACATAAACGAACCACCACCACCACCAACAAACCAACCATTCCACCAAACCAGGCCACCTCGCCCGCCATACACGTAAAGGTGAAGAAGCACTGCAGCTGCAACCCACCATCATGATATCCTGAATAAATGCTGTGTCTGATTGAAGCGAAATACGGAAAATCCCGACCGAGAATGCATGATCTATTCGGTAGGACTACAATGGCAAATGTACAGAAATATGCCGAAACCCATAATCCATTATACGCCGTTCGCTGAGTTGTCACTAAAAAAGACAAGCCTCCCACCCACCACGTTGCATTGATCATCGAGACACAATTATGGGCTCAGGAGATCTTGGAAATGCACGTAGCTGTGTCCAGCACACCCTAGGAGAAATCGGCAGTAGAAGGGTTTCGATTACAGGGGAAATCAGATCAGTTGGAAGGTGAGACCTGGGCCAACTTTCCAATAAGAGTTGCAAACTCTGCCATCGCACATCTACCGTGGATGGGTCGAGGAATGCGGTGGATTTGCTGATGCTGCTGGTAGCATGGCTTGTTCTGGTTTGCGTCCAGCTGGCCAAAAATCAATGGCTGCTACAACGTCTTGACCGCTCTCATCTTCATAAGCGTAAAGAATCTGGGATTTGTTAGTTAAAAAGCTCTATCGAAGACAGGTGCAGTGACGAAACTTACTTCTCGGGTACTCGTGTGAAGCATACGGATGTTGCGATGCGGCACAATATGTACATAATTTGTGTCGATGTTCCTGAGCTCGATAAAGTTCGACTCGAATGCCAGTATCCAAGGATAGGAAAGCGCAAAGCTCTGTGGCTGGCCTTCCCAATCAATCCTCCAATCAGGTCGAGCTCGCCAACCATTACGATTGACAAAGAATGAGAACTCGGAATAGTTGAGAAGGAACTCGCCATTAAGTCGTTCAATATGTATTGGTTTTCCTTGGATGTTTTGCACAAAGTCCAGGGACGTGTCTGCTTTGTCAAGCAATTCTTGAGTTTCTAGTGTCTCCAAGGACACAACTTCAAAGCCCTTTGCAACCGCTACGCAGAGTTTTGATTTGAGGAAGTGGATGGAAGTTGATTCTGTTGGGATGTAGAATTCCTTGAACGCCTTCAACTCATCCTGCCCACCACCGTTAAACATCTTGAATCCTTTCTGTTTCTTGCCTTTTGACATGGCATCATTAGGCTCGAAGACCTTGATAGTTGTTGACAATGCCGAGGATTTTACGCAGCATACAAGGTGACGGCCCAAACAAATCCCAGTCTTGAAGAAATTGCAATGGCTTTGTATTTTCCTCGGGCGCTTGGAGAGCGTCGAATCAGTCGGATTCAGTGCAGACAATGGATAAGACCACAATGTCTTTTGCGACAGTACCAAGAGGAGCTGATATTCTTCGAGAACATCGATTTGAGTAACATTGGTGGCGTCCAGAACCCGAACAGGCTTCGCAGCTGCATCTTTTGATCTGCGATCGGAGATGAATATGCCAGAATCTGTTCCGTAGATGAGCTTCCGCCCACCATCGAAAGGTGCAACGCAATTGACTCTATTGGTTGCCGAAAAGAAGTCACTGGACACAATGGCTTTGTTGTAGAAATCGCCACGTTTCCGAAGCAAATCTTGTTGTTTCCCAATATACTCCATCCACTTCTTCCTGGCTCCTTCGGTATTCGCATACAAAGTACACTCATAGCCACCTTTACCAAGATGTTTGAAGGTAATAGGCCACCCTTCTTTCTTTCCAGGCTCTGCATTTCCTTTCGCGCCTGGAAGCAAGCTAGACGATGGCCGCTTAACTACCCCAAATTTTGGCATCACCTCTTCCATCTCGCGGACGTAAAGTAATTCGAGCGGTATGGGTCGTTTGTAAACCTTGACCTCCTCCTTCTTCCCTACCATTTTAATACGAACTAAAAGCAAAGCATGGTCAAAAAGATAGACAGTGATTTCAGCCGGATCGGTAGGAGTCTTTTTCAGTGCTCCTTTGTAGATCAGATCTCTGCCTGGATCTGTAAGCTTGAGATCCACTCGCTCTGCTGGTCGGAACCGAAGTTGTTCGTGTAGTCTTTTAAGGTTAAAACGATTTTCTGCCTTGCCGGACTCTGCATTCACCCTCGAAAGGAGTTCCTTAATCATCGCCATAGCCTTAGGAATATCAATTTTGTCCTGACTCTCAGGGTCGGTGTATTTGAGCACATTATCAAGCAAAAGAGGATAACGTGCTAGTCGTGTTGTGGGTTTGGTTAGATATCCGTTCAGCTCTAGTTTTCTCGACTCCTTGCGGCGCTCCGTTTCGTCCACAAACTTGGAGAAAAACGGGTTCAGTGAACGCTCATTCTCAAACTCGAACTTTGCCTGCAGTTGGTTCGAACCATAGGTAATGAAAGGTTCGAATTGGGGTACAAATTGCAAGAAAATATCCCCAACGCACTGAACAACAGGGTGCTTCTTTTGCCGTGCAGTCAGGGCATCGGAAAATTTTGAACTGACAGCGTGAATACTTGGTGGATCCAATATGTTGGTGAAGATCGTTTGCACGATCCTCTCCTTTCGAGATTCGGGGATCGGAGAGGCACTAGTTGAAGAGCGTAAAGGCAAAATCCAGAAGTCACGCAGGTATTCGAGATCTTTCACAAAGTCTCTCTCAGTATACATGATTTCAGAGATAACCTCCTGCCGTTTCTTTTCACGTTCACTAACGCTGTCCGCGATCTCTTGAGTGACGGTGTTGATCCATAGTTTTTGTTCGTCGGGCTCATCTACATCATGCAAACTAGCTTCGGATTTTGCACGACGAAGACCGCTAGGTTTCAGATTCAAGCGTGATTGCTGCTCTAGTCTTCGAGGACATGCTATCGAATAGCAAAGCTGGTCGCGTGTGCACGTTGGGGAATAGCACTCGGTCAGTAACACAAACACACCGTTGACTTCGGGTCCTTCTTGTGGCTCATCCATCATCGTCTCGCGGAATTGGTACATCTCTGCTGCTGAATCACGGAGTCTATGGTCGTACGTAACATCGTGGAAGAACTTTTGTGCATCAAGAGCTCTACCTAGTAGCAACGCCAGATTTCGGTCCGTTGTTTTGATGATATAAGAGATGACATCAACAGCTTCAGATCCGCTGAAAGCGTTCTTATAAGTAAGATCATTCTTAGTCCTATCTCCTACAGCAATCTTTTCCCGGAAGCATTCGCCAACGCGGGAGAGCAGCGCGGGATATACTAGAGGTGATTTCTGCCGTGTCCCAGTGCCACTACTGACTGATTTAGCCACAGAAGTGCGGTGTGTCAAAGAATCATTTTGGTCGGCAGTGGTGATCGTAGGCGCAATTGTGGATGCCATTGACATTGTACGACTCACGTCTCCCGCGGTTGTTGACGATGCCATGCTCGCATTCCGAGTTTGAGTAGCAGGGCTTCTTGGCCCAGGTATGACGAACCCTTGTAGGTCCTGGGACTGTCCACTTCCTGATATTCTCCTATTCGGTATCACACGGCCACTCATCGTTTGGTGTTGAACGCGCTCGTGAGAATAATTGGTTAAAGACATTGCTCGGTCATCGTGTCTTTCTGGAACTACTCGACCCTGAGCAGTTGTTTGAGAGGAGTGTTGATATGGGCCTTGTCTAAATGCGTTCGCTGGCGCTTGCTGGAAGGTACTCGCTTGGGGTTGATACATATTAGGCCTAGGAGTGCTCGCCATCGATTGCGAACGGTACGGGTCTGATGCAAGTGCCGGCCCATTGTTATAGTACTGTTGTTGTTGGGGTGCTCTAGGTAAAGATTGCTGTTGGGGAGGTTGACCGCGGGGATTGATGCGCTGGGGTGTAGCGTATGGCCTGCGATCCGGACGAACTTGCTGTGGTAGATGTTGAGGTTGCGGTTGTGATGAGACCTGGCCCGGCTGTGGTTGTCTTTGCGCTTGTGGGTATCCATTCATCCCTCCACCGTTCGGCATGTTTCCAGTGGGTGAATAGTATCCAGGTTGTGGCGGGCGAGGTGGGGGCTGCCGTTGTTGCATATTATGCTGCATCGCAGAGTTCATCGTCTGCGTACGGCCTTGATTCATAGGCATAGGAGGTGGAACAGATGAAGTCATGGTCTGCGATCGACCAGGTGGAGGGGTTTGGCCAAATATATCTGAGAATGCTGCTTCTCGAGTGAAATTCGGGGATCCTCCATAGTCGTTGGCACGGTGGCCATTCCCTCGGCCTCCCTGATAATCTGCCATACTGTTTCCCAAATACGTCGATATCGGTCTCTGCACCGCGGCTCAATAGTATGCTTCAGCGTTGTTGGGAGATCAACGACCACACCTCAAGCCGAGGGCCACCCCGGCGAGCTCAAAGTCCAGACAGCCCTTTTATCTATGTGTCGACGCCGACGGAACCCCGCCGCAGGTCGACCGATATATACTTGAGGCTTGAATGGCTGTTTGTTACAAGCCTTGTGGACGGGCTTGCCAGAACGGAGGGTGGTTCACGCAAGTGGCCGGGAAGGACGACGACACCAATGTCTCTCTCGTGGCCTGTCGCAGAGCTATACAGTTGAGCGGAGTATGGGGAAGCGCATTGGGTTCTGGAGGGCGCGGTGAGCTCAGTGGATGGTGCTCAGTCGGGCGTGCTGGTGGATTAGATAGAATATTGTAATCTTGAGGTCTTCATTATTGGTCTTCTCGGGCCTACTCGCTACGGCGGGCTGGCATACAGCAAAAGAGTAACCGCCCCTGTAGCCAACTGCAGCGTACACCACAGCACTCAACTCTCCTCATGTTCCTGTAAACCTCGAAAGTTTTTGTTCCTTGAAATGCTAGACGGTGCCATTCTAACACGGAGTATATACTCTGCGTATTTTTTAGATTTGCACCAAGAATAAACGGTTTCAATCTGGTGTAGCACGTGACCAGGCTCTGACCGGGTCTTGCACTAATGCGAAAATGGCTAGGCCGTGTCTTGGGAATTGAAGCTCTATTATCACTCCTGCTCGAGCGGCTCCTCAACGTCACTTCACCAGATCTTGAACTCTGCCACTCATCACCCCCCAGCTCACCTTACGCATCGAGCTGATACAAAAATGGCAGACGCGGCAGACTTTTCACCCAAATTCGCCCCGTTCTTCGGAATGGTGAGTGCTGCAAGCTTCGGCGAGTGAGCGTTGTGCTAATAGCTCCAACAGGCTGGCATTGCCGCTGCGATGACATTCGGAAGTAAGGGCCCCATTTGATTCAAGCAATGGGAGCGAGCTGACTGTTTTGCTAGCTCTCGGTGCAGCGTATGGCACAGCGAAGTCTGGAATTGGTATTGCGGGCGTGGGCACCTTTCGGCCAGATTTGATCATGAAGGTATGTCTCATCCGGAAATGTTGGTTGTACGAATAAATGCTCACTATCATTTTCGTAACAGTCACTCATCCCCGTAGTCATGTCGGGTATTATCGCCGTTTACTCTCTCGTCATAGCGGTCCTGATTGCTGGAGATATGGGACCACCACCAGGGCAGAATTACAGTCTTTTCAAGTACGACCTCATAGTTGCGCGAGCGTGGTAGCATTGGCTAATAGAAGTACCAGTGGTTTCATGCATCTTGCTTGTGGTTTATCTGTTGGTTTGACTGGGCTCGCTGCTGGATATGCTATCGGAATAGTTGGCGATATGGGCGTACGATCGTACATGCAACAGTCAAGGATCTTTGTTGGCATGGTGCTTATCCTCATTTTCGGTGAAGTCTTGGGTCTCTATGGGTGAGTAAAAGCTGCGCACATACTATGGAAATTATTGCTAATATGTGCAGTCTTATTGTTGCCCTAATTCTCAACACCAAGAGCCGAGGTTAAATTGAACAACCACACCTGTAACACGGACTCGAACACCCGGATCCTAAGTATCCCAAGTTGAATGATTCTCGATTGAAGTCACAAGGAGAACGTTGTCTGATTAAGTAGAGGAGTACGATGCATTGTCAGGAGTTTTAGGTGTAGGAAGGCAGGGAGAGGTTATTGCACAACTTACAAATGCCAATATCATGTACAAATTTACCAGATAGCAGTGCTACCCAAGACTTGCCTGGTTGTGGTGGGGTTTCTCTATGCTGGAAAAGTTGTCAAGTTACCGAACCCTGCTTACCAGCTGGAGACCTTGGCCCAAATCCAGTGCAGCGTTCTCTTTTCTTCGGCGAGAAGCTTGACATATCGAACCCCCCACGGTCACAAGTAAAACAATGCGGCTAAGTTTGGGATGGGTCTCCGCATCCCGCAATTCCTGCTACATGACAAACATATCTTAGCTTGGCGCATTTGATGGAACAGAGTCCCACTCCTCTCTTCCTTTGTGAAATCCCTAAGTACTTTCTTTTGGTCTGGAACAATTTGCTGTATTCATGCAGAGATATCCAGCTTCTTCTTCCGTCTAATCGTGTTTTGCAAGTGCTGCTGCTCGAGGCATGAGAAAGTATTTTCTCTCTCGTAGAAGGCTCAGGTCCATGGCGAGGCACCACCATCACTCAGATATACAAGCAATTCCTCTGCAATTCCCCTACATATACGATAGTCTGGGCCAGTCCTAGGGTTATACCGGCATTGCGCCTTCTCTTCCTTGTATCCCGCCACAATCTTGTGGTTGATTTTGCCTCTGGGCGGCAGTGGACCTGGACCAGGACCAGGACAAGCACGGTAGATTAGTCGATGCTTAATTAATTGCTTGTGAGCAGCCTTCTCGATGGAGGCTGATAGATTGCAGAATGCTTCATTGCCTGCCCCATGGGGCAATATTCATCAAGGCAGCTCCATCTCGCCTCTTCGATCGAAATGAGTGCCCGGTCTGGAATATGTCGTGCAATATTCATGACATCGACTATTACTCTTTTTTCTTGGCTGAGCGTGTTCTCACTCTAACACCTGCCTCCTTCGAGTAGGCCCCTTCACAGTAGTATTCATAGTCCCTGTGCGTGTTCTGACCCGGAGTTCAGGACGTCGAAGGATTGCAGAGCATCGATAGCTGGGCTGGCTTCTGCTCTCGGCCGATTGATCCCTTTGCCATCACGACAATGCTGTATTTCCAGAAGCAAGGCGAATGCGAGCATGCTCACCTACCTCAGCTACCTCACCTACCTACATATCCTGCACTGTTCGCTGTCATACCACACGACCAGAGCATTGGCTACACGAGAGATAACGGGTGTCCTGCTGATAAAGCGACGGACAGGATAGAAGGATCCATTGGTCTGTGCCGCCCATCATCTCATCTCCAGCAGTGGAGGATGGCTCTGGCTCTGCTCTCGTTGAGGGCAAGATGGTGAGAGAGGGCGAATGATTCGGTGCGCCCCTGGACGGTGTGAATGTGAACGAACGGTGAACTCTGTGCGCCCGTCGCGCTATTCCAAACTATGTTGCCGATCGAGTTGCGCACCTTCCGCATCGATCCATTGATGGGCTCTCGTCGCCTGCAACCGGTCTCCGACTCTCCTCATTGTCGTCCATCGCTATACGAAGGAGAAGCATGATTCGCACCCCGTTCGTGAGGTCAGATGCTGAACGGTAATGAATGAAGCTCCTGTCGAGTCGGCCTCCAGCTTCCCTGCACGTCGTCGTCCCCCTGCTTCGCGGTGGATGGTGCTCTCATTGGCAGCCACAGGCACGCGCTGGATGCATTCCCTGGCCACATTGACCAGATCAGAGATTGTGCGCCGACTCGAGAGGCCAAGGTCAACGGCAGTTGTTCCTTCAGCCGCAAATAGAGTCAGGACGTGGTTCATCCGCCTGCCTGTTCAGGCACTCACCTCCGCGGGCGCAGGATGTCTTTCAAGCTTATACTTTAAACGCGATCGTTCCTGCCGAGCTTAAGGCGATCATCGCCTGGAGGGCGTAGAATATCCTCTCGTACGAAGGCACACGATCCATACTCTGGACATACCGGTACACCCATATATCCATACACCCATATATCCATACACCCATACGAGTACAGGACACCCATATGCCCATACACCCACCCATGCTACCATACCAAGTCCCATGCTCGCCGATGGCTCCATGGGCTGATGTGCTACAATATCATGGACCCTGGGGACATTTGATTGCAGATCTCGACATGTGCTTGGCATCCATCCCACTGACAATCCACCGACCACCCACGGACAACCACCACCGACAACCCACTGACAACCACCGACAACCCACTGACAACCCAGCCAGGTATCCTGCATCGCCGTCGTCTTCTGGAAAGGAAGGTTGGCTCTCATACGGGCTGACCCTCCTTCTTAGAGCGACCTTAGTATCCGGGGCATTGTTGTTTAATCCCAGAATGCGTCCTATCATGGCTGCTGCCAGTGATGCGACTCATGGATGAATCGTGGTAATCCTGGATCGACTTCTGATTGCAGGTGGATTGCATCGGCGTCCTGGTCGATATCTCCAGTGTCACTCACACAGCCATGACGGTCGTTCGCTCGCAGCTCTGCATTTTGGTAGGTAAGGTAGGTATATAAAGGACCAAGTGCTCCCTCATTATTGCTTCTGCACCGCACCGCACCTCACTCTCGTTCACCTTCACTCGTTCATCCTCTCGTTCCACGCTTCAGATTCAGTCTCGTCAACATGATTTCCTCCCTCACCACCTTGCTTGCTCTGGCTCTGGCGGCTCATGCCCTCCCCGCCCCAGTAGCCAATGGTACCGATGTTGTTGGCGATGCTTTGTTCTCGGTCTCTGCCACTCACAATGCAAACTTTGCCCGCAACGGTACAGCTGCTCTGTTAAAGGCATACGCAAAGCACGGCTTAACTCCAACGAGAGAGATGCCTGCGGAGTTCTACGGTCTCGAGAAGCGACAAGACGGTTCTGCGCCCGCCGTCCCTTCTGATGGCGTAGAATACTTGGTCTCCACCACTGTGGGCGGTCAACAGCTGGATTTGGACTTTGATACTGGTAGCTCCGACCTGTGAGTTGAATGTGCAATCTTTCATATATCAGCACTAACAACGTGTAGCTGGGTTTTCTCGTCCCTCCTTGCCTCGTCCAGCCGCACAGGCCACTCTTACTACACCTCCTCCAAGAGCTCTACCTACAAGGCCATTTCAGGTGCTACCTGGGACATTTCCTATGCCGATGGAAGTGGAGCAAGCGGTGTTGTAGGAACGGACACCGTAACAATTGGAGGCACCACCGTTACTAAACAAGTGAGTTGTTTTGTCCCGGCGCTCTCTATTCCAGCATGTGCCTATACTAACCGTCCTGGTATCTAGGCTGTTGAGCTTGCAAACAAGGTGTCCTCTACCTTCGTTAGCGACTCTTCTGATGGACTTGTTGGTCTTGCTTTCGACAACATCAACACAGGTGCGTTCCCCAACTTTGATCCTCTACAAATCACTAACACGTCACAGTTTCCCCAACCCAGCAGAAGACCTTCTTCACCAACGCCAAGGCCAGCTTGGATGCCCCGTTGTTCGCAGCTTACCTACCATACAACGCCGATGGTGCCTATGACTTCGGTTACACTGATTCTTCTCACTACACTGGAACGATCGAGTATGCAACGGTCGATTCCTCCAACGGTTTCTGGGAGTTCCCATCCACCTCGTACAAGGTCGGCTCCACCGTCCATACCTTGAGCGGCCAAACTGGTATCGCCGACACCGGAACTACCCTCATCCTGACTGCTGATTCCATGGTCGATGCTTACTACGCTCAAGTCTCCGGAGCCAAGTACTCAAGCGCCGCGGGAGGATATGTCTTCCCTTGCTCTGCCACTCTCCCAACTCTCTCATTCAAGATCGGCCCAACCTACTACGCTACCATTCCATCTGATCTCCTTAACTTCGGTACCTACTCTGGCTCCAGCTGCTACGGATCTCTGCAATCAGTTGGTGGAGGAAGCCAGAACATCTACGGTGATGTTTTCTTCAACGCTTACTATGGTGTCTTCTCTACCGATGGACCCAAGTTCGGATTCGCTACAATCGCATAGATTAACTGGTAGTCGGAGTTAATGAAAAACTGCATGGTGGTATATGGGTTGGAAAAGTGTGATGATGAGAGTTCGATTCTTGGAGATGGATATATTTGCCCGGGCCCTTTATTTACTAAGTCATGATCTAGCGAGCATAATGAATGAGTGCAATCTTTACGTTTGAGCTTCTTAAGAGAGTGCTTGTGAGTGCTTTGGTGGTCTGAGTTTTCTGTGCGCGTAAACAAATGGCATACCTTGCTCCCTGTCTTTTTTCTACATGTCCGACTTCAGAAGGTTCTTAAAACTTTGGGCAAAGGCTGTCCTTGTCTCGCTATGGCATCCTTACCATCCTTACACACTCGTATACTATTGTAAGCACTAGTGCTTATTACCGTTCGCCTTAGCCATCTGACCCCGGCCCCGGGTAAACCATCTACCCTCTCTCGCCAGCACCGCGTAACCTCGCTTAAGCACAAGGTTCAAAATCTAGAACTCAATCTTTCTAAACACACTAACGCTTCCCGAATACGTAAAAGAAACCATGACCAGACTGGTGGACCGTCCCGTCCAAAATAGACATTAAAACGATAAAGATGGAGTAGCGAGATTATCTTGCTGTGAGATTACCCTCATCGCTCTAGCTAGAAGGCGAGAAGGTATAAGAAGATGTGTTGTTAATATATTAATTAGAAATATTCGTTGTTCTAGGGAGATTTATAGGGGCGAAGACGAGACGGAGAGGGAGAAATTGGTGAGGTTATTTAAGGGTGAAAGACGGAGCTGCTCGTTATATATGTTGTGTTGTGCTGTGTTGTGTTGTTGGGAGTATAGATAGGTGTTGTCGCTAAGCGAGCATAGAGATATTGCGTATGTGAAGATAAGTTTAGATAGATAGCTGTATTAACAGGTGAATAGTATTCGGAGAGTATGTAAGAGTAAGATAGTGATAATATTGTAGGAGGGTAGGTGGGTAGGTGGGTACTTTTGCGGAAAGTAGGGTAAAGGTGAAGGAGGTTTAGCGAAGATGATACTAAGAGAGACGGGGCGGTAGCTGGAGGTAGGTTAAGTACCTACCTAGGTGGATAAATTAGAAGTAAGGGTTGTAGTGATTGATTGAGAAAAGAAATTTTTTAATTCCACGGCTTAGATGAGATACTTTGTTGGCTGGGATAGCGAGGGGTTAGAGGAAATGAGTCTTGTACTTCTGCACAGGAGAGTGGGTTATGCATATTAACGATGAGAATGAGCTGGATAATAAATCAATGGAAATAAACGACTAGGGGGTCTAGGAAACACGTACCCGCTCGGTGAACATATCTGGATATTCTCGGTATGCTAGCGACATGTTAGTTTAGTAAGAAAGGTAGCTTGTGTAGGTAGTGTAGTGCTCTGGGATATCTGTTGCATGTCCTGGCTCTATTGGTTTTCTTCTAGAATACCTTCCTGAGCACCTCATTCATATGACGCCATTTTGAATATACCTTTCCTTTTTCACAAGTCACGTAGGCATTATCCAGTTTAGCATGCCTAACATTCACAGGGCCACTGAAAACATTGGCGTTTGATAACAGTGTTCAATAAGGACTTTCCTAAATGTTTCTAGTTTAAGTCCCTTAGATACTCCAACTTCATTTTCGGAGGCCGTGACACCCAGCCAGTTGACTTCCTTGCGGCAAGTCTTATGTCTGAAACTGCGAGTGGGAGGAAGTGGTAATGGTAGAGGAACAAGGTTAATAATTCTTACTCCACACAAAGGATGATTTCAAGGGGACCCTCCGTTCTACCAGTTAAGGACGTTCGAGGTTCACATCGCATTCAATAATACACTGTTCATAAGCGAACAGTGTAACGACATGAGACTGACTACCTGAAAAATGGCTGCAAGAACCATAAAATAAGAGCAAAATCTAGGTATCACTGTATACAAACCATCAACTCCCTCGTCTACCCGAACGCCTGTGCACCACCATATTACAGATTCCAATTCTGTACCATACCGTGTATGCGATCAATGACGACAGGAAAAAAAGCATTTGGGCTATCCTCGATCAGCCTTTCAAAATGTCTAATCGCATCCTCTTCTGTCATCTCCAGATGAAAACGTTCTTTAACCTTGAGAACCACCTTATCGGGTTCCAGTTTAATATCAGGGATATTTGCATCTACCATTAGGCTAAACAGATTGAGAATTAGGTTTGATGACTTTCGTAGTGTTGTGTAGGCTGTGAAACAATATTGTCTGAAGTCTTTGTACTGGTCTGCTGAAGCGCCGCCCATGCCGTCCACCATTTCTTTTGACAGCTTCATAACTGGAGCGAAAGGCTTCGGATCCCGACCAAGAATGTAACCGAAATCAGCGTGGAAGAAGTGGCCATCTGGCGAGAGAAGGAGGTTATCAAGATGTCTATCGCCGACTCCGAGTAGATATGTAATAACACAGTACCCTGCGCATGACTTGATATAGGTATCCATTGCGTCTTTTCGAACACCTAATGGAGCCTTGTCGTCTGGGTTATGGTGCTTCAGATATCCCAGGACAGAATTCCCTCTGTATTTGTTGACAATGGCTTGAAGTGTGGACGACAACATGTACTGGACAGCACCGGCAGTGGCTCCAGTTGCGAGGATCTTATAGGGAGACAGCTTCAGATCCAAGTTCTCCTTCTGAAGGAGCTGGTCCATCAATGTGATCGTCTGGATAACAAGCTGGTCCTGTCGCAGATCGTCGCCCGACTTAAAAATTATCCCGTACTTCTTGCCAGACGTCGTTTTAAAGGTCACCTTGATTGGGGACAATGAGGACTTGAAGACTGAAGTCTCCGTGGGGTCTACACCTATTATCTGGATCGATGGATCCAACGGTAGTGGCAGTGGAGGATCGATGTTAATAATCTCGTTCTTGGGGTCAGCAAGGAATTGCTTTACTCGGTCTACCTTCTTGCTTGATTGATCTCGTGAGATCTTGATATCGGTTGAAATTTTCGACAGGACTGCAATGAGCTCCGCCTGCCTCAAAAGAACCTTCCGGGTGTCTAACCCCCCTGGCTGCTTCACAAGTTCGTTCATGAAATCCCATTCAACCTTGGCGAATAGTTTGCGGTATCCAGGGCCTTGATCTTCACTCTTATCGTCACATTCAACCATGAGATACCAGTGGAAATAGTTCCCAAGCATGAAGTTACAAGTCGCACGCGAGATGAGGAATGTGGCAAGCGAGGAATCTTTAATGGCGGTGGCATCCTCTGTAGAGTCTGACGAAATGTGTTCGAACTTGAGAGCCTGCACCAATTGTAAAAGGTAAAGTAGAAGCTCATCATCATCAGATTTCCGTAAGCGCTCCACAGCATATGCTCTGACTGCCGGGTTATCGAAGGTTGGTCCCAACAACTCCAGAGCATCGTCTACATCAATTTCTGTCCACTTCGCTAGGATTTGCACCGCTTGTTTTGATTCGCTTAAGTCGTGCCAATTTACAGACTTGACGAACTTGGTGAGCGCTCTCTTATCTCGCGTTAGATGATGGCGAAATTTCCACACAAGATCCTTTTCTTCCGGTGAAAGAAGGTGCGTTGGCGAGTAGGCCATGATGCCATTTAATTCATCTCTGACTTTGGCATTCGGTTTAAGATCTCGATCTAGTACACCAGTCCGATGACTTCTTACCAGGCGTCGATGCTTGCTCTCCGCAGGATTGTCTCTGGCCCCAACTTCAGGGTCGTAAACCCTCACCAAACGTCCCCCAAATCCGCTGCTATCACCATCCCCAATGCCGTTTATACCAGGTCCAAGTTGGACTTCTGGCGGCGGCTTAAGGATTATATTTGACTGTGATGAGGATAGGTGTTGCAAGGACGAGATAGGAGGTGGTGGGTACTCGTGGTCGGCAAAAACGATGGGAAAGTCAAATCTAGGCAGTTCGACGATGAGAGTGAACTTTTCGTCGTCAACGGGGTCGTCATGCTGGGTATTGTCGTTTTCGACACCATTCTTCTCGCCCCCGTCCAGTGACACTATCGTATTTGAGTTCCGAGATCGTGCACGTTGAAGAGTCTTTAAGGACAGAGTAGAAGCTTGTATACCACGTTTCTCTGCACCACGGAACACCAAGTTGTCTAGCCATTCAATACGGGGGATCTCTCCCATTTCATGTTTCTTCAACAATTTCTCCAACCTATTCATCTCGTCGCTCTCTTTATCAATAGGGTCCGCATCTGTCCTCGCCTTGCCAGTTCGTCTCGCTTCCGGTAGAAACGCTGGGGTCGATGGCGAATTTAAGCCATCTGCGGCTTTGCGACGGTGAAGATAGCATTTTTGCTTGCCTTTTTGTAGTTGGTTATCCTTGTCGAACAAAGGAAGGGTGGTACCGCCAAAGGGGATCGCATGGCCTTGGGCACCATCACCACCTGTTGGGGACAAGTCCCAGACAGTGATAGCAAGCTGTGAGCTTGAAGGTAAGGTAGAGTATTGGATGGGAAGCGTAAGCCATTCGTTCCACCTAGGTCCCAGTCAGCTCCCAACCTACGCAGCCCTCACCACTTAAGTCCGACTTACTTTCTCTCGTTCTTAAACGACTTATAAGCTGTCTGCACAGGCACCGTCAGAGGTTTGGAATCGGCCCATAGCTGTACAGTGACGTAGAGGTCCGAATGTGGGCTATAGGTCTATATGTCAGTATCTCGGACAAGCGCTCTGGACATCCAGCTTTCCAGCATACCTCAAATTCGACCCAATGTGCCTCAATTCTGGTCTGGTTATCAAGGTGGAGAATGGGATGGGTGCTTGTTCGCCTTCAAGGTTGACACTGGGAGCATTTTAAGTAGATACTCCCTCGTAACATAGATGTTCGGATGGATGCTCACATTCTGATACTGACATCAAACTCTACAGCTTCCGAGCTCGCAAAGGAAAAGGGTTCCATGATCCATCTTCACCGGATTCGTGAACATGCAGGTAAGACGAGGGGAGTGGTGGAAGGTTAGCTTGGGGTTCCGCCGCCCGTTGGTAGTTGCGACGTGCGACCTAAGGCAGAGAGTACTGTAGCACTCTACTAATCAATCTAAAGTGGGTCCGTGCGAGAGCACGCTTCACGCTGTCTGTCGCGTCAAACCTTCAAACTCTTGGTCGCGACTTTCCAACATCCTCACCAAGAGCAGCCAGATCACAGCGACAGATACACCACGATACACCACGATACCATACAACCGGCAGATGATAATAGAACTAATCCCCCCTTCGCTCCCGATTGAAATATACCTACACCCTCTCGGCTTCCTGTCCCGTTCAAGTACACCTCCCACTTCCTCCGCCGAGCCTCATTCTACGATCGAAAAGGGAAGATACCAATTGCTGGAAGCGCGTCCACTATCCCCGCAATGTCGAGACATATGAAGATGTCGGCATCACCGGCGCCATCGATGCGAGATATATATGATGCCACGCCAGAACCCAGAGGGTCAAGGAGACTCACACGTCCAAATCCCCCAGTGCAATCAATGTCATCATCGCCGGCTGGGTCCGCATCCTCAGACAAGGAGAATCGCACATCGCGCACAGTAAATGGTGGAAAGGCCAAAGAACGCGCTCCGATGGGTCCCCCGGGACGCTCTCCAACAGAACCACTAAATAGGAAGCGCACGGCACCTGATCGTGCTGATGCTGAGGAGCGCCATCAGAGACGAAGGACTATTGAGGTGGATGAAGAAGAAAGCGAAGAAGAGGAGTCTAACGAGACCTATGACCCTGATCAGGATATAGAAGAGCGAAGGGAACTACGAAAGAACTTAAGGGATGTCTCAAAAAAATTGATGGATAACCGTTCCGAATTCATGAAACCTACGTCGACAGGCTTAATCGATGCTCTCAAAAAAGCCGACAAGCTCTCTGAGAATGTGAAGCAGACAGCCGACGCAACAATTGACTCTCGAATGTTAGTCAATGCAGCAGACCTTTCTTACAAGAAGACTCTTGCCCTAACGACGGAAGATTCTGCCACAGGAGTGGATGTGGATGAATTTGTCTCCAAGTGTATTACATATATGAAGAAAGCAGTTGGCGCTGACCAGGTTGCATCACAAGCACCCAGCAATACACAGCGAAGAAGAAGGGCAAATGTCGGTAATGACTCTGACGGCGAAGAAGACGATGGAGATATGTTGAACTGGGAGCACCTGGGTCGATTTGCATGTTTACCGAACAATTCTCGACCTGCTGTCCCCGGGTTTCTGCTGGGGCCCCTTTCTGTAGAGAAGCGAGCTCGAAAACTTATTGCGCGCAGGGCCGCATTGCGGCCAGACAAACTGCAAGAAACACGGCCGGAAGTCTTGGAAGCAAAAGACATTGGCAAGTCAGGCGACGGGAGTTTGACTACCCTTACAATGAATATCCACGGGAGGTTGAGAAAGGTCATCAAGGAAGCAACGGCTGCGTTGAGAGACGAGTATGAGGAAGGTATGTCGGAGGAAGAGCAAATGGCACTCTGCGACCGCCATTCGTTATCCACCGACGGAGGTATTGCCCTCTTCAAGTTTGTCGTCAATCCGCATTCATTTGGGCAAACTGTGGAAAATCTATTCTATGTAAGCTTCCTAATCAGAGATGGGAAGGTTGGAATAGATGTGGATGAAAATGGGATGCCGTTTCTTAGTAAGTTGTGTTCCCGATTCCGTGTTCTTAACTCTGCAACAAACGGCAGATTTTACAAAATATTGAGAACATTGGCAGTCGCCAAGACGCATTCTTTATATGTTATACTTTCCTTGTTCACCGGGTTGATCTGCAACACTTTTCTGTAATATTGCTAATCCACTCATTTTGCAGACATCAAAGCCCAGCGAAATGGCAATGAGCCAACAGATCGGGGTGCACAAAAGTACCAGGCGGTACTAGCAATCGATATGGATTCGTGGGAGTCCTTGATAGAGCTTTTTGACATCACAGAGTCAATGATCCCACATCGAGAGGAGGCGGTACAGGGTGAACTTACAGCTAGAGGATGGTACGCTTAGACTTTTGTATTATGTGGTGTTTGGGGTGATGACTTAAGACTCTTACGACTTTAACTGTGCATGGCTTACTTTCTCTTGTACAAATAACTGTTTGTGTAATTCACGAAGTTAGAATAGAGGCATTACGCTATATAACTATTCAACAATCAGAATAGTTTACCATGTAGTACCGTTTTAGCACCACGACAATGAACCTGAAAGCCTGCATCATCACGCAATCTCGTGGAAAGGTATTAGTCGTGCGAGGAAGCAGCTCGCAGTAGACAGAACCAGGGTAGTCACATCAATAGGTGAGTAAAACCACTTTAGGTGTTGGTAGATTCAGAGGCCTGGAAACAACTTAAGGAGACCAAGAACGTCACATACAACCTCAGCAGAGTCCTTAGACTCAGGCTACTTGCCTCTTTCCATTCTTACTTCATTTATTTGCCTTCGGCCTACTGAGTGCTCAATGCTAGCAGCATATAAATGAAGACGTCCATTTTTGTTTTGGTGTGCCCAAGGATTCGTTCTCACTTAGAGCAAGGGTTGGGGCTTGAATAAGACTCTAACAGCCTTGAAAATAGGATGGAAAGATCATAGAGCCCTAGTGAGTCCAACAAGATACTTTGGCATATCAGTCTCGGGCGTTTCACCTGCCTCTTCTCTCCCCAACCTTACTTTGTTATAAACACTTTGTTTGCACTGGACCTTGTCGTTGAAAGGTATTTTTGGTACCAAAGGGGTTTATTTTGCAAGAGGATTAAGTGTGAAACCCAACATTATCACTTTCACCTTCATCTTAGGCGCAACAAGCACATTGTCAACAAACGCGTCTAAAAAGCCGAATCAGCAACCCCAAAAAGAGAGAAAATAGAAAAACAAAACAGCAAAAAAACTCGCGCATTGGCTAGAAGCCTCTGCTCGAGAACAAACCCAGATTTACAGCCTCACTTCATAAACTCCAGCCAATGGAAGGTAGTCATGAAGAGAGGGCATACAAGTTCGATTTTTTTATATTTCGTATTCGTTTGCGGGGTTGGCGGGCCTTACTCGTCGTCGGAATTGTCGTTAGTTCCTGATTTCCTCCTCTTGAACAGAATTTGTCCTGATACCACTGACCTTAAGTGCGTACGCCTGTTCTGTTTGTTAGGATAACAGGCCTTAGTTTGATATTTAGATAGCTATCCTCCTCCAGTGCCAGATCAGACTAGTGGATTTCCTGAAGCCTGGCAAGGTCCTTTTTTGCCTTGTGGAGTAATGGCTTGATATCAATTCTGGCCTTCCCAATCATGATACACGGTGAGGTATGTGCATATCTGAAGTTTCTCCAAGATATTGCTTCATATTTTCTGTATATACTATGCTCAAACCGGAAATTAGCTGTACAACACATTACTGTGAAAGAAATTAGGTACCACATCAGGCTTGATTGTCTTTTCTGCCTTCGCTACCTGCAGTGAAAGTGGGCTTAGCCTCAAGAGTTGAGTAGCTGGAACCAAATGAGCGTCTTTAAGAGGTCTACTTTTATACTCGCCAAAGACGCGCTTTGCAATCAAGTACCAGGGTCAGCTTTGCATTCGTTCTAATGAGAGTCTTATTTCTGTAGCTATCTTCTTTGTTTGCATCACAACATTCTTAGTGACATTGTTTGTTGTACCAGTCAATAAATCCATTTCCGGAATCACATACCTTACCTTAGACAAGTCTCAGACAGCAACCTAAGCGACCACTTACTAACACAATATAAGTCTATATAGCAAAAAGCGATACTGGTGTGTGTCAACTTAGATGTCACCGTAATTAAAACCTTATCACAAAATAAGGTTGCACAAAGAGAAGTAAAATAAAAGAATACGTTTGATGGAAAGGCCTCCCAAGTCAGCCTTTCTGTAAGTCAATTACTTTGTGTGGCAACTTGGCTTAGGACCGTCGCCAAAAGTACCTGTACCATAGCAAGAAGATATTTCAAAAGAAAATGCCGAAAGGACTTGACCAACACAATGAATCATTATATTGGCTTCAGTAATTCAAAATTCCACCACTCAACCCATCACCTTCTTTGGGGTCCTTTGCAGGAGCTGGAAAAAGACGAACAGGCTTTAATCTAGTGGTGGTGAATTGGATGGCAACCAAAGGCGGTGACTTCAACCGAGTTATTCAGAAATTGGACAATAGCAAGGAGACCATTCGACCCACATCTGAATAACTGCTACTTACAATAGCAACCACAATGGCAACAGAATTCTATAGAATTCGTGGAACAATAGCTAGAAAGATGCGAGAATATGGTAATTAACAACAATGATAGCATCCATAAAACTACAGATTTTTTCTTCTTCGCACATATCCAATCTTCCTTCATTTCCACAAATTCGCATTGCTGCCAAAAATATCGAAGATGGATTTGCCAACGAATGAACAAAAGTTCACGTTTGCCGCGCCCCTTACCTTAGGTCCTCATGGCCCCATCCTCCCTCTTCCAAAAAAGTCGGCACAAGGCAGAGTTCAAGCTCCCTCCCCTTCATCGACAGAGGACCTCCCCATGAAGGAGGAGCTTGACGAGCTTTGTCGGGAGTATGAGAATAATCTTGCCCCGCCGGATCACGAAAACAAGATCGACCGAGAATGTGACCAGCTAATCGTAAAATTGTGGAAGCTGCGAGCACGGAACCGGAAGAATGTCGAGGTCTTAGACCAAAAATTCCACGACAAACTCGATTATCAGCGCGACCTACGAGATCAGCACGATATGCACTATCTCAAACACAAACTCGAGGCCGAAAAGTTCAATAACCAGAGCAACAACGTCGCAATGGCCACGAACAATCGAAAAAACAAGGACTCGCAGGACGAGGTGAAATATTTGAAGACCCAGCTCGAAACGGAGAAGCAGAAGCGCGAAGAAGCGGATAATACTTGCAGCCAGCTTCAGGAAGAGCAGAAGAATTTGAAGGATCGGCTGGAATCGTCAAAGCAGGAATACGAGGCTAAGGAGAAGACGCACAACCAGCTTCAGGAAGAGAAAAAGGACTTTAAGTCTCAGATAGACGATTTGAAGGGCCAGCTCGTACAGGCTAAGAAGGACTGTGTAGCCACAGAGACGTCTTACAATCATCTTCAAGGAGAGCACGAGACTTTAAAGAACCAGGTGGATGATCTGCAAGACCAGCTCGGAAGGGCGAAGAAGGAGTGCGAAGCCACGGAGAAATCTCATAACCAGCTTCAGGGAGAGCACGAGACTTTGGAGAACCAGGTGGACTATTTACAAAACCAACTCGTACAGGCCAATGAGAATTATGTAGCCACACAGACGTCTCACGACCAGCTTCAGGGAGAGCACGAGGCTTTGAAGTATCAGGTGGACTATTTACAGAACGGACTCGTACAGGCTAAGGAGAACTGTGTAGCCACACAGACGTCTCACGACCAGCTTCAGGGAGAGCACGAGGCTTTGAAGAATCAGCTGGACGATTTACAGAACCAACTCGGACGGGCGAAGAAGGATTACAAGACCAAAGAGACGGCGCAAGACCAATTTGAGAATGAGCAGAAGAGTTTGAAGGATCAGGTAGAGGGCTTACAGAGCCAGCTCACACAGGCAAAGAAGGATTGCGAAGCCAAGGATCTCACCTATCGCCAGCTTCAACAAGAGCATGAAGAATTTGGTCTCGCCAAACAAAAGTTCGAGGAGGAGCTGACGGTAGACCTTAAGAACACCAGACGTGCAAGTCGTGGGCTGGAGATGGCGAAGAACACCGCAGAGGACCACGTCAAGCTAGGCAAAGATCACTTCACTCAACAGAAAGCGCAGATCGGGAGACTCGAGAAGAAGTTGGCCGAGAAAGATAACGAAGTAATCAAGCTTAGAGAGAAGAACAGATTGGCGTTGCAAGAGGCTCAGCAACAAAAACAGCGTGCAGATGGTATCGTACGGGACAATATTGGACTGCGCGATGAAGTGAAGGAACAAGCGGAGAAAAATAAGAACTTGACGCAGCTCAACGAGGAAGTGAAGGCGCGCAACACTGAGGAGGTTGATGAACTCAAGGAAGATCTGGAAACCCGAAATCTGGAGATCATAGCGCTGCAGGCAGCCCTGGATGAGTCAATTGAGATTCGCGAGCAGTACGAACTCAATCCAGCCCTTCGCCTTGGGAAGAAGAAACGTGCAGAACGTCCAACACAAGACTTGGGGACAGAGTTGGGACAAGCTCTTGCTGAGATCGGCGAAGACGAAAACGACCATGCGAGCGAAGCCGCAAGTGAATCAAGAGAGCCTGACGACTACACACCTTATGCTGAGCTTCAACCACCGCAAGATCTAGATGCTGGCGCCCAGAACGAACAAATCCAGGAGCTCGAAGAGAAGATAGCCTTCTTTGAATCTGAAGTTAGCGACCAGAACGAACAAGTTGAGGAACTTGGCCGGCAACTAGAATTGGTTCAAGCTGGATCTCGCGGTTATGCTGAACGAATTCGGGAATTTGAGCAGCAACAAGCATCAGCTCAAATTGGATCTCGTAGTCAGGATGAACGAATTCGGGAACTTGAGCAGCAACTAGCTTCGGCACAATCTACATCTCCCGAGGAGAATGAACAGGTTAAAGACCTCGAACAGAAGTTAGCAATGGCTCAAGGTCTGTGTGCGAGTCTTCAAGGAGAAGTGGAGACGCTCCAAAACGAGATGCAGCAACTTCGACAGCAACCAAACCAACAAGGCGAAGCGGGTGAAGATCTTCAAGCTGGTGACGATGGTGATTCAAGTGATGACAGTGACGACAGCAGCAATAGCGATTCTTCCAGTAATGCTGCTCGACGAGGAAACCGACGCTCTCGAAGAAGTTCATCAGGACCGTCGTATATCGTCAAAGCTCCAAGTCCATTTGAAGGCTGCAGCCACGATCCTTTCAGATGTTGGTTCCGGACAGAGTTAAACATGGTACTCCTCATTCAATTCGCCATATTCAGCCTCTTTGCCTATCTGCGAAGTTTCCCGCAGAAATTCGGTCTTCTTTCGCCCGGAAAGACAGCCAGAGGTACCGCTGATGAACTCTTACATGCGGACAGACAAGCTCCCAACGACCAAGTTCAAGCGGACCCTAATCCAGACGGCCCTGATGGTATTGAGGCTCTTACATCAAACCACACAGGTCGACCACTATTCTGGCCAACTCTCTGGGCATTCTCCCTGCATGTTTGCCTCTACTATGTTGTGGTGGCTTGTTGGCATGAGCGTCAACTCTGGCTTGCTGCAAATGGCGACACGAGAAACTACTTTGCCAGACGCTTCGGCGGATTATTTGCAATTCCCCTACTCTCTCCATCAATCATCGGCATCCTTCTCCCAAACTCATGGAGCATGGCACAAGTAGTCTTCGCGATTGAGCAGTACCTTCACCCGAACTTCCACCGGGGCATTCCAGGCTGATCACGTTTGCATCAGTCCTTACGCGTGAAGTTATCAAGGGAGACGTTTATGGCAAGGCGATGCTTAGCACTTTGCTTTACGATGAAGTGAGAAAGGATTTCATGGACTTACGGCGGCTTTGACACAGGAGATATTGTCTCAGATACCCAGCTTGGTGTTTGTATCGACCAATAATAGTATCTTTTCTCTGTCTGCTACATTACAGAATTCTGTTACTTGCAGGCCGCTCTGCTCTTTATCTGTTGGCTTATGAAGGATATATCAGAGCCTTTTATCATCTCGTCGGATAGCCTCGGATCATATTCGTTTCCCGACAACAATCGTTGCGATGCGAAGTATAAGGGAGACTTCTCTCTTTTTTATGTGTTCACATTTGTTTTACTAGATCATCACACACTCCTTTCTTCTGGGCATTCTGTTCTTTCCAACATTTCAGTCTTCTAAGACATTTCTTTCTGCGCTTCTCGGAGAACCATGGATTGCTTCGTCTCGACACTTGATAGACGACCGACCATGAGGATTATCGTAGTTTGGATCTGAGAACTTCAAATAAATGCTTGCAAATAATGATGCTGCGCCTCAGAAGTGAAAGTGACACCCAAAACAGCGTAAAGAGCTGGAAAGGTTGCGGTATTATTACTCATCTCCCTGGACAACCTCGGCATCATGTCAAGTATACTCCACCGTGAATAAGCCGTCGTCGTAGTTCTCAGAGTCGAGACCGAGTTGCTGCGTATTGATGACCATTACCAATGACCAATGACGACAACAAGCCATAGAGCGCAAAGCCAAGTCTAGTATTGGAGTTGTTCTAGCCACGCCACGGTCGTGAACAAGCAGCTGTTGTGCGAGGGTAGAACTACAGGACTCATTTCGAAAGACAGACATGATAAAAGACAGCAATGTGCGGTGAAGTTTTCCCTTTCCTTTGCCTAATCGCCCGTGGTTCTATCACGGTGTCACGCCACCAGGCTCCCTGCTGCTCCAGAGAGTAAAACGTCAACTGCGTCATCGCCGTCGCCAAATGCAGAGACACGAGTAGCACGACGAGATCCTATTAAAACATCAGAGCGAGAGAGTCGAAACAATCCTACGCTCCAATCAAGTCCAACTTAATTCCATCCGGTACCCGATACAAAAAGCTCCCAGGATACCGTAGCACTTCGCACTTACACACATGGGATCAGTCTTAAGCAAACCAAAGAAATTCAAAAGCATGTCCGACAAACTCGTTCCTAAGAACCCGGAGGCCGTCATGGTCATCCGCGACCTCTCGCCCAACGTCGTCACCCTCTCCGTTCCCTTCTTGCGATTTGGAACGCTCAAGTTTGGTGGGCGCGCAACAATTGGTAACTTCAAACTTCCCTCTGCCCTTTGCCCTGGCACTAACAACCAAGCAGTACGCCTCACATCCGGCTCCCTCGCCGTCTTCTCCCCCGTAGCACTCACACCAGCCGTGTCAACAAAACTGCAATCCCTCGGCGGAAACGTAGCATACATCGCAGCACCCGACCTCGAACACCACATCTTCCTGTCACAATGGGCCGAAGCCTACCCCAAAGCGCACCTCATCGCACCGGAAGGGCTCGCCGAGAAGCGTGCCGAAGCAACGAAGACCGATCCTAAAGTAACACCACTAGTCTTCCAGACCATCTTCACGAAAGCGAACAAGGCCACCACGAGAATCGGTCCAGAGTTTGATGCGGATTTCGAATACGAGTTTGTGGAATCGCATCCTAACAAGGAGATTGTGTTCTTCTACAAGCCGGACAAGACCTTGATTGAAGCCGATTTGCTGTTTAATATGCCGGCGACGGAGCAGTATAGTAAGACGGGTGAGGATCCTACGTCAGGATTGGCTACGAAGCTTTTTGGGAACATGCAGCATACGAGAGGAGAGGCGCTAGGTCAGAAGAGAATGTTGTGGTATGCTTTCTCCAAGGCCGACAGGCCGGCTTTCAACGAGAGTATGAAGCGCATTGCGGCTTGGGATTTTAAAGATCTTGTGCCTTGCCATGGTGATACTATTGTGGGTGATGGGAAGGGGATCTTTATGAAGGTTATGCAGTGGCATTTGGAAGGGATAAAGAAGTGAGGTAATGATGCTTTTTTAGCGGAGTGGTGGGGGGTGAGGCCAAAATATGAACTCCAGAGGGGGCCTTGGTGTTGATATGACGGTGGGTTTAGCGGTCTTGTATTGGTGGCTTGGGATGCAGTAATGAGAGGCGTTTTGGTTTTGTAGTGAACGTGGCAAATGGTGTACTTACTAGTGCGAGTATAATTCTCTTTTAGATTACAACCGTAATGATGTTTCATCAAACGAGAAAGAGAGCAAAGATGGCACTCACGAAGATTTTCCACTATTTCCTTTTGTGCTTTACCACTACTTGATGAACAGATGAACCGCGGTTACAGTCTGGCTGATGGAAAGACCTATGGTTATTCGGGTTGCTGATTGTATCATATTGAGAAATTGAACCCCATATAGCATATATTCCCTCTACGAATTGAAGACCACCATGTGAGCCCGCCCGCCCGAATCGCTTGAGAAATGTGGCGGAAAATCGTTTGAATTGTGTTGCCAATTGCACGTTTGCTGTCAATTGCACGTCCGTTGCCCGACCTTTTCATTCTTTCTCTTCGCACAAGCAAAACAAGAAAGCAAGCAACCCCGAGATAAAATCTTCCCGCCCAGCCGTTCCAACCGACAACGGCGATCGTCCAGCCATTCCGCTTGCTTGCCAACCCAAGAAGTGACTGTATTGATTGGAATTCTGGCACCTCTCCCTACCTTGGAGGACTTTGCAGAGTAGAGTTCCATCATTGAAGATGTGTCCAGCCGAATTGGACAACATGGCTAGGGCCGTTGCGTTTATTCCCCACAAGTAACAGTGTAGATTAGTGACCATAAGACCATCTTTGGTCAAGCCTGCCTTTTCTGTTCTATGTAAGAAGATGTTGATGTAGTAATGCTGAACGTGATAGTAGTAATAAGCGTAGAGTCGAGAAAGAGAGAGGCGAGGATAATGAAGACAGTTCTCGTGATCAAGAATATGGACAGAAAGTAAATGAGTAAGTGAGTGAGGGAAAGTAATTCCTAGCCATGAGCTTAGCAAACTTCAAGTCTAAAGAATGATATATATAGATAGCTAGCTAGCTATGAGCATGCACTGTAGCTATCTAAACTAAGTAGCAAGTATATAAACAAGAAAGATGCCTCGGAGAAAAACGTAAGAGAGAGAGAGTGTGTGGTACAATCAAGTCGATTGCAGACATGAAGGTGTAATAACTGACTTGGATACCTGGATAGGTACCACTCTCTATAAACACGAACAAGTTAACTTGGCTTGGGCGACATTAAGTTAAGCGAGCGAAATCATCTCCATCCCCATCACTATCCCTTCCACCAACAAGATACCCCTCCCTTCCTTCACTCCTCCCTTCCCTCACCCCATCCAAGACGTAGACAACAATAAACCTACACTCCCACCACCAACCGCCAAACCCACACCATCAACGATCCCCACCAACAAAATCAACCTCCTCAAACCTTGGTCTCCTCACCCCACCCAACAACCAAACCATCAAAACAATCAAACCCCTAACACCCCAACATCCAACACTCAACACCGCTCCCCATCTCGCAAACGCTCAGACCAACTCATCACTGCAAAGTCAACTAGGACTTCTCAGAAAGATGCCCAACCAACAGATTAACCAACCAGCCAGCCCCTCAACTCAGAAAGCCCCGTCAGAAAGCAGCCTTTACCAAGGGAGGTTGGACGGCAAATATGCACAAACATGATCTCCACCTACTTCCAAAGACATCACTTGCTAGGAATTACTCCCCTCACCAATATAGAACTCCATCAATATCGAATTGCCAAATAAGATTTGGACATATCCTTTTCTCCATTCGGCGCTTATTCCTCACACACTACATCGCAATTCGCAGCTTTAAAAATGTACAGTACCATTTTCATTGGCAGCACCAGTAAGCACTTCAATGATCCACATATATCTTTCCATATTTACAAAAGAACTCCTCTGTCCAAGTTCCTGCTACACCACTACTCATTCTACTCCTCACCACACACAAATTTCAGCCCTTGAAAAACGTGTCTTTTCTCTTCCTTGTTATCCCATTCCTCTCCCTCCACCGTTCCGCAGTTTGCTGCTGCATGCTCTCCAAGACCTCTGTATTTGTAATCCCAAAACAATAAGAACAAAATAGAATGCTTGACCACCCAATCCCTAATTTCTATGCTATTTGGTACCCGCACTGTTCCGCAAAAGAAAACCCGACATAAGGCTGTTGCTGCCGATGATTTGTATGCCCTTGTTTGTTGTATACGCCGCTTACTGATGCAACGCTAGAAGAAAGATGCCGAGAGAAGATATAAGGAAATTATATGTGCCACCAGGTTGGGGGCCAATGTACATTGGAGTTTGTCGGTGGTGTGGATCTGTGGATCGTTCCATATCTAGACCATAGTCTAGCAGAGCCTTATCATTTTTTCCCGACGTGGCGTTCCTTTTCAGGTTTCCAGGAGCCTGATTTAATTGTTAGTGCATGTTCTGCTGGAGAAGCTCGAGGTGGCATACCTTCAAACTCATGTTTGACAAAAGCCATAGGATCGTCATAATCACCAGCACCCATCTGCTGCACACCAGGCGAGAAACTGGTAATGGGCAAGACGACCACGTCGCCAACCTTCTTTGGGGTCGTAATACCCGTAAAATCCCTCCAGGTGATATTGGAGGTGCCACTCATATCAAAATACTTCTCATCGTTGAAGAAGTCAAAGATGGAGTCGGTCCATACCGCAGGCCCGGTAAATTCGACGACACTCTTGTCCTTCGCCTTGAGTGTGCCATTCTTTTTCCTGTTCAGCGTCTCCTCTGTGATGGTGGCTACGATGCTTCGGAGCACAGGATGTCCGGGCTTCGACTGGATGGTCCATTGGCAGAACTGAATTCGGCGCGAATACCATTCCGCCCAGTCTGGACGATCGGGATCAGCCTCGATGCCGACAATGAGCCCAATTGCCTCCCTTGGCACACTTTCCGGAATCCACTCTGCAGCAGATTTAAGAGCGTGCGTGTCAATATCCGAGTAAATGCCACCTCTGGCCAGCAGAATCAAGTAGCGGAAGAAGTCGGCTTTGAGAACGGGTACGGGTAGGGAGTCGTAAGCTTCGAGCACCTCGGGAACGGATGCGTAGAGATGTCGTAATAAATGGACCGCCACTTGATCGGTGATGACCTCGTGAATAAAACCAGGGTGCTTCTCCGACCAGCTTGCCTCTGCGGGCCTGAAGTTCTCCCCAAACTCCCCGGACGCCGGTGTATACTTCCATGTCTGCCAGATGTATGCTGGGAACTTCGTCTCAACATCGTACGGAAACTGATATGCGAGCTTATCCCGCAATGGAGCCCTCGACAAATCCTGCAGTAATTGCTGGCCTGATTCTGGTCTCTTGTTTGCCTTGACAGGTGGCATCTTCTCCGAGGTTGATGTCGCGGCCGGCGCATTTCCTGGGCCCTTGTTCGCTTCCCCGTTCACTTTGATATCTTTCGGCGTGTCGATCGGTATCCCTTTCGATAATGCGTCGTTGGTGCTAGACGACCGTGTGAGGAGGAATATCATTGTAAGAAAGCAAGCCGCAGCTATCAGAGCTCTCCTGAAGGTGAGCATCTTGGGCGAGATATCTTGGTGGTGGTGGTGGTGGTGGTGGTGGTGGTTGGTTGGACCTTTCCAAGGGGAGAATCGTTGCTCTCGGCGTTGGTTCTGGTGCCAGAATAGAATCCAAGACCCGTGTCGGTATTCAGTTTCAATGACCGCACCGCGAGACAATTGAGTGTGTGTGTAGGTGTCGGTGTCGGTGTCGGTGTCGAGCTGGGAACGCAGCTGTAAAGCTGTATACGGTCGGTCGGGAGGGTTGTCGGCCGTCGGACAATAATAATCTTTTTGCGCTGGAGAGTCTGCCAAGAGGGAAGGCTGATGCAGATGTTTCAAAAGCGCAAGCTTCAGAGCTGAGAGGTGTTGATCACTCAAGCGAGAGAACAACGAGGTAATGGCCGTCGTCAAAAAAGAGAGATGCAAGAAATACTGGAATACAATAACACAAATAGGGGGAGCAGCGCAGCCTGGTGTGGACGCGTGCAGTGGCGTCCGAAACAGTCGACAGTGGCAATGCGCTGGACAGACCGAGGAGATATAATCCGTCCTGGAGACTGTACGACGAGTGCGGTGCGAAGAGAGAGAGCGCGAGAGCGAGAGGTGTACGGAAGTATTCTTGTAAGAAGACGAGGGTCGAGGGTTGGCTTGGCGGAGATATGGCTGGCGTGGATATGGCTGGCGTGGATATGGCTGGCGTCGCTCTCTCGCCCTTGCGTGGGCAGTCAACTACGGCAACGCAGGCAAGAAAGAGTAAGGCAGGGCAGGACTGGCAAGGTAAAGGGGATTTGTGGTTGAAGACCAATCCAACGACACATGTATCTCCTCCGCAGCCAAGAAAGATCCGAACCAGCACTGAAACCACCAAAAGACAGAAGAGACGACGAGCGAGCTGCTTGTCTAAGCTGCACCCAACACAGGCGCGGCGCGGCGGTGCAAGCAATCAAAGCGATGCTGATCGTCGTCGTCGTGTATTGCGATCCTCACGATGCTCACGACGCTGGGCCACGGTGAGTCGCTACCGTCGGGCCTCTGGAATTGGGAGCGCCCTGGACGGCGAACGGGGGCAGTCAGTCGTCAAGGGTTGGGACGCACGATGTTTCTCGGAGAACAATTCAGCAACAATGGCACATGTCCTCCGTCGGAAGTCTGAAGGCACTCGGCTGCAGAATGAATGCTGCTTCGTTTCCATCAAGGGAAACACATGCCAACAATGCCGTTCTAAATAAAGCGCCGACGCGGTCTGTGTTCGCAGAGCCTGCACACGTTCGACGTTTAATCGTGGAGACGCGAGCAGAGCCGTTCCATAGTTATTAAAAGGCCTCGGTCCAGCTGTCTTGTCGTCTGGTGTTGGTGGTCTTACGTCGGGCTGGTATGGGCCACGATCACGGTTCAACGGACTCTCAACGAGACTCTGCCTCCGAATAGCCTCAGTCGACGACGCGTTCTCGCCAACGTCCTGCACAAGACGGCAAGACTGCACACGCACTCCATCGCAGATCAAGTACCGCACCACCGTCGTCCCTCCAGCTACGTCCTACCGCACCTCGAATGCCAAAGTATCCTCTGGTCTCCAATCCTCCCCGACCCCAAATCAAGCCTTGCATTGTCTCAAGCAGATCGAAAGCACAGCCAGCAAGTTGTTCCGGCCCTCCGCACAACCCCCCCGACCACCCTGTTTTGCAAGACACTCGCGCATCCTACACGCATCACCAAGAGGCTCAAGCAGCACACAAGCCTTGCTGAGTGGTTCAATGCGCCTTATGCCCTGGCTGCCATGCCATGCCATGATGCAGAAAGGAAAATTCCAGATCCACCATCATCTCAAGTGTCACGGTAGCTGCCGTCAAGTTCTTAGTCAGGGAAGTAAGTACAGAGTAGATGCGCAACCACGTCCCTCCCAGCCAAACCCCCGTTTTGAACCTTGTTACCTATGAACGAACCCCTCAGTTCCCCTCCTCGATCAATCAATCTGCGGAGTTGATGTAGTAATAAAATCCGAACATCGCAATCTACTCCAAGACCCAACCCCAAGACACAGAGAGACCCGAGCTGCAAGCAATACGAATGAGATTTCCCGAATCCCAATTCCAAACCCTCACGTAAAATGAACGATGATGTCAATCTCGTACCGCGCGAACTCATTTCCATTCTTCCTTGGTCCTGTACCACAGGGCTGTAGACTCAAGAGGTCCAAGGAGATCAAGAACCTCATTAGCAAAGTCCAAATGCCATCAGACGAGTACATCAAGCACCCAAAGGAATGCCGATGTATAACGGTAGATACACTTAGTTACCTACATGCAGTACCTGTGACTTCATTCATCTAGGGTAGGTACCTACCTACTGTATCTAACTTTCGCAAATACCGTACCTCAAGCAACATGACCCCCTCTCACACCACATCACATCACACCACCCCACCCCACCACAACAAATAACACGAAGATCACAAGTCGAGGACAGAACAGAGACATTATCTGCCAGTCATATAGACATTATTTGCATCTGCACCTATCTGCATTTAACTCAAAAAAAAAGAAAGGTCTGGCTGAAGAAATGATAGATATGAGCAACAACAACAGTCAAAAAGATCCAAGTAAAGAAGCAACCAACACCAATACCGATTCCAGCCCACCCTGCCCGCCTTCCTGCCTGCCCCAAGTGACGTGTATCTAAAAAGTGCACGCATCCAGTAAATGACCGAACGAGGCAATCTCCTCTCCATTCCAAAGTACCCGCCAACGATAGATATACTCTGCCCTCAACACCACTGCTCCTATAGCCTGCAGCCTATAGCATAAATCTCAAGCCACTCCATGAAAGCACACAGCGGGTACTAACACCTGCAGTACCACAAGTCAGCACCCAGATCCTGGGGAGGTAGACATGGAGAACTGTGCAAGAAGATTGATAGCAAAGAGTGCAAGAGAAAAGGCCTTGTACAAGAGAAGACCAGCGTCGGGTAATCCCTCCTTGTTCCTGCCAATTGAGACATCAGTGAAGATTAGGTAGGTAGACAACAGTACGATATGCGTCCAGGAGCGAGATGGACAGCAGATTAGTGTGCCTTCTGCTCAAGCTTCGAGCAAGTAGGGCTTAGGATGAAGCCAACGGGGCTTTGAGCGGTGGAAGCTAGTGAGTGAGTCCTGATGAGATTCCAGGCCAAGGACGATTCGGTGATATTTCTTCATTGGCGTATACTTTGAGGTCACCTGAGACTCCATTGGAAGGTGGCCGAGGATGGCTTTCGAGACTGCCTGGGTAACCCAATCCAATGCAGTATTTTGTGGTTGGCGTTTTTGAACTACACGAGTTCCAGAAGAAATAGATGAATTCGCAGTAATGCACCTCCAGGTATGATAAGTGAACGCTGGGGGAAGGCTGCCATGGATAAGTCTTCAATGCGTTGCAGCACAAAAATATCTGAAAGAAATGTAGCTCCACGGCGACAGCGTCCTGGGCGTATTGGAAGACATGGCATTTCCAGGGCGTGACGCGGGTTCCAAAATCCTATGGATTGAAGGTCTGGTGTCCACGGAGGTATATTTCATTGCTCAGAGACGGCTGTAAGAGCGTGCTTTCACGTACCTGTTAGATCCATGATCAAATGCTCAAAATTCAGTAAGAGCGAGCATCTCCGAAGACGGACGTCCACGGGTCAAGGCAATTGCTGAAAACATTTCCTTGCTTGCAGTAGTAGCTGTGGAGTGGCATCGCAGTATATATACAAGAACTCCCCACTTTCCAATGCTACCTGGTATGGACCGGACCCTCAAATCTAATACGTTTCGTTTCCAGATAGATACCCACCCCCAAAAAAAGAAAATGCGCAAGGAAAGTGAACAGACGCCAAAAACCCAATGGCAGGAACCAGGTAGCATAGGAGGGTATTCCGGTTTTTTTTTCTTTAAAAAAAAGCACAATCATGATGCGCCCCAACGGCCTGTACTATGCAATGACTAATGCAACCGACAGTAGAAATCGTAGAAAAACAATCTCTCCTCTCCAGTGATCCGGTCGTAATGGCATAAACAGGCACATTGCACACGCAATGGCCGAAATCATCTCCATGTGGAATCCTGAGTCGCATAAATCATCCCATCCCGAGTCTTGGAAAATATTAGGCCTGGCAGCGGATCCGTGGATGAATAAAAGACCAATTCGAATTAATAACAGTCTGTTTCCAATGGACAAGTAACCAGGCAGAAATGGTCCCAAGATCGCCAGGGAACTCCTGGCGATCATAAAAAAAACGAAAAGAAACTCCGAAAATGCAATGCGGACGGGGCAGAACATTGCAACAGACAGCCCGCTCTCAAATCCAGGGAAGAACTTTAACGCCTGCGCTCTCTGTGATGGCGGTCACGCTCTCTGTCATCACGGTCACGTCTGGATGATCCGGCAGTGGCAGCAGTACTTGAAGAGGAAGAAAGAGGGGCCTGTGTACTCTGGACGTACGCTCCTTGGTCATAGATATTGGGCGGGTTGTCGTATGAGTGACCTACTGGGGCGGCTGAACGGTTAGGGGCTTGTTCAAAATTATTAAAATGGTAGAGGGAGAGGCTGGTGAGTGTACGCACCACGGCCATAGAAAGGATCTGAAGGTTGCTGTGTAGGATACTGCGGGGTAGAAACTGCTGGACCAGGTTGAGCATAGTAAGTAGCACGCCCATCCTGCTGGTATGCCGGCGTGGCGGGGGAATATTGCACAGTCCTTGGCTCTTCTCCTCTGGACGGTTGTGCAGGTGCACGCCTGTCACGATCAACTTCCAGTGAGGCTCCTACGTAGTAATTGCTCTCCTGTCCCACTTGTGGAGCATAAGTGGCTGGAGTTCCATATCCTGCGGACGCAGTGTATCCCGCGGGTTGGGAGTATCCCGAGGTAGGAGTAGCATATGACGCAGATGCCTGGCCATAACCTTGACTCTGGTACTGTGGTGCACTGTCATATACCTGTGTGTTTGAAGCAGGTGCTCCATATCCTGGGGCAGATTCCGTGGGACCATAATACTGGCGCGACTGATGAGTCGTGGAAGCACGATACTCCACTATAGGTGTGTTAGATTTTCGAACAACTCCGTCCGAATCTCGCACTGAGATACCATTTACGGGTCCGCCTCTAGATGCGTTCTGTTGTTGGCGCCTCTCAGCGTCCCATCTGTCAGAGTCTGCCTTCAGATCCGCAATCATTGCCTGTCGCACAAATCAGCCATCAGCTCCCAGTATGGGGGGTCGAGAGCGAAAATTACGGTGGTGAGATTTCGATACGCTGTGATGAAGTAGCCCTGCTGGATCTGACGGGTCTGCGGATTCTATGAGACGGTCAGCGACGGTCGCGGTGTGATTGGGATCGCCTCCCCTTCCCTCTCAAGACGACATACCTCATAGTTGCCCGGCCGTACGAGAGCATCGTTGCCCAGGTACCGACAGATATCAGCCGTGATGACCTCTCTGTCGATACCGTCCTTGGGAACGAAGTACTCGTTCGTACGAGCCGAAGCTTGCTGCGGAGTGCGCGATGATCTCTGCGCCATGGTGATGGAAGACCGTGGATGATGTGTGTTTTGGGAGGAAGAGAAGAAGAAAGGGAGACGGGGCCTGAAGCGAAGATGGGAGAGCACAAGTCACGCACACACACGCACACACAAATACACCACACGGCAGCCTGTACGTTAAATGCGGTTGCACAAAGCCTGCTGCTGCTGCTGGTGGTGGTCTGGGAAGAAGTATGTGTAGTGGTGGTGGTGGCAAGAGATTTGGGGGAGGGGGGGAAGAAAAGACCTGTAGACGGTCAGATCGGGACCAAAGTGGAATTCGCGCGGGCGGGGAGCCACGGAGACGAAATAAAGCCTGATCCTGGGTGGAGACGGAGACGGACTGACTGGGCAGCGCCTTTCGTGTGGGTTGTCCTGTCCAAGTGTCCGGGGGACTTCCAACTATCCAAATCCACGGGGCAGAAGTGGAAAAGACAGTGCAAAGGTGACAGCTGAGGAGACTGGCGCGGGATTTTGCTGTGAGTGAGTTGGCGGTGGTGAGATGAGACGGAGCTGGGAACGGACTGCCAGCAGCTGGACACGCCGCCTAGCCTGCTGCCGCTCGGTCCTGTTTAGGGTCGCGTGGATGGCCGCCCTTGCAGTCACAACAAGTGCAATGCACGCAGCTTTTGCAATGCAATGCACACCAGCTACGCAGCAGCACAGTGCCGTACGTCGAGGAGCAGAGGGGCAGAGGAGCAGAGGAGCAGAGCAGAGGAGCAGAGCAGAGGAGCAGTGCTGGCAAGCAGTTAGAACAACAATGCAAGTGATGCAATCGTTCAGCCTCCTCCTGCTTGGAAGACGCTACGGTAGCACAAAGGATGTGTATGTGCCTGTGAGTTGGGAAGATATCTCGGAGAGATCTTGTCCTTGTCCTTGTCCTGTGGTGCCTGTCCTGGATGGATTGGGTGGGTGGGCAGAAGAGGGAGGGCAGTGAGTATGTAAGTGAGCGGGTGAGCGGGCGAGGACGCGAAGAGCGAAGGATGAGGCGGCTCTTCTTCTTCTTCTTCTTCTTCTGCTTCTTCTTCTGCTTCTGCCGTATGGTGGACAAATCTTTACCGTGAGAGTGGAATCAAGTTCAAGTGGCAAGCCCAAAGGCACTCGCCGAGTACTTATGGCCTTGACCGTCTCACCAGCGCCCATCAGAGCCCAACTGGTGCAAGTCACGTTGAACTTAGCTAAGGATTCTCTTGCGTCTCCCAACAGCCACCCTCCAGCGGTGATACTAGTAAGTCCTCCCCTCGACCCCCGACCGCTCCTCTGTCATTACAGTAGAATTTGTTTTGTTGCTGCTTGGTCGTACCATCGCTTGTTGCTCTGTCCTTCAAGGAACCGTGTAGTGCCGTCCTTATTAGTGTCACCGGCAATGGGTCTCATGTTGTATGCCAGAACTCCCAGAGCCCATTCCCACTCGCTATTCCATTCTTGTAGCAGCAGCAGCAGCAGCAGCAGTCTGCAAAGCAGCTCCCGAGCGAAACGCTGCGTGGAGTTGTGGCAGAATGTAGGCCAGAGCAAGGCTCGGGTGCGTAGGCAGTTGGGTATCCATGCGTCGAGCCCAATTGTGCCTAACAGCTCCGACCACTTAAAATCTCCAATCTCAACCACCCGGCAAGGCAGCTTCTCAGCAAGCCCACACACTGCTATTCAATTCGGTGTGGTGAACGGTGAACCTGAGCTATGCGAATGGTGCCATGCATGGGGGACTGTAACAACTGCCTTTGGAGGTGTGTCGCTGTCACTTTCTTGAAAAATGTCGTGGTAATCTTCGTACGATGTAGCCTCAAACATGTCTCGAGGAGCAAAATTTTTCTACCAATTGTTCAATTGAAAAGTAGTCTGCTGTCGTGCTGGGTAAAGTCACAGCGGCGGCGTCCGTAAGACACGAGGCAGGCACTTTAGTGTGCCGACTACTCCCAAGGAAAGTAATCGTTCCGTTCTTATACATAGGTATGTCCTACATGCCGGTGATGAAGACCGCCAGTAGTGAGAATACTTGCTCACGATGAGCCTGAAAAATAGAACGTAGTAGGCTAGTCCACGGCTTTTCGTGTGCGCATGCAGGCCCAGCAGTCTAACAAGCCTAACTGTCTACAGTAGACATCTCTTCCTGAGTCTTTCGTCTTCGAGACCATCCCAAATCTTCAACTCCATACAGGGCTGTCGTTGTCGGGACCATGCATACCGACCGGGGAACTTAACCGCTCCACAAACGACTCCGCAATCTAGATCGGATATCTATGATATTTCAAATGGATATCACAGGGTATATCCCCAAACGTATATTTCCCTCAATCTTGCGATTCCTCTCGCGCATATCAACCAAAGGCTAGCTTACTCTGACCCTTTTCTGGCTTGCTGCGACCTCCAACCTTCTTCCTGCTTGAGCTTGACCCAGCCTGCTTGTTTCCCACTACCGGTATCGTAGACGTCAGAGGACCAAGACGTTGCTTATCCTCATCCTGCAGATCTTTGGCGAAGTGCCAGTCTTCGTGGCTCTGTAAAGCGTCAGCGGACTTATGAGACATGCCACACCGGCTACACAAGTAGCTACTGATTTGCTGCTGGTGAAGGACCGGAGAGCCGATGTAACCATTGCACCTTTTGGAATAAGAGATTGCCTCGTTCTGGCTGGGCAATTTCATAGCTGCTGCCTGCCCACGGCTACCGACGTCGGCATCTCCTTCATTAGCTGTGATTACCTCCATTCTTGGTGTTTGCACGCCCCCAAAGTCTTCCTCGCGTTCCGCTGTACTCTCAGTTTTGACGAAAAACCTTTGAATTCCCGGGTGGTCGAGACGTCTACGTTTCTCTGGTTGCGTTTCGGAAACACTCAAGGGTGAATCTCGCGCACTGAAGTTCAGAGCCTTGGCATCTTCGCCCTTCACTAGGAAGGCTCCAATATCTCTGTTGCCAGTTATGCCATCTTCGAAGCCAGCAATACTTAGGCTGAGGTTCGCACATGGCCACACTTTGCCTTCCTCTATGATTTGGCCGAGGAGATTCTTGGCAAGCTCAAACAATGTAGCCTCGTCGAGGATTCTACCTTGAGGTATCTGCCCCGAACGAGCTTTAGTTTGTCCCCCGTGCCGGTGCTGTAGATTCATCGTCTTTGGTCTCCTTTTGTTCTCCAGTACCCCTTCTTCAACTAAGCGTGAATAGATATCTGCCGCAAATATGCGAAGCCAACGAACAGCTTGTTCGGGGGTGTTAATGCTGGGCCGAAACGATTTTGCTGATAACATTGACTTCAACTGTGTCCGGGTCGACACCTCACTGGAATCTATGCCACGGATAACGTTGTAAAACCATGTACCTGATTCTTCACCCAATTTATGCTTTAGTTTTTCAATGGAGATTGGGAGCAAATCCTTGACCGTATCTGTCTCGAAAGCAGCCTGTACCTCCTCCCCAAGCTTACCTCCAAGCCCACGTATTTTGGTGTATCTGAAGCCTGAAAGGAAATGTTGGATTGCCCGATTTCTGACGACCGTTTGTTGATTCGGCTTCCTGTGAGCAGAACCTAGCTTCGAAAGCATCTTGTTTTGAGCAACACCTCCGGAGCACGTATATTTAAGTTTATTGTAAACTGCTGCTCTAACATCTCGTACGATCTCCGAGCCGATCAAGGTTGCAATATCATCCCAGTCAGGGTCGTCTTCTTCCGCTTCATCTATATCCAAGTCGACCAAGGCATCGGCCTGCCAATCGAGTGCTGTTGTTGGAGGTAATGGTAAATTTTCGGTCGGATCGTCATAAGGCGCGGGAAGAGCAAGCTCAGGGTATCGTTTGAGCAAGATCGAATGAATCTGCGCACATAGGTCAAGGAAGACTTCATCGATGCCGGCCTTTTCCACCCTCTGTAGATTCTCTGGGAGTGTCCCTTTGATGCAAGCCAAAATTTTCCGAGATTCGAGGCGATATGGATCTAGAGAGACTTTGTGTGTAGCAATGTTCTGGGAAGCGTTTTCATGATAGGCCCATTTCTCGTCACCCTCTCTCCAAGTCGCAACGTGTTGGCAGATCAAGTCCGGACAGACTATAAGTATCTGATGTCAGTATCATTCCAAAGCGGCGCAAACGTCCAATTCCATGAACCAAAGAGATTCATACGCTTCTTTGCCTCATTGATGTCAATATGCCGCGTCAATCCAAACTTCCGGCTGGGATAGTTGATGGCAATCAAGCCCTGCCACTGCTGCACCGCCAATGGCTGGTCCTCCGGAAGACCCAGACGAACAGATTCGCACTGCGCATAGAAAGCATCTAAATCCACATGTGCGATGACTCTGAGGGGGCAGGACGTGGATGACATCGCTAGCTGCGCAAGATTCTTGTACGTGAACTTCGACTTCTTACGATGGCCCACAGATGACGGCGAAGATGCCACAAATGGTTGAGGGGAAGACATTTTGTGCGATGTCTCTTCGGGGGTGAGCACCTGTTCGAAGGGCTGGGTGGGGTTGTCTCGTTTTCCTATCGTCGGGCCCTCAGTCTCTTAGTTGGTTGACTGCTCGTGGGAAGCTGCCCAGATTCTCGGGGGTGTCCACCCTCGAATGTAGAATCTACAGTCGCTCATTTATACTTCAGCAGCTCCAACGGGAAACATGTCATTGGCATGGCATGAAGTAAGATGTTCGTCGTTACTTGTCATGTGAGAGCGTGTATAAACAAAAGGTTGACGACGCGTTGGAGGACGTGCAGAGATATTCCTTCGGCTCATCTTCGGCCTTCACAGTGAGTTGTACGAAAGTACGAAGTGATTGATGTCATGACGTCAAGCGCTTCACTACTTCCACGATGTATCTTATACTAAGGCGCAATACACTTTTGTTGCGGATCTGCTTCCTTAACAACATCTACGTATCATCCAAGCATTCAATTGTTATTCCTCCGCATTCAACATTCACCATGCATCTTTTACGGAATCCTTCCCTTCTCATTGGGCTCCATCTAAGCACACTTCTGGGACTGGGAGGAAGTACATATTTGCTGAGATGGCATTTGAAGGAGCTTTCGGAGGATCATGAGGCTCGAATGGTGTGGGCTCTTTTCCCTATCGTCTATTGTGTTTCTCTTCCCTTCTTCCTTTTTCTGTGAAGCCGCCAGTTATCAAATGTTGCTAAAAGGCCATACTCCCTTCGCCTCTGCCACTTTCCTGCTATAAAGAGTGGTGTTATTTCCATTTATATAGATAAGTCTAGTATTTTTAAGAAGAAAATTTTGTTACTAATGTGCACATATATCTAGGACGAGTTGGAAGGTACACTTCGAGGTCACATTGGCCTCATCGAAGAAGCCCTGGATAGGTTAGAGGGAACAGCATCGGAGGCTGATCGTGGAAAGAAAATGTACGTCGCCCTTTGCAGAAAATAGTCGAGGTCATTACTCGGTATACCTTCCTGCTTGGATTACTCAAACTGGCTTAATGATTGAGAAATTGAACATTCTTGGTTATCGGTAATAATCAACAAGTTAGGTTGGTGATACAGTAGCACGCGAAGCAAAGTAGTCTACGAGTTTCGTCCCTCCCTAGATGACTCTCCGTCATTCAACGACTTTGTTGAAGTAACTCAAGCTGAGCGTGGGATGAGTAGTGGAAGCTGCTCTTCAAGAAACCAAACTTCGGACAGGAACTAATTCTGTAGCAACGAATACTACGGGAAAAGGGGACGGGATGAAAAGACAACAAAGTAGACGAAGTCCAGGATGTCGTAATAATGCTAGGCATTCTCCATGTTATGCAGTACGTGTGATAGGCGGGCCGGTGTGTTGGGTTGCGCTGGTTTTAGGTGATGTGGATGGCTTGAATAGTTAACCAGCCGCCACACCAATAATGCATGTAGATACTTTCGGATCCTCTTGCGGGCTTCCCTGTGGAAATATTCAGGTTTATTTGTCCGTCGTCCGGAAGGAGGCTCTTTTAACGAGAGAGGGAGATGCAGGTTCGACACTGGTGGAGAAGGATTGAAATCCCATATATGCACCAGACCCTCACAGCACCATCCTTGCGGTGCATAGTAAATCCTCAAGTTGTCCCTTACTATCCATGTGTATTGCAGCAAAGGCACTCACAAGCAAGCTGGCCTTCCTCGCTTACTACATTTATAATCGTTCAGCATGATTTGCAAGTGCCTGCACCTTGCGTGTAGGTGATATAAAAAAGCCACACCGTCGAAGAATAAGCAGACTCTTCAGCCTCAACTGATCACCCAATAATTGAACAACTTGACAGGGCCCGAACTGATCTCTTTATAGATCATATAGCACATGACATCGATGCCCTTCTGTACCTTACGCTAATTCCTTCGAGAGGGGGAACAGTATAGCCAAGGCTGGTAATAAAGCAAGCCTTCGGAGTTTCCTAATAGAAGGTGGGGGTTCTCACTACAGGATTAACGCTGACATTAACAGTAGGTCAGACCTAGGACGTTCGAATTAATAACAAGATTAAATTAGATCTCCAACCCAGGCAGATATTATATGCTAGATGAAATACTGAACGTACCTGCCACATTTAAGACGAAACTCGACAAGCCATCAAATGCTATACATACTCCAATGTAGGAGCCGCCATGTGTTGTCACTGAGATTTGGAGTCTCTTCTTCTTGCCCCTGTCTAGAAGGCAGGAAGCAAGATCTGACATTAGATCAAGAGAGCGCGAAACGGACTACCGCCTTTGAGATTCCACAGATGATCCTTCGTGCAAGTGTACAAACCTTTCCCGGGTCCACCACCAGCCTTGAAGATGACGAAGAGGTATGGGCTCCCACTAAGGCAACCGACGCCCCTGTCAGTTTGGAACAGTGGCCTCCAGATGCCTTTCGTGCTTCACAAGTAACTGGCTACAGCGCTCGCATCACAATGCACCTTGGGTGGGATAACAGCAGAAGGATTCCAAGAAGGCACGAGCACACACAGACGAAAGAGGATCGTCCATCTATTCAACCAACAGTCTAAGGCAACGTCAGTCAGATGAACACTTGTAACAGCTGGACTCACTTATCTGGCAACGGCTACGCCGTGCTGTTCTTCTTTTAGGACCGAGGCCAGTAAACAACTTGTGGAAGCTGTTGAGAAGTTCCATAAAAAAGCGAGTATCTCAGAAACTGTCAGACTGCATGTCAGGTTTGCAGCCCTTCTGTGTGATAGCTTTTCCCCTATTTGGTTGTGGTCAATTACTATGAACTCCAGCAAAATTAGAGACGCCTTCCGCAACCACAGGCTTATCTTACAACAATCCTTTCCAAACCTCTCGGGGAGAGCGAAGAGCCTCATTAACTAACAAGTTTTGGCCTTCCGGGTGGATGTGGATAAGCAACATCCAGAATATAGGCGCCGAGCACTACTTGATTGGCATCCCATTCCCAAGGAAGGATTCATGTGGGAAAATGAGGCTGTCATCACTTCTGAGGGTTACTTCCCGAGGTTTGGAGCATGAAGCCTCCAAGAGGATTCATGCGCTTGAGTACAGTATATAGGACAGCACTTTTCGCTATAAGAACATATTCTCGAAGTTGAAGGAACCACAACCATATTTACACTTGTAACCTATGCCAAACTTGGATACCCTGGCTCTTCTCGACGGGCTGAACTGTTTATCTCCCAGATCGATCGGCATATACACCAGTTGTCATCGTATGACAGGCAAGATGGCCATGATGTAGGGTTCTCAACAAATATTCCACAAAAGAGTGACTTACTTACTGTCTTCTAGGAGGAATGCATCACCCAATATATGGCTAGGCCGCTTTCAAAGGAACACTTATTCCAACTGGCTACTGCTCGCTTCACAAAACGACACAAACCCACCCAGCACTGCAGGATGGTGGAGATGCTGCAGCTGTCAACGCGAAGTGAACCCAAGTTTATGGGAAGGAAACTGCCCTGACTGTGCTCATTATAAGTGCGACAGGTGCGGCTCAGCAGAGGGCCCACCCCCTATATCGCCTCCATCTTCCTCTCTTTCTCCTTCTCGAACACCAATACCGGAGATATCACTCTCAATATCCCAACAATTTCCTTGTGCGGCATATGAGGATGGAAATACTGCGGTTAAGGACTGTCAACACAAAGCGAGCTCTGCATTCTGGAGCCAAGACTTCCCGGACTGCGCTCATGGGAGGTGTAGATTGTGCAAGAATCTCTGAGCGGTCCTTCTACCACTTTATATGGCCTGTGTGTAGAGTCATCAAACCTGCATGGAGAACAATGGGCCCTTGCTACGATGTGTTAAGGTGGATATCGCTGTTGGAGTGGCTCCTTGTTGCTGGACGAGTCAGGTCTACTGTTTTTTCTCTTTCGCCAGATATCTTCTGAACCTCGTGAGAATTCTTCGAGTCAGCCTTCGAACCTGCTGATTGATCTTGAGTGACAGAGGCTGACAGAACTATCCCATACCCAAAAGAGCCACGTGATCGTCACTCCGGAGAGAATGCGGCCTCCTATTAGGCCAGAATCTTTCATGTCTCCCATACCCTCTACTTATTGGTGTTTCGTTCCAGAGCAACACATCTTCCAGACTCCCAAAAGATCCGCTGCCACGCCCTTTTTCAAGCGTCACACAAAGGTATCTTCCCCTGCTCACCCGATGTCTTGTCCAGAAAGGGTGTTTCTTATGTGCTGCAGTCCGCAGAAGACTCCATCAATCCAACAAGCAGCAAAGTTGTGTTTGCCATGCTCTTCCTTCGAAAGGACCTTTAGCCCGCATCTCACATATTGTCATGCAATGTCGTGCTGTTGGCAGGGTATTTTGAATAGGTAGGTAGTATGTTGCTTGAGGAATCGAGAGGTTTAGCCTGTAGGTACCTCACTTCTCAATTAGTCCCTTGTTATCAGCCACCGAGCAATACCTGGCCATTTTTGGAGGCGTGTTGGAACTGCCTGCAGATGGTGTCGGCGTGCACGTAGAATATGGCTCTGTAATCGGCATTGCCGTGTTGTCGATAGCTACGTAAAGATTCGGAAACATCAAGGTGGTGAACTGTATATTTGAGATGTAAGACGCTGGAATATACTTTCTTTCTCGGTATCTTGGATACTGCAGCGGAAGAGGACGGAGAACGCTATACCATCTTTCAGATTCGACCTGTAGTCAAAGAGAGGTTAGCTTCATAGAAATGCAGATGGAATATAGTAGCAGATTAGTATTACCGAGTTTGTTATGACCGTTGTGTAATTACAAGGTATGGAGTGTGGCTGTCAAATGTCTTGAACATCAGTGTAGTGCCTCGAGTGCTTCAACGGCAACCAAGCCGAATTACCCCTTATACGTTGAAGTCTAGTGGCTAGTGATGTTTTTATGGTAATGGAATATTTTCCTCTATCTTAGAGAGCACATGCCATTCAATAATCTGAGACCAAACGGATTATATTGTAAAATACTACGCTCAACACAGTGCCAGAGAGCTAACATAAATGTTCCTTATGCTGACCTCTCCCGCAAAATATACACTGGCAGGTATCTCCGATCAGCCCACTAGTGTATTACAATTACAGATTATCCAGGTGCAGTGCAGCCACCCCTTTATTCGCAAAGCGCCATCCAATCAAGAGAACCGTAACACCAATGCCCAAAACGCCAGTGAGCATCCAATACTCAGTAGGTAAAAAACCACCTGAAAACCAAAAGAACCAAATCGGCATCTGAGCTTCCTCCTTCACACAGATCGCCCGTGGTGACCATTGACATTCTCTCTCAGTTGGTCCAGCTCTATGGCACCTTTGGGCCTTTCCTTGCCCCCTTCTCTCGGCCTCTTCACAACCCTAGGATGCGGTCTCTTCAATCGTACATCTTCTGCTGCTATAAAGCCGGCCCTCGCACGAAGACGATCCACAGCTGGCCCAATTGCATAATAACTCTCTGGGTCCTCGTGGTTACAACATGGACTCCTCTTAATGGGTAGAAGCCAATCAAGGACGTTCGTGCCTAGGAGGGCTTGTAAATTCAGAATCGGCGACCCCAGGGACCATGGATTGTCGCCTTCTTCTGTCGATAAGATCGCAAAAGTCCTAATAGCAGTTTGATCTCGAGGAATCAGCATATTTACAATCAAAGGGTCCCGCTCCAGAATCCGTTGGTGTTCTGCCATAGGTATCGGTTGCGATTGTCGAACGTGCTGCAGATATTGGTTTGTACTACTGATAGGCGCGCCATCGACGCCTTTCAGTACTTGGCTGAATTGAGCTGGAGGAGTAGCGCTTAAGGGATATGTGACGGTCCGTAAAGACAATTCAGATGCCAAAACGGGATTTGCGCGGATACGGTCTTCTTCGGGTGGGATCAATACCGCGAATGTGTGGACTTTCCTTTTCAACCCCAAGGTCTCAACTTGTGTCGTGTTTCTGAGAGCTAGGCCGAGACTGGTGATACTCATTCCTGCTGTAAACAATCCAAAGAATGCAGCACTGGGTGCATAAATATTAGCACGTACCAAAATTTGGAATCAGTGAGAGGCTTACAGCGCCAGAATGGCTACAAAGTGGTTGTTCACAGTCTCGCCCTATGTTGAACTGTCAGCAGGCTTCGGAAGCATTTGGCCCGATTTTGAAAATATACGCTTTCATATTTAGGGACAAGAAGCTCTTCTGGCAGGGAAGTACTGAAATGACTCAGGAAAGCACTTTGTAAGCTGTTACGTACCTCGACTGAGCGTTGTTTGTGGATGTATATTGCCATGACCACAAGCAGTTCAAAGCAGTACAGGGCGGTGTAGGTTGTAAATTGGAGGAAGAACTTGAAGTTGTTTTCCCCAACCGGGCCACCAACCCAAGGACAGTAGTGATCCATCTTGTTGATACAACGTCCAATGTCACCACAATGACTAGTCCGATCCTTTTTCCAGTTCCTACATATTGCACACCAACGCGGTCCTCCATCAGGCTCACAACGAAATACATCTCTTGTGTAGAATTCCTCGAGTCCTGGCTTGTCTAGGTCTTTCTGAAACACATCCGGACCTGTAGGCACAGAGCTGTACTCTTGTCCTCCTGGTCCATTGGCTCCATCTGTATGACCGTCTGTTTCGCGATGACTGATTCCACTCGCCATCGGTCCCAGCGCATGATAAGGAGGGTCGATTATAGTGAGGTAGAGTGTTCGGAAGAAGGATGCTGCCATAAGAAGGAATAGCACAAAGTGTATCACTAATATGGGGACTGCAGCGCCTTTATTCTGATGCTTGACAAGGAGATAATGGACTGGACAACCCGAATCAGCGCTGCGTCAAAGTGTCCCAGGATAATTGATTGCATACCGCAGAGAACAACAACCAACACATAGGTTGCATAGCCCACGACTCCTATTAGGACTATAGGTACGGCGCGTGCAGTCCAGCGAGACACAGCGAACCGCTGTCGCTCTTTCTTGGTCGGCAGCATTTCTTCCCTACCTTGCCTAACAATGTAAAGGTTACCGATCCAACATATGAATACCCAAAAGATATGTACGATGTTCCATATTGAGGCAAAGACAAGCAGCTCTGAGCGCAGAAAACAGTACCATCTTCAACGTTGGTTCTTGCCTTCCTTCCAGGCGCCTCATGGAAATTACGCTGATGGGATTATCATTTTGCCGGTATATAAGGTCCGTGCCGAGGCCCCGATCAGCCCGTCCCCGTCTCCAAGATATAAATCTCTCTGCTGGTAATCCCAGGTATTAAAATTGCTTATGTCTTTGGCAACGAACCACAGACTCAGCCTCCGTTGTGTCCTTTTTCCGTTGTTCTCTCTCCAGACAGCCACCACCCACACAGGTCCGCTTTCAACTACCGTGTGGGTGTTGGGGTGTTTGCTGCCTGTATAGACTCATATCTTCCAGAAAGGCTGTCTTGGAGTTTGGTCTGTTTCACTGCCATGTTTGCCTGGAGAAGGCCCATTCCCCTATAAAGAGACCACCTCCAGTCTGTCCATTATTTGAAATCGAAGCCTTCAGAGAATGAACCGCAGGTTGCGACATATTATGTTCTGGCCTTCGTGCCTTACTGGGCACTTGCAGCCTACCTTACCTAGGTATGACTTCTTATCGCAACGTAGCTCTTCACTTCAGCAACAGATTCCAGCGATATCGAAACGGCAGTCCTATTGAGTGAAGTTACCTGTACCGAGGAGATCCTTCCACATGCTGAACGCCAGCCGGAGTAGAGACAGCATGATAACCTGCGCCGGCAACACAGTTCGCATGGAAGAGCACTTGATTAAGGAGTACTGCTGGACGGTTCCAATATCACCCCGGAGTTTACAGACGTATATTGGTAGAGGATACTCGACGACCACATGTTCGAGAGTCTAGCCTATGCTTGCTACCAAGTTGTAACAGACCTACGTTGTAACGGCGCTGTCGACGACCACATGCCCGACAACCTGGGACTTGGATACAAAGTTGAACCCGACTACACAATGGGAGTATCTCGAGCTATTGATTAACTGATTCAAAGACCTTGTGTTCAAGTGTTGAGAAGTTCAGACTCCAGGAGCCGCATCGAAGAGGTGGCGTACAACCTGGGATAAGGTTCGAGCATGTATGGTCAGCGGCGACTCTAAAGAAAACATCCATCATAAAAGGGGAAGGCTATACCCTAACTCGTCTGTCAGTATATCCGTTCGAAGCGAAGCCTCATTCTCTAGCATTCCAGCTTGTGGAGCATCTACGACACCTTGGAGTCCTAGAAAGAAGTAAAACCATCTGAGTTACAAGTTACAACTGCCAGATTAGTGCATAACTTGACTACTGCCTGGGCTTTGGAAATCTCTTTCATCGATGCAATCACTCAGATATTCTTCTATGACAGCACGTATTTCAAGATCGGCCAAGCACTCAACGCTCGGGGAGGACCTAAGTTACATGTCTCTCTAGACCACCTTGGTGGACTGAGCACATCGTGTTTGCTGATGTCGCAACACTTGCGAGGCTCATAAATATACAGATAATTTCTTCGTGTCAATTTCAAAGAATGTTTTGCGCGTTCTGGTTTCTTAACTCTACACTATATGTCACAAGTTGTCGGCTGCCTCGGTTGTTCTGGATTGGTGGTCGGAGCATGGATCTCATCAGCATTGCAAGCGTTCAACAGCACATTACTTCGACAGTGCTATTGAATCTTTCTTTTCAGCTACGAAGTCATCATCAGATGCCCGACAAGGGCACAGAGGCTGAGTGCTGCGCATAAACATATTCTCAGTCTCGTGTGGGCCTTGCCCCGAGAAGGCTGAAAGCACCATGAGAATGCGCCACGTCTGATCAGACACGATTGTTGCCTATGGAATCACTCAAGTCTGCCGTCTACATATCCATGAAGAAAGACTGTCGAAGAAGAAGAAGTGCAGATATGCATGCATGACACATAAGGCGGCAACATGGAGGGTTTAGAGAGCTGCAGCCCTGTGGCTTAGGGGCCCGGTGGTAAACCTTTCGGCGCCTGGAGAAAAGTTTGGATCGAGGTACAGACTCAGACGATTGAAATCATGCCGAACTCTTGGTGCCGTGCAGACGTTACTTGTCAAAAAATGTGGTTGATGAGAGCTCATCCATTCATCATCATCTGTCGTCCCCGCCTTTTCCCAACACTCTTGTTTCCTCGCTTACTCACCGAGCGAACATGACAACGGCAACGACGAGTGCGAATATCTAGGCACCACTCAACTCCGCGCCCTATCTAGTATGCCCTTCGTTGTTTTGCCCAAGTGCCGTCGCACTAGAGGCTTTGACTCATGTATATAGGTTATGTACGCCTGGCAAGGTCAACAACAGATACCTGAGCCAGGCGAGAAGATCCTGCCAAGCCTTTGTTCTCCATAGCTACTCGTTTGTTCTCCATTCGTTTTGGAGTATCTTGCTCTCAAATATGAGCCACCCGCCTAGAATCAGGGCTTCAGTCATCACATGTGGAGATTCTATGTCCAAGGGGCTTCCAATGTCGAATCAATCCTTCGGTCAGAGTTATGAAGCCCCAGAGATTTGCTTTAGTACTGTCTCTAGCTCGGGCTTTTCAGAGAGCGACAATAGCTCATCCCGGTGAGTATTGTGATGGAAGTGTTAGGCAGCTTGAGACGATTAAAAGTCCTATATAAGCAAGACTATCTCAGAGTAAAGACTTATTTTCACACACGATACATTGCCTCTGCGTTCTCATACCAATCCAATTTCTTTCGAGAAAACCAAATCAAACCAACAACCAGCGTTTCATCATGTGCCCCAGAGGAACTTCGAAGCAAGTTTCCCTTGGCGGACCTTCCTCGAAACACGGACACGGAGACCGCTCTTCAAGATCTGGGGGAGGGTCCTCGAAGAGGGATAAGGTTCAATATATCTATTACTGGACATGGGAATGCTGTTACTGCCAGCGTCAAGCCGGCATGAAAACAAATTCCACACTCAACTGCCCCGATTGTAACCACCGCCGCTGTGAACATTGCCCTTTGGAGGAGGTCAAAACCCCAGCTCACCGATAAATTGCAGTCAGCCCCTCTAGACCCAAACAAATTAATTCCTCTCTGAAGCTAATTATATATTTGATAGCCATACATCTCTGACCGAATTTCATGCGCTCGTTTTCAATGACCAACTTTACTTCTATTTCGACAAGCCATGCCACCTCTCTTCACAATTGGTGTTGAATGCCATCCTACATTGGCTCGAGAGGCCCTGCTGGATCTGGTGGCGGTTTTTTCGAGGGCTTTTTTTCGAGGGCTTTTTTTTTTGTTTTATCTGTGGTTTAGGCGCACAGTTTGCGAAGTGATGGCGGTGGGAGTCGTTAAGCATAGCGCTGGGAGTCCTCAAAGAATTGGAATAACTTCAAACTCATCTTCATTTACCTATTCTTGTCATCTTCAGCTTTACTATGCGATGTTTGCTCGTGATTAATTATCACTTTTGCATTTACTTTTTCAATGTGCAAGTGCCTGCTGTGCATGAACGGACTTGTTGGACCCCAACGATGGGCAGGATGGCATTCATCGCTTATTTGAAAAGTACCTATTTGATCAATATCAGCACCAGCAGACTCAGGATAAGAATTGAGGTTATGTATCATGGCCAGACCAGCTAAAGTAAACGAGTTTATCTTGATGATTTTAGACGCAGCAAATCTTCGAATTTTCCTCTCGGTCAACAGCCTTTTTGGCTGAGTCTTATGCCATTAATTTTCCCTGTGAATGATGAACAACTTGTGTGCCACAAGCAATGATTCGGACTCTTACCAGTCTCCGTGATTAGCAAGGGCTCAAGTCCTTTTTTTCTTTTTTCCTCCTGCGTTCTTTGGGCATTTACGAGCTGAGCTTTTGACGTCGCCCTGCCATAGATTAGTGAGCGCCCTAGGTGAAAGACGAAAGGGGGCGATACACAGCCAACCTCCTAACAGCTAAGCCCTCGATCGCCCTTCTCTACTTGGAATACTCCATAGGTGTTGACTTTCCACTAAGAGGTCATTATTGTTTCTTGGCTCCAAGTACTTACTGCCTGGGGGTAACAATACTTCAAACCAAGGCTTTCACAGAGGCTTTTGTGACTTCCGGTGAGGGTTGGGCGTTGGGCAACTCGCACAAAATGCTAATCAAACAATGTGTATATAATGTTTGATTGTATCAGGACTTTCTTTGCCATCCTTCCTCCTACATCAGACACAGTTGACAGACAGAATCATCCAAGTCTTCCAAAACCCCAACCTATCTTAGTAATCCTTACACCACATCTTCATTTGTTTCCACCCTCTCAAAATGCCTTCAGACTCGACTCATCAGTCCAGCCATCACAAATCGGGTAGCTCGCGCAAGGATGAAAAGCTCGTCTATTGCTGGGATTGCCACTGGTGCGGACGTCAAGGCGGTATGAGCACGATGATCGAGCAATGTCCTGATGTCGATTGTCAACACACGCGCTGTGCACAGTGTCTTTGCTACGAAGCAGAGCTTCCAAAGAGGAGGGGAGATCGTAAGAGGTACGTTCGTTCGGACCGTTGTCATTGTGAAAGCCGTCGCTTAATTCTTCTGCTGACACACTTAATTAGTTATTAGTAGATCTCGTGCATTGTGCCGGTGCGGAAGATGGCCAAGTCGCAGCTTCGTTTTTGTGTGAGAGCGACATGGATAGAGTCAGTCGGCTTTTTGTGGGGGCATATAACGCTTTTTGTTTAGATGCATTTTCAGCGGGAGAGGTTTGGGGTTCGCAGCTTGAACACAGCATACACGGGATAACGAGGGTTTTGTGCTAGAAGTTATTGATATTTTCATTGCAGAGCGGGAGCTTATAGACAGTTGGGAATGGGTTCGTGGTTGCTGCTTTTCTGGGGAGAGCTTATAGATTTGTGCATTATATCTTCTTTTGCAGTTGTAACAGAAGGTTGTTACTGATTTGATTACCTTTTCGTTATTGCTAAGACTATAGAAGCTTAGTAAATCGATCAAGATTTACTCATTACCTTGTCTTTGGGCTCTGCAAGTCACTCTAGTGCCTCAAGCTGGACCTTCAGTTCTGCTTCAGTCTTTCGAATTCCTGAAATCTTATTTATTATACCCCGCGTCCCTACGAACGAACAAGACAATTCATGCGCATTACCACAAGACTAATTAATGAGACAGGGCCAGTCTGGAAGGATTCTGTGGCCACCAGTGTCCACTAGTATCATGTCCCCGAATTTAGTCGATAACAAAAGCAAAAGTCTAGCGAGCACTAAGCCAGACCAGCGTATTGCTCCCAAGACTGGACCACAAAAATTCCACAGATTCAAGCAACATAACATGACAGAAAACATATCATATTCCAGGCTCTCCGCTCTTCCCAAACTACACATACCCATATGAGCGGCTCGCAGAACCTCCTCCCCAACTTTACCACATATACCTAAACTCAGGATGGCGATATCCCAATTTTTGCACCTCCCCTTCAGTCAATCCCAGCACACGATAATCTCTATGCCCGCGTTCACGCTTGCGATTCTCCCACTTGGCATAAAATATACCCGTCGCCGCAACAAGCAAGGCCACACACTGTGCTCCAATATTGATGTAATGTCCACGGTAGTACAGTGGCTTATCTTTCTCAAGATATGTCCAGGTCGCCACTATTGCGCCCATATTTCCCACGGCCACGATGTAGCCTCCGCTCACAGCGCGAACGCTGGGTCCCGCCGCGTTGTTGAGGCCCCATGAGAGGAAGGCGGGGCCTTGTGGAAAGGCGCCCATACAGGCAAAGAAACTGGAGAGAGCGTTAGTTAGCCTTGTGTTATGTTACGAGATCTTACGCTATCTTTGGTCTCTTCTTCTCATTCTCAGTCTGGGGCGGATTATCTCTAAGGACACGAATAAAGTAATGGATCACTTACGTCGCTAGATACCGCAGCGAGTTCGTGTCGACCGTCACTAGCATCACCAATCCCATGATGGACAGCAAGTTTCCACCCATGATAAAGTAGCCTCTCCTTCCAGTAACATCACTCAATCTCGCCACAGTAATGGCGATCACACCGGCCACCACATACGGTGGCACGGTAAAGAACTGAGTGCGTAACGCAGTCCAGCCCAAATTCACGAGGATGGTCGGTAGGAAGAGAGCGAAGGACTGCACCGAGACATTGATACAGAAGAAGCCGAGGGCGCAGAGGTTGTTGTTGATGTTGCAAAATGCAAGCCGCACATGCTTCCACGTAGTCGACTCGTAACTCGATTCTTTGTGTTCTTGGTTGATTCTCTCCAGCGCTATGTACCGGTCCCGAGCATCCAAGAAGCGGCACTGGTCGGGTCGTGAGGGAAGGACTACCATGCCCAAGCCGGAGAATAGCAACGTGATGAGGCCCTCGAAGAAAAAGATGTTGCGCCAGGTATGGATTGGTCTTGACGACGCGCCCCATTCTGAGATCTGTGAGAGACCGGCTGCTAGGAGACCGCCGAAGACTCCTGCTAATGATGCACTAGTAACGTAGATTCCGACACGGAAGAGAAGCTCTTTGCGGCGGTAGAAGCAGGAGAGATAGTAAGCACTTTTTGGAGTTTCGATGTTTTAGCATTTTGTTTTCTCTTTATATGTATCTCTGGTTTCTGGGATAAAGATACTTACATCCCTGGCATCATTCCTCCTTCTGCTAGGCCCAAAAAGAATCTGACCACTAGCAGCTCCTCAAAGTTATTGATGAATGCTGTACACATCGACACAAGACCGAAGAATATGACGAGGGACGGCAGGTAATATCTGCAATTTCTACATTAGAAAAAAGGCCTTGATATGAGGAACTTGACAAACACTTACCGACCACCAATAATCTTCAATATGACATTTGAAGGAATCTCGACCGCAATGTATGAGAAGTAAAACATGGTGAGAGCCCAGTTGAAGCGGTAACCGGTGAGTTCCAAATCCTCCGACATTCCTTGAATCCGCGCATTTCTAGAGTAATTCATCAGAGTAAGCACTCAATCAAGCATCGGCCCTTTGATATTCAAATCAACACCTACCCGATATTGGTACGATCAACGAAGCAGAGACAATACAGCACGAAGACGGTGGGTATGATTCGCACATCCATCTTATGTCTGATACGCTTCTCGTCCTTCTCATCCCAGTCGAATCGGACCTCAGTGCCCTCGCCCTTCAATTCGACCTCGGTGGCCAAAAAATTCTCCTCCGACGGCAGCTCTTTATCTTTCTCCATCTTGTGTGACACAGTGTTTCTGCCTTTCTCTCCAGCCAAGAAGTTTTCCGAAAGAAGACGAAGTGGGGATATAGCTTTCGGCAAGAGCCTCAGAAAATTCTTGTTCTTGTTAAAAAAGATAAATAAGAGGGAGAGGAAAGAAAGAAGGAGACGTGTAGCAGTATTAATAACAATATCGTGGGTTTTCCGTGGCTTATATTGAAACCCTGCGCTATAACTCACATGTGACCTGTGAATACTCCCAAGTACCTAACGATCAGAAGAAAAAAGTATACTGTAGAGGATTTGACAGAGACACACGTCTCGACCATGTCGAAGACCTCCTTCCATAAACTTAAGAAAGACCAAGCGACTAAGGACTGTCGGCAGATTCGTCGGCAAGTGAGCTACTCACAATTCCGCAGCAACGTCGCCAAGATGGAGAAGAGAGGAATGGGGGTTGCGGGGTCCCCAGTTTCGTTGTTCGTCTTGGTATTCAGACTCCACCTCTACTGAGCCTCTCCCCTCATCATTTCTTCTTGGTTCTCTTAGCGACCCAACTTCCATTGTCCCGCATAACTCGGGAATGCCAATCAGAGTGTGCGCGAATAAGGTTTTTGGACTTTGAATTTGGCAGTTCCAGAAATTTTCGCCATGCAGCACTTTGCATGGCTCAAGGCCCAAGAATGATAACTCCAATATACTAGCTGTCTTTGACATGTACTGAAGTACCAATAAAAGTGACATTTTATATATGTCGTTCAAGGTTCGTCGGATTGTTGCCTCGGTGTTAGCGAGCAGGCGGGGAGAGCAACGATTTCCCATTGGCAATTGCTCGGCTATTCGCTTCAGCTCTGCTAGCTCCTCGATCTCGACTCTCCTTGACCTCTTTCTAAGGGCAAGAAAAGAGGCGGTCTGGACACGACAAAAAAAAGTAAGAGTGTTGCAGCCAAGAGAGAACTAGCTTAAAGCAAAGCCCTAGACTTTCATCTCATATCTGATCCGATCGTGAAACCTGACTCAGGGATTCACGAGAAAGAGCTTCTTCCCTGTTAGTGTAGAGTAAGGCAAGCACTAACTATGTTTATGTAAACAAAATATTGGAAGATTTCCGAGGCACATGAACTTTAGGATAGATTTGGCTTAGTATGCATCCTCATTCCAAGCCAGTATACATCTATCTATGTATCTCCTCTTGATGCCATCATGCTTTATACTGCTTATCCCTTGAACTTATATTTACGTGATTATATCTTCTTCATCGCCCTCTCTACATTACCAACAACATCCATCTCCCACTCTCAAAACAGCAGAAGAGCAGATAAGTGTCATAATCCCTATGATGGGCATTCAATCGTATACGGAAGCCCGCCCTCTTTATAACGCCAGATAAAATGGGCGCGCAAGCAAGCAAGCGTGCCTATATGCTCCATTCTGAGCCCATCTCCACCGCCACTGCCAAATATGCACGCTGAGACAAAAACAAAACACAAAGTACAAACTATTACAACGTAGAAGAGAAACTTTGAGCAAGATATTAGGCTGCAACCGCTTGGCTACCGTTACTTCCATCTTCGTTCTCCTCCTTGATACTCTTGGTAGTGGCACCGCCACTCGAGCTGCCTAGACTACTTCGATTGGCCTTCTTGCGCTTGGCCTTTTCTTTTTCTGAGGCTTTGTCTTTAGGTGAGACTTTGTCTTTGAGTGGTTTTGTATCATTGTTCTTCGAGTCGGAGGATTGAGAGAAGTCTTTCCATTTGCGCCAACCATCGAAGTCGATTAATGCTTGCATACAACCCCATTCCATTACTTTACGTTCGAGCCATACGAAGTTGACAGGCTTGGATGATGTTAGTGGGTGATGGGCAGAGGTGAATTTGCAGGCCTACCTTGGTCAAGAAATCATTGCAGCCCGCAGCCAATGCTTCATGTCTGTCGGACTGCAATGAGGAAGCTGTGAGAGCGACAATAATGACAGGGCTCTTGAAGAGAATTGTGCTGGGAAGTAGGTCGTCCCCACGTGGCTCATCACCTTCTGGTCGTTCAGGAGCACTGCTACTCGCACTCGAAGAAAAGACGCCAATCGAGTTTAATCTCTCCAATCTTCTGATTTCCTTCGTAGCTTCCAAACCACTCATGATGGGAAGTTGGATATCCATCAACACTAAATGGAAACCTCCGGCGCGCCACTTCGTCACTGCTTCCTTTCCGTTCATAGCTGTTTGCCATCTTACTTTTAACCTCTTCATAAATGCTTCAAGCAGCTTCAAGTTGATAATGTTATCTTCGACGATAAGGACATTAATAGGTGGGACGCCGCCATTCAGAAGGCCGGCTGGTAGATTAGGGTGATCGCTAACAGTCTTCTTCTTTCTCGTGCGCGTCGGGTTTGGCCGAGGAGAGGAGACCCTCGGGGGAGGAGTGGCGACCCGTGCAATTTGTGCAGCTGCACTCATGTCTTGAGCTGGAGGTGTAGGAATGAGTGGTGGTGCTGATGGAACAGCCGCGCTTGATTTTTCTGAGGCACTTGAGTGAGTTCTTGATCTCGACACTCTAGGATACGCCTGCGTACCATTGATCGTTGCGGACGATGCGTTTGGGTGTCCGCCGATAACTGTGGGAGAAGATGTATGCTGCCTCGCCATCCTGGGTCTCTCTCTGTTATGATGCCGCCGTGTGCTTCCGGGAGATGGGAGAGCCGGGACGTGACCTGTAGTCAGAACAGACATTGCATGCTGAGACATTGCTGGAGCATGACCATTCGGAATAGGGACTGAGTGAGGAAGATGTGGTGAAGGAATCATCGGCACTGGCATGGGCGGGAAATAATCTGAGCCAGCCTCTGCAGGTCTTCCGTCCTCATAGTATACTGTATTTGGCCGCGGCGATGGCTTCGGTGTTCGCCTTAGAGGTACGTCAATGATCAACGCTTCATCAACACTTTGCCCACCAGGATAGTATCCATCAAGTGTTCTCGCCATCGGCTCTTCAGGTCCTAGCGTCCGTTCCTGTCTTTGTTCCCTTGGAACGATGCGCAATGTCACATCTGGAGCATCGAAGTTCCGTCCCAACGAGTTGGCGTATTTCTTCAAGATCATATCCCGCACATCATCAACCAAATCATCCTCATGTATCGTAACCAAGGTGGCAGATGCGCCGGGTCTTTTGACCCATATCTTCCTGCTCACCATATTCGCGCTGATCGTCGAAGGGCCGTTGTGCGCAAAATAGTCGTGATTTGCAGTGCGATGTTCTTGAGGAAGATCGGTCTCAAGTAGCGTCTTAATCAATCTTGTCTGCTGCGAAGGCAGAAGCGATTGTCGTCTGGGTAACTCGGGTTTCTGGGGAGATCCAGCAGATGTCAGGGTGGTTGGGCTCGCGGGGTCAATGGCTATTTCTGGATCGTTTTGTCCAGGTCCCTCTCCTCCTTCGTACTCCTCGAGAACAGGTGCAATGTCAGAATTCGGGGTTGGAAAGGTGGCTGTCGAGGTGCTGTCGTGCTTGTGGCTGTCCAGATGGACGTCCAGAAGTTTTGATGGTGTTGATGGTGGGAGATCGTTACCCTTTTCGAAGCTTAGCCCGTCGGCATCCCGATTCGCGACTTTAGTGGCAGCATCAGCAGGATCAACAACGTCAACTTTGCTCAAGTTGTTGTTTGGGATGGGAATTGGTGGCGTCTCTGGCAAGAATGGCGATGGAAGAGGTTGGCTGCCTTGTGGCGATCGTATGGACCTGGCAGTAAACCTGCTCTTGAAGCTCTTGGCGCTCTTCCTATCCTCTTCTGCCTCCGCGTCGACTGAGACCGAGGATGATACTGAATACGTTGAATTCCGTCGGTTGAATTTGGCCCGCAACCGTGATTTAATGTCTCCGATCGCCATCGAAGCCTTTCACAGGCTATATGGCCGGCGAAGGTCGCCAGCGCTTTCGAATGGGGATGTTGAGGGAAGAAGAGGAGCGCGACGTGGAATCTTCTCGCCCACGCAACAGAAACTGGTAGGTAATTTACTGTACGAGAGCACGTACGATCACGGCTACCCGGGCGATGCGCCTCTGCCTGTGTGGAGAAATTGCACAAAGGTGGTCAACCCTTTGCGATTGAGTTGCACATGGAATTCTGGATCTGCAGCTCTCAGCGCCGTTCACGTGTAGCAGTCTAATTGTCCAAAGAATGTCTCGGATAAAGGGGTAGGAATATTCAGCGAGATGTATAGCTTCACAATTAATTCACTCTCCCTGTGTCGTTCTCGCCTTTGAGCTTCTGCACCGCCAGCAATCTAGGCTGGGCTGGATGACAGGGGGGAGCTTTACTCGGCCGAGGAAGAGCACGACAAGCCCCCTGTCATCGAATTCCTGCTATGGACAATTGATTGGTATCTGTTTACCCATGAGTTGCCCATGATTTGCCACTCACAATGCACAACTCGCTTGAAATCTGGCATTATTGGAGCATGGCTATTTCTGGCTAAGAAGTTTGGGCTTAGGGGAGGTACGGAGTGCTCAAGTGGCAAGGGAGTCTGTGGGCCATTAAGCACGCTCTATTTGCTGGCAACGGCGCCTGAGAAGTAGAAAATGGGAGACGAGAGGCCTCGATAACCTCAGCCCTGTCAATATCATTTAATAAGCTTATACTGGAGTTTGAACTCGGTTTACTGTTTATTACTGTGGAGCGTTGCAATTATGAAGTCTTGAGGCTGCTTTTTTATCCTCCGTCAGTATACAAGAGACGACAGGCAAGCATCATTGGTTCCAGATTGAATGGATTGAGTAAAGTGCTGCAATCATCCCTAGAACAGCCCTGATGACGAGATATGATACAGTAATGCGGCGAAAAAGACCAGTCAATAACAAGTCGCTCCTGGTTCTTGGTACCGCAATGAGATCCTCAAACCCTAGCCCCGTAGAACGCCAGAAACACCGTAGTTTCCATATCTACCAAGATATAGACCATATACTTAGTTTGGGCACTGCTTTGTCTGTCCTTACTTGGCGAGGAAAGAAAAGAATATACTTAAAAGTTGTTCTTGGCGATTAATTGTTGTGCGGAGTCCTGCGTTCAAGAGAGCTTTGTGCCATGCAAACCCGTCTTGTTTCTCATCCTGAGGTACTCGCGCTATTTGTGGGGTGATTGATGCTTTCTACTCATCGTTCATAAATAGTCCCTGCAACCTTAGTTAGTCCACTAGCCTTCAATAAGTATGATGAATTAGCTTACCTCTCGAACTCGGCATCAAGATGCACTGGCACTCTCCCATCGTCTTGGTCGCGATCCTTCCCCTGGTTCGACAACAATTGCATCAACAGCTTGTTGTTCTGTGACACAATCACCTCAATCTTATCGACCTTGTTCTCCAATGCCCGCAATCTCGCATCATTGCCCATGATTTCCCTCCAGTCCTCTTTTGTCAATGCCCCTTCCACCATAACTCTCTTCACAGGTTCCCGCATCTGCATTTCCTGATATTGTCGTGCCTCTTCTTGAATTTGAGCCTGAAGCTCGGTAAGCTCGCGTGTAAGTTGCCTCTCAGTTCGTTGTCTCTTCCGTGGTCGCTCACCACCATTCACACTCTGGTATTCCTGTCCGTTGGTAACATACACATCTCCGTCGCCTCCATGATGTTGCGGTGGTGCCATTTGCGGTTGCGGAGCAATTCCTGGATTCTGCGCAGCCATAAGCGCCTGTGCAGCATCCGCTTGTCTTCTTGCCTCGCGTCTTTGCTCCTCCAAGCGTCTTCTTGCCTCAACTTGTCGCGCCCTCTCCGCCTCTGCATCCCCATCCTCAACCCGTAAGAACTCAATCCATGAGTCCAGTAGATCGTTAAGCTCTCCTGCTGGCTTCGCAGAAATGATACCATTCTCCCAGTCCGATATTTGCCGCCTCCTTCCCTCAACTAGTCTACCGACCGTAGCACTCATTTGCGCCAGTATCTTTCCTGTGTCTGCCTGGAATACCTTATTCACCCCTCCCCAAAACTCTGCCTTAGTACCCTCCTTAAATCTGTTTCGTTCTCCATAGCACGCCTTCATCATAGCAATGTGATCGGCCTCCGACAAGTTCTGGCGCGGTTTGCGCGCCGAGCTGCCCACCGACGAAGCGACTGAAGCTTCGCGCATATCTCGCGCAGGGGTCATCAGAGATCTCGGAAGCGATGGAGGCTGCATTGGTGTCGCAGAAGGACCAGCGCTGGAGTTTTCATGGCCTTGGCTAGATTGGGGGCGCGCTGCATTGTTCTGAGGAGTCGCGGGCGGAAGAATTGGAGTTGGTTGTCGGGTGGTCGCGGTCGGCGCCATATCTCCTTGAGAGCTTGGGCTTGGTGTGAGCTTAAAGGTATGAAAGACGGAGGGCATAGGAAGTTGTCGCGGTTGCGGGGATCGTTACAGGACGGTGATCTTGTCGAGGAGGAAGTTTAGGAGCTGAGATTGAGCAGCGAACGAGCCAAAAGAGGACTAGCGCGGATACACACTTCACAAAGGTCAACCTCGACAGCATTGTCTTTCTTTTCCATCTTTCTTGTCTAACAACATGCTGTTGACACTTCTATCAGATCTGATCAGCTATGCTTAAGTTGAGATCTGGCAAGGCTTCTACGCAAAGCCGCCTAGGAAAATGGTGTACACTCACTCTTTACCGTCCGCTGTACCCTGAACTGAAAACCAGGTAGGGTTTCGGGTTGCCTATCTCAGCGCCATTCAATTCTCCCATCTTCACGCCTTCGGCATTAACTTAAACGTCCGGGTGTTGATAATCTCTTAGCGACAGATATCTCGCTGATACGACCTAGCAACTTTATGTCTATGATTTTGAGTTAGTTAACCCTCGTTTACAGGAAGCGGGGCGCTTGTTCTTAGGTGTGGTGTTTCCCCTAATACACTTACCACAGAAAGGTATTTTTCGTCTAAAACTTATATACCACCGGGTTTCAACTCAGTCATTAGCACGACCACCTTAAACTTGACTACTAGTGCCTGGTCTAACTCTAAAGATAGACTTAGCTGCTTTACCTCTTTCGTCTACTCTCGCTTATCCCAATTTAAGCAAAGGCAGCGATAAGCAGATTCTCTAGATCACAAAAAGAACTGTATTATTGTAGCACTCCAGAATTAGTGATGATAATGGTGATGATGTACACACTTTCTGAGTTATTGAAATGGTTCAAGTCACCCAGAACCGAATAGACAAGACATTACTTACAGAGTTTGTCCCGAGAATTTCCTCGTTCTAAACCTTTTTTGTGTTTGTAGTGTGCTCCCTAAGCTACTGGCCTACAAACTGCTCATCTACCTTGTCTATCTAGCAAGATACTTCTAATATTATACTCGGTTCCTCGAAATTACCTTCGGTCCGAGAAGAATTTCTGGGGACTAAACGATATTCTGAGCTCGAGCTGCACGCAAGATGAAGATTCTGCAACTGCTTCTAGCAGGCTGTGGATGCGAAGAGGATATTTACATCGATCTAAGCTATCAGTGACTTAGGGGACAGATATTCCACTGACGGAAATGAAGAATGGATCAATGAGGATAGCCGCTGGTAGCTATTAAGTACTGTATCACCGACAGTATGTAAAAGAGACACCTAAAGGACACAAAGGACCATTGATAAGATGTAAAACTTTCAAGATACCCCTTGAGTGTGTGTACAGTAAAATACTGAGTAGAAAGTTTGCTTCAGCGAGCGACTTTTCGGAGATCAAAATCTCAGCTCATTGAGTGGCTCAATGGCCAAGGCCGTTCTATCTTTAGGTCATAAATACTGGTAATATTATACCTACAACTAAACCGGAACAGACTTCTAGCTATGGATATGCCCAGAAGAAATACATAGGCAAAATATAGGCAATTTAGGTTATGTTGAACAAATAGAGATATCACGTCTGTCGCCTGTCGCTGAAATCGAGTTAAACCAAACTTATACATCAAAAGGACAAAAGAGATGCAAAATATTTTCATTAAAAAATGCAGTGCACTGAATCAGGAGAAATCAACCCAATAATTGAACTTCAGACGATGTCAGTTGAGCCTGACGCAAAAGCCACAAATCCGCAACTGGTATAGCTTCAGGCACTACACCCGACGTTCCTCAAGAAGAGCGAGATAGAGTAGATAAATGTACCAGTGAAGATCATGGCGCCGGAATTCGACCCGACTTTTACGCTCGAGTTGAAGTCGTTTGTCAATAGCGTTATTCCTACTTTGGGCGTTGCGTATGATTATCAGTATTTCCCCGGTGTGGAACATGCGTTTGCGACCAGGGGGAATAGAGATAATGAGTTGGAGTTGAGAGCTTTGGTTAGCGCGAAAAGGAAGGCTGTGAATTGGTTTCAGATATGGTTGATTTTGGAGTAGATGGTGGTTGTCGATAGATGAGATTTGTCTTAATTATTAGGTGACATCGGACATATTAGAAGAGATACATTCTTAGAAGCACTGCCTTTACTGCGGATAAATCAAGTTTCCTAGCATTGTCCGTTTAATACATAGCTGTGGATTACGCCTTGTCGCTTGGAGGACGCCGTGCTTCTAAATGCATACTTACGAATTTCTTAGGAAAACAGGCCTATAGGCTATAGTTTAGATAGGGTAATAAGTCATAGAACACTAGAAGACCTGGATCCTATAATCTAATAGTAGACTAACGTCTACATGGATCGAGGACCTACTGATCCGCGCTGCCCAATGTAAAAATTATCCTGCTCGGAACTACAGGGTATTGGATGAGACTTTTGCAGTAGCCTCACGACCTGTGGGACTACTTACATTCAAGTCACTTAAGATGATGAAGCTCATGTTACTGTGTCAGCATCAAGTCTTGACGAGTTCTGCCGCTAAATTCAACCCATCATTAGAAATATTCGAGAGTGGACAAGAAAGAAATCGGCATGAGGACGTTGAAGAGGTCGACAAGCCAACAACGAGCTAGCAGATATGGAGGTCGAGGATAGCAGGGGGCTTTCGCCGACATCCTAAAATCTCATTATCAAACGAGTTCAAAAGTTAGCAGAAATATCCTGATAGTCATAGAGATGAAGCTCTAAGGGCCAGCATCTAGGCACAAATATTTGTAGTTCTATCTACTCCGCAGTGTTGCTGAAATGGACAGGGAACGAGCACTTAGTAGCGGGAGGTTGTTAAGCTTGTACTGTACCACCTATACACAATTTACAGCAAACGCACTACTTTAAGACTAAATAAAGATAGTTTCTATAGTATATCCTGTAGTATAAACGTTTATTAAGTAATATACTACACTTATAAATTTCCCAGAGAACTAATCTTGATAGATAAGGTAACAAGCTATAAAATACTATAACATCTATATAATCTAGCATACTGAGACAAATTTGGAAACAATAGAAAAAAGAAGAAATTTATAAAATATAAAGAGCTTATCTAGAAGTAATAATTGCTATAAAACACTACACACACATAACACCTACTTTGTCTCTATCAGGCACGTGTACGTGCCTAGTCCGCATCCGCCACCTCGCTAACCCTAGCGAGCCTCCCCACAGCCACACCAGCATGTACATAATATCCTAAATAGTGATATAACTTCCAAAAAACATACGAAACAGCCCTCGTAGCTCAATGGTAGAGCGCGTCACTAGTACTGAGTTATAATCCATAACCCACTACGATATGACGAGGTTGCCGGTTCGATTCCGTCCGAGGGCAAGAAACAATTATTTTGCTTAATTATTTTTTGAAGCTTTTTGAATTCTAGGATCTCTTCTAGGGAAGGTCTTTTTATATTTTTAGTTTTCTCTTCAGGGCTTTTTGTGGGTGTTTCCCAATCGATAATCATTTTCACCGCCAGCTGCGCGAGCTGTTTCCGGTGTCCATCCATTTTTCTGCCCCATTCGCTTGCAGGGAGCCCTCGCTTAGGGAAAGGGGTAAGTAGGAGTACGAAGGTACAAAAGTACTTTCGTACTTCTGTACCTGGTCTTAGGTGCAACGCAAGCAGGTGTCCTCATCGTGGCATGTCATCCTCTCTGAGATGATGCAGCTCTGTTTTCCAAAGGCGTGATTTAAAGTAATAGGTAGATGGGATTAAGGTAAAGATCTGAACGAGAAGGAGAAGGCGTTGGGAACGAGCCTCTGAGAGTAGAGTAATTGGAACTCAGTTCGAAAAGTAGATTTACAACAAAAGATGGATGTATGGTCGGGTTTGATTTTGTGTTGTTTGGGTACAACCGATGTAACGGTACTTGGTTGCATCCATACGTTTGTGACTCCTATGTGATCTTAAATAGTGATCGGAATTTGACAAGATCTTGGCGTCTTAAGAAAGCAGGGTTGTTGAGAATGCTTGTGCTACGTACGAGTGTTCCATGCACTGAGGAGCCCTTGGGTTCGTAAGTGAAGGTTGCGTAGGTATTCTCTGGATCATCAATCTGGTTTGACTTACCCAGGAAAGGGATCTTGGAGGTAGTAATGATAGGGTTTCACTTTCTCGTCGTTTCTTATTCTATCCCCACTTCTATCCTGAGCAAACTCCATCTCTATATCCATTCCCACAAATGAACGATCTTAAGCGGCAGAATAAGCCGTTGTTTTTGGACGCCTTCCATGCCAATACATTAAGTCTGAACTGAGCGGACTGCTTCTCTCCCATTCATCACGAAGAAAACGCCGCCAATTGCTCAGCTTTCTTCCCATTCCATCCCAGCGCCACAAATGCTCAAAACCTCCCGCTAACGACAAAGACCAAGCAAAGGCTTGCTGCAAATCCAAATTATCACAAATCCGTACTGCCAGGTAATTTTATTAACCGATGACCATAATTCGCAGCAGGCGGTAAATGATTGTGAGGATGCTGAATCTTCTTCAACGTTGTCGAACCCTTCCCACAGCTAGAAGCGCTTTTACTGGCATCGAACCCCCCATGCATCTCCTCGTCAGAAATATCTAATTGACAACACTCCACATTCTTTAACCAACGATTGTTAGCTACCTCGTGCATGCTAACTCTCTTGGTTGGATCTGGGTTAAGCATAGTGAGCAAGATACGGCGCAGAGCAGGAGGATTGATGAAATTGTCGAAGAAGGTGATGTGTGGGTAATCGGATTCAGTGATCTTGTGTTGATCCTCTGGGCAGGAGGCGTGCTTTGTATTCCATTTTGCCCAGCCATCGACGAGGCTGTCGTAGACTGCGGAGGAACCAGGGCGGGCTTCGTTCCAAAGGGTGCCATTGGCAGTCATTGAGATCATGACGATTGCTGCAGACCAGACGTCGATGGGTCGAGGGTCGTAATCGCCTGCTCCATTGTGAGTACTTATTACCGAAGCAGAAAGAATGTACGAACCTTCTTTTGAGAGAACTTCGGGGGCGATATATGGAGGACTGCCACAGATACCAGGTGCACAAAGTCGAACTTCTTCATCCATGTCCTTGCCACACTGGCCTTTAGCTGCTCGTAATCCAGGATGGATTCCTGAGAAGACCTCGGAAACTCCAAAATCCGTAATCTTCAAGTGACCCTGCTCAGTGATGAGAAGATTCTCCAACTTGATATCTCGATGCGCAATACCATGCTCATGTAGATAATGAATTCCCTGAACAAGTTGCTTGAACAAACATAATCGATCCTTAAGATGTTGCTCATCACTGAGATATTGCTTCTTCACCAAACTAAACAAGTCACCCTGTCCACAAAACTCCATGACATGATTCCATCGGCCATTGTGAGTACATAGCGAGAAAGTCTTCACAATGTTGGGATGTTGAACACTCTTGGCGATCGAGTATTCGGACTTGACCTTCTTTTCGTAGTCTTCGCTTTTTTCCGTCTTACCTTTGCCACGAAATTCCTTGACGGCGTACAGCTTAGTCGAGCTACCCTTCGCTGTCATGAGCTTTACATTTGCTGTCGCTCCTTCGCCTAGAGTTTTCCCGCGCCGTCCTGGAACCTTGCTCTGGTCGGAATAATCGTCGTACAGTTCTGTAGGAAAGACGGCAAAGTCATCAGGAATGTTTTGGCTGAGTCGCCGAGCTTTAAGTCCAACACCAGAAGACGCATTCATGCCCCACATGTGCTGCTGAAGAGCCAAAACATCGGGGCTGGGCGAATATGGTCTCCTAGCTCGAGAGTCTGCATATGAATCTGCACTGCTGGCTCTTTTAAATGGAGCTGGTCTACTCTTCACATCTGGAGCGAGAGATGTCTTCTTGGAGCTATGAAAATGAAGAGCATCTCGAATACTGAATCCAGTTGAAGATCGGGCTTTTCTTCTGCGACTAGTCGAGTCATCACTATAAGGATCGTCAAAATCGACAGGCGTATGGGCTCTACAGAATCCGTTATTTGGAGAAACAGGAAATGATGGTGTGCCTGGTCGACTCGTATAGGGTGATGTTGTTCCTGAAGTGTTCCTCCTTGACCTCGGACTGTGCTCGCGTGAGGTCGGATCAGATCTACTACTTCTGTGTATGGAATGGCTCACCCGGGCAAGGGATGCGCCATGGTGTGAACCTGTCCTCTTGAACAGATTCGACACACTTCTTTTCAAACTATCCCTCTTGGAACGGGACTTTGTTCTCGTCAGGGTTGGGAAATCTTCTGATGATTTTGTAGGGCTCCTAGCAGTTCCAGCGCTTGGTCCTGGCGTAGCCAAAGTACTTATGATTACTGGAGGGGGGATGTCAATATTGAGGGGTTTTTCAGACCGTGACGTGCCGCGACGCAAAGCACCTTTGGACGGAATTCCGAGGTCATCGTCACTCTCATTGCCTGCTGGTGTGGTTGGTTCGTTTGCAGCATCACTGCTCGCTTCGCCTTCCTCCTCCTCGAGTATCGGTGTCCTTGGATCGACAGTGTCCAGGTCGGGGGAAGAGAGGTAGTATGTATTGGACCTAGAAGATCGAGTTGACGTTCCTATCTGAACGGAATCAAGAAGTGTGGAGTCTTCGACTAATGCTTTGATCAAGGGTGATTGGGCCACTTCGGAAGGGGATGGAGTTGTCTCCTTCGCCATATTGTGTAGAGGATGTGCGATTTGAGTATAGTAATAATTGCGTATCGAATCCGTATGGGGCGACTCGAAAGAGAAGAAAAAGGTATTCTTAGGTAATCGGAGAAGAAGATGCTGAGGATGTCGAGTCTAGGAAGTATTCGCTCGTATCCAAGGTCGCTGCGACAGGATTAGAATCTCGTTGCTTGTTGCTCGGTCGCGGCAATCGTGAGTCGATCCCGTACACCTGGTGGGCGCCGATTGCACTACGTACTTGGATGCTATAATGCCATCGTGAAGATCTCACAAAGACGAAGAGGAAGATGGACTCCTGGTGCGCCGCCCAGAATTGTTAAGTAAATATGATGGTAAAGGAAGAATGCAGGGATTGTCGCGCGTGGTGGGCAATCGGCAAAATGCCAAGCTGTGTGTGGTTTTCGGTAGGAGTTTGACTTCGACATGCCAAAATTTGTGTTTCTGGATGAAAGAAGGAAGAAGTGAGAGGGCTGGTGGAAAAGGCTTACATAGCACTTAGTGGAAACCCAAAGCAAGTATCCTAGTGAATCACGTTATTATACTAAAGGGCTCTCTATGTCGGGCAGAATGCTACTCCGAACTAACGGGTCACGATTCAGAAATGAGCTGGATAGAAAATCTAGAAGATCATTAAGTGCTTCGAACTTGATGCGAGCCAAATGCTTGAGCGATTATTAACTAGGCTGTGTAAGGACTAGATTGTAGGCGCCGTTTTCTGCCATTATTCGACGGCGGCAACAAGTCGAAAGGAAATAAGTTCCGCAGTCCGAGGTCAAATATTAACCCGTAGTTATGACAACTTATCTTTTGCCTATTTTTTTGGTCTATCGCTCTGCGACAGTCTTGGGACTTACTTTCAGATGAGCTTTTGCTAGCGTAACGTGTCAACCATAGATACTTCACGCTCCATCACAATTCACACAAAATGGCAACTTCGTTTTACAAAAACAGAGTTTTATGTGCCATTGGTTTTTTGCAAGGATTAAATACCAAGCCTGCTTGTTGCTTGCTTTACGCTAGCTGCTCAACAGGAAGCATACTAAAAAATGTATATACAAGAATTTGATTTTTCCCCTTCAAGAGTCTCTCCTAGACGTTCGACATCCGCTCTATGAAGGACAGCCAGAAGTAGGGAAGTTGCAGCTGTCGCCTGAGCCCCCGGTAATGGAGACATCGGTGAATGTGAAGCTCGAGCAGGAATCGCTGCCACAGAGAATGTAGTAGTCGACACCTGTTGCCGTTCCGGTTACGTTGGTGAAGGTAACAGTATCAATTGTGACACCGTTGGTTGGGGAGCCAGTTGGTCCACCGTTAAGGTAATCTTGTTGGACATCGATTCCGTAGTCGGTGATGCCGGACAAAGCAATGTTTTGGTAGACAATGTTGGAGATGGAGCCGGTGGTACCAGAGTTGGTCTTGATTCTGCATCCGTTCTCACTGTCGGTGACCGTGGAGTCAGAGAATGTAATATCGGAGACGACGTTGTTGCTCTTTCCACCAACGGAACCGATTGAGAGACCGTGGCCTCCGGAGCAGGTCATTCCAGTGACGGTGACGTTGCTACCACTGGTGATGGCCACGCAATCATCTTGGTTCTTGACAACGGTGTTGGACAGGATGGAGTCGTTAGTTGAGGAGAAATCGAATCCATCAGAGTTGTGAGCTGCCGCATCGTCACCACTGGCTGAGTTTGGCGCATCTCCCTCAGAGTTGTCTAGGGTCAGTCCGGTTATGGTAAGACCTGTGCAGCCGGTGATGTCGAAGCAGTGGACAGGCCAGTTCTTAATGTTCAAGTTGGAGATAGTAGAAGAGGTCATCTTGTCGAGAACAATGAAGTGGTCAGGCCTGTATCTAGTCAACATATGTTCCCAGATTCAAAGTAATAAGGATTAACTTACTTGTCACTTCCACCGTTAGATCCCTGTCCATCCCAGTAAGCTGGTCCGTTTCCATCAATGACGTGTCCTGCAGCACCGGTAATGACAACGTTGTTTCCACCAATGGTGATGGGGTCGAAGTCAGAATCCTCGGTGTAGGCGAAGGAAGTGTTACCAGCAAAGGTGACGGTAGTACCGTCTTGTAGGTCTGTCAAATCAAGAGTGGTTGCCGATGGCATGGCAATGTTTGACAAGACGATGTTTGTGCATGAAGCTACAGCCGAGGAGATTCCTGCGGCTGCAGTGACTGTACATGCGGTTCCATCTGCTGCTACACTTGCGGCGACGGCTGCGGTGCTGGTTGTAGCCTTTGCTGTAGTTGACGCCTTCGTTGCGGCTTGGGTGGATGATGATGCTGCAAGAGTGGTTTTGGCGGAAGTGACCTTGGTAGATTTAGTAAGCTTCAATCTACAGCCCCGAGTTTGAGTTTCCTACCTTTGCGACAGCAATGCTCGTTGCGGTGCTGGAAGCAGCAGTAGTGATGTTTGAAGACTGTGCTGGTTTAGCGTTGTACTGATAGAGCCTGGGCAAGATATCGTACCTTGGTAGCAACTACTGTTGCCAGAGTTGAGACGCCTCCATTCAAGCAGCTGCAAGCACTTGAAACCTTCTTGTACTTGTTTGCGCAGCCGACTGAAGCCCAGTCTGGGAGGCCTGTAGAGGCGGTGTTTGCGGCTTGTGTGTATGTTGCGCAGAAAGTTGAAGCTGCTGCTGCTGACACTGTGATAGATGCAGCGCAGGCATCGTTGAGTGGGTTATCGCAAGCGATGACGAGGGGCAACAGAGAGCTCAGAAGAATGAAGGACCGCATTGTGAATGATTTTGAAAATGAACAACGAATGAATGGAAAAAAGAATGTACTGCTGATGAGCGTGGCGAGACAATAGAAAGGGGAGGCTCCCGTGAGATATATACTGTACTCTTGCCCATGATGCATCCTGGGCTGTGCCCTTGCACGCCGTATCCATCGGAGGATGACATGAATGAGGACCGACGTTCACCGACCGGCTGCGATTCCGAGAACGAATTGATTCGAAACAGACGTGATATTGAAGATCTCATTCTGGTGAGTGATCCTCTTGAATCCCTGATGGTGTCAATCTCCCCATACGCATGTTTGTCTTAGGGATGCAAAAGGTAAGAAAATCCACCGCTTGAAACGCGCTGCGTACTCCTCTCCAGAGACCGACCCGCCGAGCCAGCAAAACTGATTGCGTGAGGCTTCTTTGCCTCAAGCTTTGGGGCCAAGGAATAAAGAGAGCGGCGTAAGATGTGTCGTTTATATGAGGTGGTGAGGTGCGGAGAGCGCGACTTCATAAAGATGAAACGAAAAGTCCAGATGAACACAAATGAGGAACAACAACCGAGATTTGTTTTCCATTCAGGAGCATCACGTGCCTCGGCGAGCCCCCTAACCGCCAGAACGAGACTCTGTTGGTGGAGGTATGGTCTGTCCGTCAGATAATCTCGCCATCATCTGTGTGGAGGTGTCCAAGATTCGATAATCGACCCGAGAACGTGGCTTTGTTATTCGTGGAATCGAAGCTCGTGGAAGGTCCTCTTCTGCATCTGGCCTTGGGCATCGTCACGTCCTGGGTACAGCAGTAGTTGGTTCCCCAAATCTACTCTATCCAGCACCGTGGCGGAAGCTTGGTGCGAGCAAGCTTTTGCTTGTTCTGACTTGGCTTCGCACTTGAGTTGCGCCCGTTGTGGAATCGATCTACTCATTGCATGGCACGAAGAGAGGGTACAAGTTAAATCGTATTCAAAAAGATATACTCGAGTATATACTATTTCGCTAAGATCTTAGTAGGAAATACAATACCTACCTTAGGTACACTAAAGTTAAACTCACATTGTAAGTACTTCTAATAACGATCTTTTTTAGACATATTCCCTTTTAACTCTATTCCTAAACTAACCCTAATCCTTTCCTCCTGATCCTAATCTTCTAACCCTAACACCTGTGTTATAAAGAAATACGTATATACTTAACCTAAGCTACTTTTCCTACTAGGTAAGATGTCTTAGCGAAATGCGATTCCATTCATTCATGTCTTTTTAAAGACGATTTAATGTTTATCGAAGAGAGGACTGGACTTTACCCGACAAGGAGGCAATAAATAACATGCGCACTCTATGAGATCTCCAGATCAAATTAATTGAAGGGATACAAGCGAGAAGAGTGCCACGGAAATATCAAATTAACGAACACCGATACGGAGAGAGAGGAGAGGTGAAAAAGGTCCACCACTTGGAAATTTCCCTCTCAAAAACTGCAACAATTTGGATGTTTCTTCTATGCAGTTGGCGACCAGGAAAAGAACTCTTAATATAATGATGGATCTCACAAATGCCGGGAGTAACTATGAACTGTCTAACTTCGCTTTTTGGAGAAATGGAGACAGGAAATACGCATAAAATCCATCTTAAACTAAATCTCACCTCACCTCATCTCACCTGGTGCCAAAGGGCTGCCCGATACTATTCTACTAGGTATTCGCAAAGCTGGCCTCCGGTTACAGTTCCTCTGCCACGGTAAACAGTGGAGATGGGTAAATCTGGAGTATGGAATTCCACAACCGTTGTTGTCACAGTCTTTGGAGCAGCGCAAACACAACGCAATGTTGTTTCAAGATCAACACAGTGCTATACTTGGTGCGTGAGTGTCAATTTAAAGGACAAAATTGAAGCATTACCTTGGTTCAGCGTTCACAGATGTACCCAGCAGGAAGAGGGAGGGGTATGAAGGGTTAGAAGGGTGGCGCGTGCTTCACGTCCCTTTCTCCTAGTGTTTATATGGGTATTCTACTGCTAAAACAAATATCTTTAAGTTCCAGTATGTGTTTAAGTTGCTTAAAATAACCTAGCAACCTAAAAAAGGAGCCTTGGTTTACTGCCTGCAGTAGGGGAAAGAGGGAGAGGAGAGTGAAGTCGTAGGTCACACGTATCACTATTCACCGACTTCTTATATTCATGTAGGTGCTCTACTGCTAGAAAATAGATTTCCGAGTTACTATATGCTTTTAAAAGACCCAGAATAACCTAGCAACATAAAGAATTCATAGCTGGAAGAGGGAGCGGAGCTCGAAGTCCTGGGGGAAAGCATGCTTCACAATCCCCCTCTCCTAGTGTTCATGTAGATGGCCTACGGCTAGATAATGATTTGCCTTCCCACTCTCCGATGACGAGGCAGTCTTCCAATGTTCTTGACCTGTCCATTCACCAGAGCCTTTTGAACTCGGAATAGTTTGGTCTTGTTCTTAGCTGACAGAAAGGGATCGGGCTCGAATTCCTCGAATACAGAAGATAACACTCCTGTCTGGCAATGAGCCACCGTGGGAGACAAGGAACCCCGAGGTCGTAAATGTCTCTTCCAGTATTCATCATCTGTCCCTGCTCCAAGAAATTTCCATATGGTTAAGAACATTGCCATTCCATGGCCGGGATAGTGCTTGAAATCGATCCGAAATTCCGTCCAGCAGAGGTCGCATCGCATCAGTCCCGATCCAGTATTGTGTCTTTCTTGATCAGTAAGGTTCCATTCTGTTGACCAGACGTCTGTGCTACCAAGAATACGGATGTTATTGATGAAGCGGAGCAACAGACCAGTTTCGACACGTCCCGACCGCTCATTTGACCTATACGCGAGATGGCGACATATGCCAATGGAAAGATCTGTTGTGAATGCGGAAGAATTTGGGGAAGTCCAGAGAAATATATTCTGCATACGATAGATCATACGGCCCTGAATGATACGACACTCTGATCTAAATTGTTCCACGAGGTTATTGCCCCGAGGCCATGTGTATGTGTCGTTCGACAAGAGTTTTATAAAATGAGTGCATTCCGGGTTGTGTTGATAACGCTTCATGGCCATTCGGAAAACAGTAGTGCTGAAGTTGTCACCAATGACCCGCCCGCAATTTTCCACGTCCAGCAATAAGCACGCTGGCAATTTCCTCTTTCTACGGGTCCAGTAGATATATCTCGCTGCATTTTTCATCTTATGGAACTTCCGGCAATAAGTGCAGACAACTTGGTCTGGCAGATCAAGAGCTATAATGTCCAAAAACGCGAGTGTTTCCGCAGGCCGGCCAGCCAGATTTCTGAGATATCGGTCGCCCATTAGACGTTTGATCTGCATGCAAGAGATGACAAAGACCGCCGCTGATGCATCAGGGAGGTGATCTATGATTTCTAGAAAGAGCTCCAGTGGGATCGTGCCTAGGACGGAGGATTCCAGTGCCACAGGCCGTCGCCGTTCTCTGAGGCGTGAAATTGGCCGTTTGATGTATGTGAGAAGAGAATTCATGTTGTATTGAAATTCGACAATGAGGGACAGTGGTATTCCTGCTGCATTTTGGGTTGGGGTTTGTGAATTGTGTTGTGTTGAGATTCTAAGGTTTGTGCGAGGTCAATCTTGTAGACTCGGCCTTTCGAATACGCTAGACCACTTTACCTCTTAGAGAGAGCTTGCAGGTTAAGTGCGGAAACTAGGTCCTCTCAGGCATTGCCCCATATCCTTCACTATTCGTACCTCAATATTCTGCTTTGTATTTCTTCGGTTTTGGATTTTGGAAGTAGGTACATTATATAATAGGTAGTCTGAAGAGAACTTAATAACCAAGCCTAATAAACTATGCAGTCTGCCGTAAGAACCAACTCTCCGTACTTCCCTATAAATTTCCTAGAATGGCCTCCCTTCCTCCAACAGTGTTCGGTTCAATAGGCGTAGAACAAGACTGACTCGTCCGTCGACTGCCTGATCTTCTTGTTCTGTTTCATAAGATCGATTCTCATGTACCATGCACTGATAGCTGTTGCTGCAGAGAAGCCAGCGCTTGTGGCAAGCGCCAGTGTGTATCTTCCTCCATAGTCATCGGCCCAAAGATACTGTACCAGATTCAGTACGGCAATCTCCACCACAGTAGGAGGGAACTTACAGGAGTCCATATGAAACTAGCATTGGAGGTGCTAACGATAATTGAAAGTGCCACTGCTCTTTTCTCCTTGGTTTGTCCGCAAGTTGCGCCGACCCAGCCAAGGATAATGCTGTTAACGGCATAGGTGCCGATGGCAAAGAGTACCATGCTGACATAACGTGCAGCTGTATTGTTGATTGCGAACCCAAGGACAAATCCAATGATAGCAAGGATCTTGGCTGTCGTAATGTGCCATGTTCGCTCGTTGAAATTTCCAGAAGACCATGACCAGTACACACTGATGCCGCCAGCGATGAGGTACTTTCAAAAGCTTAGCTGGGTACAAAAACAGTCATGGCGTCACTTACAGGTGGGCATGTCAATACAAGCGTGATTGTTCGATTGAAGCCAAGACCCTGAACGACACTTGGGAACTAGAAGTCTGGTCAGCAAGAGGACGAAATGCGATAATGTATAATACATACGAAGTTCTTGAAACCATTAGATGCCAGGTGCATGTGCTGCATAAAGACAAAAACCCAAACCCTATAATCTTTACAAGCTTCCTTGAGTCCCTTCATAATAGAGATTTGGCCTTGGTCGTCAACAATATCGCGTTGGACACGCTCTGTTGCAAGAACTCGCTCGTCGGGTGTGAGCCAACGGGTCACGGCTGGGTCGTCGGGTAGGAAATAAGTGCCAACGACGGCTACGACGAAGGTGAACATTCCCTGGAGGATAAAGAGCCATCTCCAACCTTCCTGGCCTGCAAATCCGTCCATTTTGAAGATCCCGATGGCGATGAGGCCAGCGAAGGCTGTGGCGAGGATGTTCCCGGTGTAAAGTATGGCAATACGAGTAGCGACCTCTTTTCTTGTGTAAAAAATGGAGAGGAGGTATAGTGCACCACTGGATACAATCAGTAAATGGTGCTTTGGAGAACGGAATGTTTGATGTACGGGTAGAAGGGAGCCTCCGTAACACCCAAGAAGAATCGAGTCAGGAGAAGCCCAGTAAAGTCTTGTGAAAGAGCGGTCACTGTCGACACAATTGCCCACTAGATTATTGGGAGTCAGTGTATTTGGAAGGGAAAGTTTGCTGATTTGGGAGTAAAGAGAGAATATAAGAGAAATGATTGAGTTCAAGGTGTTTCTCTTACAAGTGCCATAGCTGCTCCCTAATAGAGTGTAAGTATTCGGTTATTTTCACAGCAGTCCATCGCACATACCATGAAATGTGATGGTCTGAGTCTGGTAATCAACATGTTGGAAGGAACCCCGCCAAGAATGTAACTGAATTTGATCAATTGACTTTCAAGTCAAGCCCACTTGTTTACGTACCCAACGAAGAGAATTGATACGCAGGTGGAATACTCTGTGAGATCCCGGTCAGCGTCAGTGTTTGTGTCAACATATCAGAATGTGAGATATACCTGTAGCAGTGAGGCCGAGATCTCCTTCAATGTCGTCCAATTTGGCCAGAGCAATGGCGTTGCGATCGAGGTAGTTAAGCCAGTACATCAACCAAAGTGTAGGCTGGTCAATATCAATATTTGAATATCAAGGACACGATGTTGCTGAACTTACCATGATTCGCCAATCTAGCTTCCTGATGAGACGTTTCTCGACCGGATCGATGGAGACGATTGCCCCAGAGTAATCGCGCTCGACTCCGGGCTTCTCAAGATATCCTTCCTCTTGGAGGGCCACCGGGATAAGATCCGTTTTCTTGTCCGTGGTTAACGACATTGGGATTGTGTTTTAAGAAAGAAGAGAGAAAGAAATGGCTACTTGGTGGAAATTGAGAAGGTCCAGGAATGAACAGGACTTGTTGGCTTGGATGGGTAAAAGTATAGGACTGGTACTGTATCTTATACACAGGTTAGAGAAGGTGTCAGATAGATAACCAGGTAGTATGAGCCGGATACTGTGACAGTCACCGGGATTGTAGAAAAAAGCCACTGCGGGGCAATCCGGGAGAAGCCATCTTCTTCGCCGCGTTGGCACTCTGAATACTACCACACACTTTTCTGACTGTGCCATGGGCTCAGGTTGTAGGTACAGTATTTGGTATATCTGTCGCGGGATGTCGATAGGGCCAAGCAGAGGGGTAGTTCTTGTATCTACTTAACAGAAGCGAGCAAGTAATACGCGAGGACAACTCTCTTTCTATGAGCGACACAAGAACGTGGCTTAATTGCCATGGATGCTAACCACGAGTTCTTTTGTAGCGGTTCTTCTAGCTCTTCTAGCTCTTAGATAATACGATATATTCATTCGCATCCTCGAATTATAAGCCAACGGCGTTATAAGATGAAAATTATCTACCGTATCAGGAGTCTAGATTTCCATGGCTTGTTTGACCGCTTCTCTATATACTACAGAGTACGGAAGAACTACAATCTCCAAGGCAATAAAAGAAGCCTCCGAGGCGTTTTCCTAGCTTAATCCTCAACTTATTACCGAGTGCGGGGCTAAGAGACTAAGATTTGCAGCACTTAAATTCTTATAAGTAGTATTTGCTCGTTTAAATTGCCACAGCATGATACTTTTCTCGGTGGCCAGGACATCCTCACAACATCCTTTCCCCCGGCCTTATCAACCACCAACAACCAGATCAAGCAAGCTGTATCTAGCGGAATACAAAGAAATCTCGTGCCTTGAAACCTTTATCGGTATCGAATTAAGAAAGTGTAAATCCAGTTGTCATGTTGGCCAAGATTTGCGCTACTTTCTGGGCGCTGTCAGCCCAGGTTGATATTACTGTATCGTGACTACAGAGAATATTCGCTCGCTTAAACGGAAAGTCACTTTACTGTATTGTAGTATACACCTCCATTGCAGATGGAGTTGTATCTGTCACAAATGGCCACAGACTGAGAACTGGGCATCCCTATCCTCTCTGCCATGCATAAGCCTCAGACTCTAACAAGTAGATACTCCCGTCCTCCTTTCCCTCCCCCAACACCCCCACAAAAAACTTCAACATGTATCATGCTGTTCAGGTGGTATTACGGAGCGACGGCAAGTATTATCAAGAGTAAACAAGGGTGAGCAACCTTGTGTTAGGGGATTTCAAGGATCGCGGTACACGCTCCTCACTCTAGTGGTTATTAGGGTAGTCTATTACTATCACATCTACAGTATAAAACGCTCTACTCGGGCCACAAAAACGTGTTTTCACTAGTTATAGATCTACTATTTTTAAAAGTAGGCTGGCCCTAATCTTTCTATTTCTGTTGTTATCTTTAATATAAACTTGGCATATATATACGTGTATTTTAGGTATTAATAGAACTCCCGTTGCCGCCCGTAACCCTGTTAGTAAGGTGCTTAATCTTTATTATAAGGTGTTTTATACTGCGGATATAATAGAAGAATTATTTAAGTTACTAATTTAATTTAAGTAACCTAGAATATATATAGTAGCGCTTATACATCTACAATACTAAAACTAGAAGAAAGCAGGGTAGATATAATCTTAGTTAACACAGAATTATAGTTCTTTTAGCTTTTCTTTACTCCTTCTCTCTTTATTATAGATAGTAATCTACTATCTTTTAAGTTACTAGATTGTTTAAGTAAGTAAAACAAGTGTAGTAACTTTAATCTATATTATCTAGCAATAGACTACCTAGGTATATAAAAACTAGAAGAAGAGTGTATATTATATATAATCTATTTGAAATTCCTATATTCTATTAAGAATAGAACTATAAGTACACTTGTATAGACACTATGTTAAGGTCTCTAATACCTAGAAGCTAACTTTATATAAATTAGTGTTAGAGGGAGATAGGGTAATAAATAGACTCTAATTGCTCTATCTAATGTAGTTTTGTCGTCTCTAAGGACGAAAGAGAAGAAGAGGAAGAGAAAGCAAGAACGAGGTCTAGTAGTGACAGGCTAGTACTAGTGCCTATGTGACCTAACACTTAGCTGCTCTCCTTAGATAAAGCTAATAAATTCTCTACTACGTTCCCTATATTAGGGTTCTTATAATTAATAAGCATTTTACCCGAAATCTTATATATCTAACCTAACCTTAAGAATCTGTCTGTACTATACCTTCCTTCTAATTCCCTACACGTATACAAATATAATACTCTTGGTCGACGACATCGGAAGCTCTAAGCACATGATTGGTGTTATCTAAGAATGACTTGAGCACAGGCTAAGTAGATGTTAAATAAGATGAAATCGACACGAATACGCTTTAGAGGTAGCCTGAAAGTTTTTCTTCAGGGACTTAGAAAATTTTCCCCTTAACGAGCTAAAACCACAAGTCGAGGCATTAATCCTATGGACAGGACGACCTCAAATAATTGAGAGAGCTAGGAAACAACGTAGAACATAAGTCTACTTGAGTATTAGACATACAGATGGTTTCTTAATCTCCACTGAGTTGACGTGTAAAATTAGCTTGAAAGAGCTGTTAGTCAGACTTGAATATCCGCGATACCAAATATATGTTACGGGAAACGATATAAATTTCACTTCAAGGGCTCTTTCAATGCTCTTAACGAAAGGTATTGAAGCTACGACTCTAACTTACTATAGCGGCGTCCACTTGGCAGCTTTATTAGAGAGTATTAAGGCTATGGCACAGTCGGCAAGACAGAAGAGCAAAATAAAAGCAGACCAAAACCACTGTTCTCAATATCTGTGACCAACTTACCTGAAGTTCAACTCCTTAGCTGGGGTTGCACCCCCTTCGAAAAGCAAAGAAGTTTACAGCAACATCCCAAGACATGGCTACCACGGCAACACCACCCAAGAACCCGTCATATTTTCTCCACGGTGCCGGACATGTACAGATGGAAGATACCCTATATCCGTCAATCGATGATCCGTACGATGTGGTAGTACGAATTGCATAAATTGGGGTATGCGGAAGTGATGTGCGACTCATTCATTCATTAAATGTTGTTCAATTCCAAAGACTAACAAAGCACCAGGTACATTTCTGAGCCCACGGTGGAATTGGAACAAAGGTTACAAAGCCACTGATAATGGGCCATGAAGCTTCGGGCACGATCCACGAAGTGGGCTCCAAAGTCGCAACCCTCCAAATTGGTGACCGAGTGGCATTTGAAACCAGGGCGTCCCTGTCAACGTTGCAAGACGTGCAAAGGCGGACGCTACAATCTATGTCCCTCGAAGCAATTCGTAGCCTGCCCACCCGAGTCCCATGGAACATTGACCAGGTACTGCAGAACCGCGGAAGTGTTCTGCGTCAAGCCTCCGGAGAACATAGGATTGGATCAGAGTGCATTGTTGGAGCCGTTGGCCGTGACTGTGCATATTGCCCGGCTTGTAAACATTGGAGTTGGGCAGGATGTTGTTGTGTTTGGTGCCGGTACTATTGGACTGCTCTGTGCTGCAGTGGCCAAGGTTTTTGGTGCAAAGACGGTCCTCGCTGTTGATATCAATGATCGCCGACTTGATTTTGCAAGTAGCTTTGCGGATATCACACCTTTCGCACATCCCAGGAGTACATGGCCAACCACTCAGTTGAGGAAACCGCACGTCGGTTGATCGAACTGTTTGATTTGGGTGATGGGGCAGTCACAGATACAGTGCTTGAGGCGACCGGGGCCGAGGCCTGTATAGACACAGGTATGCACGTTCTGCGCCTCGATGTAGCTTTCGTACAAGCTGGCCTGGGAAAATTTACTATACAATTTCCCTTGACGGCTGTTTCAGAGAAGTAATTGCACATGATGGGATCTTTTCGCTACAGTGCAGGTGATTTCGAGCTCGCTAGCCATTTAGTTAAGTCAAGCAAGGTTTCTGTTAAAGAATTGATTGCGGGGGTAGAACCTACTGAGAAGGCTACGAAGGCATGGGAGAGGACTAGAAGGGGTGATGGGATTAAGAAGCTTATATGTGGCCCTGCAAATAAGTTTGTCTAGTTTGTTTTATAGTACATTTTGTAAACTAGAAAACCGTCTTCTAGTGTTGTGACCTTCCTAGTAATGCTAGTAGCAGCCGAGCTCTAATAAAATGCTGAAGAGGAATAGATAATCATGTGACTCTGTTTGCAGTGTCTACTTCACTTAGCTACGAGTACTTTTGTACAGATAGCCTCTCTGAAGCTCTATTTGTCTTTACAAATTATAGAATGCACTGGTTTGCCCTATATGTTGCTGCACCGCACGTAAGCATTCCAAATAGAAGATAGGTAGGAAAACAAATGTACATCAGCATGAACAGTCTACAGATACTTGCCTAAAGTCTTTTAGACATGCATAGGATTCATGGATCAAATGCTGGGTTGATGAACTGATGACATTGGTAGATGAACTGAGGTTGGTTGATGAAATGAGGTTAATTGATGAAACGGGTTTGGTTGATGAAACGAGTTTGGTTGATGGACTGATATACTGAGGTAGTTTAATGAACTGAGGTTAATGAACTGAGGTTGATGACCTGAGGTTGGCTGATGATGTCGCTTAAGGTTTGGTTCCGGCATGAAACCAAACAGACGGATTTCACGTTTATCACAGACCACATAACATGCGATCCGAAATACTGTAACATCGCATAGAGACTCGCACAGTGAACACATTTAAAACACTGTGGGTTATCATGCAATTGGCTCACTTCTCACCTTTGCCACGAGTACCGCTAGTCCCTACGGAGTAGAAGAATGAATGAGGGGTAAACAGGTCGAATAAGGTACTGTGTACTTTATATATAAAGACTTCAACACACTTTCATTACTTTCGTCAGCAATCTCTATACAGTGAAAAGCACAATTCCACATTTAAACCAACAGCAACAACAGCCTTCTCATTGACATCAATAACTCAGGATGTCTTCTCTCCGTCAAGCCATGATCAGAACATTCACTTCCAGCTCCCGACCAGCACTTCGAAGAACCAATAGTCAAGTCTCTCGGTATTTTTTCCGCAGCAACCAAAGTATGAGGTCCCCATCGGGTTGGAGCATGGGATCACAGATGAAAAGGGCCCGGGGCACTGCTGTCTTGTAAGTCCTTCCTCTTTGGAAGATTATAAAACAGATGATTGATTGAGAGAAAAAAGATATTTTCCGGTCGTTACTGCAGCCTTTTTTTGGCCATACGCAGTGGCGCCTGTGTTTAATATTGGGCGAAAGGTTCAGAACATAAAACCTGCGGGCAGGAATGATTGAGGTGCTGTATGTGGATAGATGGGTTCGGGATTAGGGAAATAGTTTGGGTCAAGCTTGGGGTTTAGGTGGAAGAAGATAAGACTGTTGAGCATACTTTATGTCGCCTTCGGCAGCGACATAAGTTTGGACAAAGACATAGTGATGTATATGCACTCTAAGGCGCATAGTCTAGGGTCTCAAATTAAAAGACTGGTGTCTTTATTCTGTTCCTGAAAAGAACTCTTCATACCTACCTCTCATGTTTAAGTAACACGGTGAGTATTGCTGTGCAAGAATGTGTTCATACATTTCGCAGCGGTTTCCATAACTTTGGCTAGGTCGGGTATTATTGTGTGAAAGTACTAGTAGTGGTGTAGTAACCAACCAGAAAGGACAAGAGTAATGGCACTGGGACATTCAGGAAGGGCCAAAAATAAAACTTCAGGGGTCCAGCTAAATGGCTGGACAAAAAAACATACAACAGTAGGTATTCGCTGGTGGTCACCCACCCAACTACTAATCTACCGATCTGAGGCTTATGTATGGCAGAGCGGACGGGATGCCCAGTTCTCCTCAGTCTATGGTCGTATGTGGTAGTTTTATCTTTATTCTATATTAAGACCTACAGCAAGGATTGATTACCTAACTTCAAGAGTATACAGTTAATCTCTCTCTTGATGAAGAAGTGATGAATTAGCTACCTAATCAGCCTAACTCGTCTGTTTCACGAAATGTTCTCTGTTCTAACCCATCATAACCTTCAAGCCAGTTTCTCTACTGAGGTGTCGGTGGTACCGTGATGGCTCTACATCAGAGAAGAACAGGCCCGAATTATCACGGGCACAATACAAAAGAAAACACGTTCTATATACAGTATTTGCATAGATTTTTATTGATAAAATAGACTGAGGGGAGATTTAGTATATGTACAATAGTTATAAAAAAGTCTTCTATGATTTTTAGGTGAGTAGAAAGGCAGAACAAAGTACCAGCCATAGATTTAGTGCTGTGGCCTGTGCCACCTGTTTAACTAGTGATGCAGAGTAGAGGTAAGTTACCTATGTCTCACCGCCCTCGTAAGGGGTTTTCTACTATTTCCGTACGCCTGTGCGACAGCAAAAGAAATATAGGATAATCTCTGGCCGTAGACTACCTACATAAATGGTAGGTTTGCAGTCCAATGTGGCACTACTATAAGTGCTCGTTATGTCCTAGACTCAATTGGTCCTACGTGGCATCATCTTATGAAGAGCAAATTCATCTTAAATAACGCCACTCCTTTGATTCTTAGACCCAATCTATCTCGGATCTATGTACACGGCAGTTGAAGCCAGTCAAATATCGTCTAATAACGCCCGCAATGTCATTGTTGAATGCAAGTCCCAAAACACCTTGAAGATCCGTGTCTTATGTTGAATGTCCGTTAATCATTCCTTGAACTCCTCGCAATATCTTGTGTTGAAATCCCTCTGCCTAGAAGCCTCCATGCATCATCAGTTATGTTGGGTTAGGAGCTGCGATTCCAGTAATTCCGTCCTCGACGTCATCAACAGGTTCGACTGGTCCGCAGGTGCAGAAAAGGTTCATGTCTCCGTAGGCTGTTCACTTTATTAGCTGCGACTCAACAAGAAAATGGACGGCGTTACATACTATCATCAAGTCGGGTGACACTTGGCCAGAACTTCTTCTCTTTGAGCCAACGCAATGGGTATGCAGCCTGCTCGCGGGTATAAGGACGGTCCCAATCTCCAACGAGAAGATCTCCCTGGGTGTGTGGTGCCATCTTCAAGACATTGCCTTCTCTTGGAATCTTTCCATCTTCAATGGCCTTGATTTCCTTTCTTATGGAGATCAGTGCATCAATGAATCGGTCCAACTCCTCCTTACTTTCAGATTCTGTTGGCTCAATCATAAGAGTGTTGGAAATAGGCCAGCTCATGGTGGGAGCATGGAAACCATAATCCTGGAGACGCTTGGCGACATCAATAGCTTCGATTCCGGCTGACTCCTTAAATCCTCGAATATCAAGGATGAACTCGTGAGCACAACGACCGTTTGCATTGGTGTATGCAATTGGGTAATGGGGGCGTAGACGAGACATGATGTAGTTGGCGTTGAGCAAGGTAATCTTGGTTGCATGAGTCAAACCTCGGCCTCCCATCATCTTGACGTACGACCAACTGATGGGCAGAATGCTAGCACTTCCCCATGGAGCTCCACTGACTGGTGCAATGGCCTTTTCACCACCAGTTTTAACCAAAGGATGACCTGGGAGGAAAGGTGCCAGGTGTGACTTCACACCAATGGGACCAACACCGGGACCGCCGCCACCGTGAGGAATGCAGAAGGTCTTGTGGAGGTTGAGATGGCAGACATCAGCTCCAATTTCGCCAGGTGAACACAATCCAATCTGAGCGTTCATGTTGGCACCATCCATGTAGACTTGTCCACCATGCTCATGGACAACGTTACAGACCGCCTTGATCTCTGGCTCGAAAACACCGTATGTGCTGGGATAAGTGATCATAATGGCACCAAGCTCCTCACTGTATTTCTCGCACTTTGCCTTCAGGTCGGCCATATCGAGGTTTCCACTCTTGGAATCGCACTTGACAGTTACGACGCGCATACCAGCCATTGCAGCTGAAGCTGGATTGGTACCGTGGGCAGAAACGGGGATCAAACAGATATCACGCTTCTTGCCTGGCTGTTCCTCTTGGTACTTTCGGATGACACGAAGACCAGTAAACTCTCCCTGGGCTCCAGAGTTGGGCTGGAGAGAGACAGCATCAAATCCAGTAATGGTTGCAAGATCGGCCTCCAGCTCATCAATCATCGTCTTGTAGCCAGTTGCTTGGTCGGCAGGTGCGAAAGGGTGAATGGAAGCGAACTCTGGCCAAGTGATTGGTACCATCTCAGTTGTGGCGTTGAGTTTCATAGTGCAGGATCCAAGGGGTATCATAGAGTGTGTAAGAGAAAGGTCCTTTGATTGAAGGTGGTGGATATAACGGAGTAGTTCAGTCTCGGAGTGGTGAGAATTGAACACCGGGTGGGTGAGGTATTCGGAGGTTCTCTTGAGGGCGGAAGGAATAGGGAGTTTGCCATCGCCAGGCAATGATCCAATGAGCTGGGCGACATCAACATCCTTGTCTGAACCAGAGAAGTCCTTGAATATCGACAATATCTCATTAAGATCCTTGATATCAACAGTCTCGTCAATAGTGATGCCCACTCTACTGTCATCAAACTTTCTCAAGTTAATACTGTAGTCTCTGATGGCATGCGTCAAAACCTCGTCGGATCTGCCTTCACCGACATTAACGACGACGGTATCAAAGAGCACTCTCCCATCCTCGCCCTTTCCCTTTGAACCGGTCTCAAACCCCATAGTTCTCAATCCCTCCTCTAGAATTCTGGCGCCGTTGATAGCTCTCTCGGCAATATTCTTCAATCCTTGTGGTCCATGGTAGATGGCATAGAAAGCACTCATGTTAGCCAACAAGGCCTGTGCGGTACAGACATTACTGGTAGCTTTCTCTCGTCGAATATGCTGTTCTCTGGTCTGAAGAGCCAATCTCATTGCCCGGTTTCCAAGTCTGTCCTTTGAAACTCCAATGAGACGTCCAGGAATTTTTCGCTTGTACTTTTCGCTGACAGCAAAGAAAGCAGCATGAGGTCCTCCATATCCAAATGGCACACCGAATCGCTGGGCGTTTCCAAAAGCGATATCGGCACCGAACTCACCAGGTGGGGTCAACACTGTCAAGGCCAAAAGATCTGTAGCAACACAGAAAGTCGCGCCTTGTTCGTGAATGTTGGCCGACAGACTCTTGAAGTCTTCAACACCTCCTTCAGTGTCCGGATATTGAACCAGGACTCCGATCAAGTCATTACCTAGCTCCTTGATGCGCTTTCCATTATCGGCCATGACATCTCCAACTTCGATCTTGATATCGAATCCATCTGCGCGGCTCTGAAGGACTGCCTTGGTCTGGGGATGAACTAAGTGACTGACGAAGAAAGTCTTGTTCTTGCCCTTCTGTCTGGATGCTGGGAGCATGTTCATGGACAAAGTCATGGCCTCCGCGGCTGCTGTGGACTCATCAAGCAACGAAGCATTGGAGATTGGAAGAGCGGTCAAGTCTGAAACGAGAGTTTGAAAGTTCAAAAGAGACTCCAATCGTCCTTGACTGATCTCTGGCTGATATGGGGTGTAACTAGTGTACCAACCTGGTCCTTCCAACACGTTTCTCTTGATTACTTCTGGCACTCTTGTTCCCGCGTATCCACAGCCGATGTAGCTTCTCATGATCGTGTTCTTGGAGGCAATTGACTTGAGTCTGGCCAGCAATTGAGATTCGGTGAAACCTTCCTCTCCCCCAGAGGTCGCGGCATCGATTTCAAGATCATTTGCTGACAAGATATCGCTTGGTAGGACCTGCTTGACGAATTCATCAAGACTCTTGACTGGCGGGTCTAAAGCCTTGAGCATCTGTTCGGTAGAGTCTGCAGAGGGACCGATGTGGCGTCGTGCGAAGGTATCGAGGGGTAGGTAGGCACCGCTGGAAAGCTTCGCGGTAGGGGCCGTGTTTGAATCATCACTGCTGGAACTTGTGTAGAAAGTCCTCTTCGAGAGCGATTGAAGTGCCACCGTAGATCGTGTGCATGGGCGACATGTCAAGGGCTGTAGGCTGGATCTTCGCGCCGCTGAGGTTCTGGCAGCCGTCGCCACTCGGCCAAGTCGCATGCGCATTGCTATGGTCGACGTTGCCATGTTGGCGGATCAGTTGGACTTGCAAAGTGAAGCTCACCAGCTGAAGTTGAAGACGAGAGGAAGAATGAGTTTGAGCCTTGGGGAAAAGAAATTGTGGGGCAATCATCCGATAACAGTTTGGAGCTCCCCGGCTTCGGATTCCGTGTCCTAATGCAGCCTCGAGAATCCTTGGCCTGCATTTCAATTACTGTACTTTGTACCTAACTAACATAATTGGCTACATCCATCTTTCTTCTGTTTTCAAACATGCGGAACTGTGGCTTTATGTTTGCCTTGGTTTAAAATAATTAGCGCAGTATTGTACCTGCCTAGGTAGAGACTTTACTAGGTAGGTACGGCACCTATCTTACTTACCTACCTATCTATACCTCAAAGATAAACCCCCATCATATTAGCCAGCTTTAGTTGGTGCTCTTCTACGGTACAGATGTGTAGAATATCTCTAATACGTTAAGTTCTATACTTTAACTATGAGAAAGCTATAGGTAGTCTCTAAAGTCCGAAAATAAAGCCTACATAGACTAGAATAGAGCTAGGTAAGTACAAGCAGAACGACGTATCTAGAATGCTTTATCTGCAGATTAGGATGTCATCTTTTATGACTAAAATCTACCTACCTTAGGTACCTACTAGGTAGGTACCTTACCTATTAAGTATCTAGCCCGAAGAGCCTAAAAATGAACTAACGAGACAGTTAGTCGCTTGGCAGTGGCCTATGCTCCACGCAAATTTAGTGTACTTTCGTACAACTTCCCCTCTATTCTACAACATTCAACTCTGAAAATTGATGTCTAGGTTCACAGATATGCGCGAAATTATATCAACAGAAAAAAAAATAGTCATTGAGATCTATCAATATAAGTATCTAAGAAGTACTGCGACCAGAAGTACGAAAAGTGGACCAGCAACCCATTGGCTTTGGGCATAGCCGTGATAGTAGGGCAGCGCGTTCAAAAAAGGAAAAAGGATTACATCTTCCGCCACTTGAGACTATGTTAGTTTAACAGGTGGTCCCTAAATCTTGAATACTACAGCATCAGAGCGATTTATCCGGAGCGCAAGGGAGAATATGTAATAGTGATTAATACTCATGGCCCAACTGCAATCAGTGTTTCTTACCATGTCTTTGAAGATCGAGAACACAAGCGACAATTGATTCAGAACTGGAAATTGGAGGTTACCCTGCGACGCACTACATATACCACACTACATCAAGATCATCTGAATCATTGCTTCGCTACACCCGGCAAAAAACAGTAGATGTAACTGTAGTACAGCAGATATTAATATTTCGGATGACCTGTCTCTGCATGTCTTGCGCAAGTAGTCACTAAAATGATGGAGCGGCCAATGTTTAATACTGTTGTGTGACAAACCCAAAATCCAGGGGAAGCTTCCATTGCAGTTACGCTGTTTTCGATGCGGTGGCGGTGCTTTAGTTGGAGTCAAAGATCCAACTCCTCCAGCTTCTCTTCAACTTAAGTACAAGTAAACTCAACAGACACAAAAGTTACATACAACTCAAGTTCGGCTTCCGTCTCCTAGTGCAGCATCGAGGATCCTTTTTTCTCTAGTTTGATCGCTATGACTAAAATAATCGACTAACTCATTCTTGTCTTCAGATATAGTTAAGTGTACTTTTATGTCTAATTTAAAATATTAAGATCCACGAGCAATTGGAACTTAGTAAGTAAAGTGGTATTATGTATGCTTCTTGAAACTACAGGACTTTTCTTCGGCTTGGGAGACACCCCCCCACCCCCCCCCCAGTGCTACCACTGGTGTCTATATTACTATATGTATCTAAGTAACTCAAATGACCCAGTAATTGAAAAAAATGATCTAGAGTTCTACGTATACTGGAGTATCTCTGAGATGTCTACTTAGTCGATTCGATCCCCAGTCACATGATATCACTAGCGCTGTGGGCCTTCGTCTCCACTAAAATGTTTGCGACAACACAGTGACGAACCTCAAGGAAGCTTCAACATCTACAACTTCTCATCTTTCACCACCACAATCGCCACCAGTAAATACTGCAAACATGTTCGGAGGACGTAGGTGAACCTTGAGTATTCGTGCAGACCAATAATCTAATCGCCGAGTAGCACCACCACAATTAAGCCACGCTGAACTCAAAGCTCAAGAAAACGAAGCTTCTCTCATTGTACAGAAAGTCCTCGCTGCAGCTGTCATGCTCTACCTTTGTACGCACTACCTCTTACTAGAATGCTATGCCTCTGCTCGGATCTGGAATCCCGAGGCTAATACAAAGTCCTATAGCTCCATTCGCCATCGATGTCGTAAAGAAGCTCTTATAAAGGGGGTGGAGCTGTTGAAAAGTCCACCGTCCACAATTCGATCCGACCATACATACACACGGTGCGATAACGCAGGGAATAATTGAAGGAGATGCCCGGTGTATATTATTGTTGCCACGATAGAGGCGGGTTGGATGAACATTATGGGCTGGGTTAATGATCGGGTTTGGCGTCACAAGCAATACGCATTCAGAGGAGTCTGGCTAGACTGGCTATCAACTATGGAAGATATATAACATAGGAATGAAATTTCCGATCACTCAACTACTGATCGCAAATATATTCTGGCGCTCGAAATGATGCCCTTTCCTGTCTCGCACTCAGCCAAATCTCGGTAACATTCGGATCCCTGAGCATTACACCCATCATAACCACCTACGCAGTATAATGATTTATCCAAACTCTTGCAGAGACTGCGATCGCGCTTAGTGTCTACCACATCGAGTTTGGGTTGACTGTTGCGTGAAGGGGAGCAGTTCATTGAGACCAAGGGTAGTTGAAAGGATTAACCCTTGATTACCCACTCTGCCCTTGGACTTTACGCTCCCTCCCTTCTCCTCCTCCTACTGTAGATCGTAAGCTAAGAACCCTTTTGGGTCATTCGATTAGCTTAAGTAGCTTAACACATAATATCTAGCAGTAGGTGACCTATATCAACACTGTCAAGACTACCTAGACAAAGTCTGTACTAGAATTAATACTAACAATATCCCCTAGGACTTAACATTCCCATCCCTCATTCTCCCCTTGCTGTAGATTGTAAAAGAAGACTCCTTTCTACGTTACTTAATAATCTGGAGTAACTTTAAGATAGGTATATTCTCCAGAGAGTGCACCAATCTACGTAGGGTCATCATAATCGACGCCGGATCAGGGACAATGTCGTTAAAGTTATGTCTCCTACCTGACTTGTCACTACTTGTGCATCTATGTCGAGTCTAGAAAGTATGGCTCATCATGCACAATGGCCTTGATGTCTGAGAGTTCCTCCATACGCTGCCACAGGCATCCAGTCCACTACCCTCCGACAAAGATGTTTAAGTGATAAGTATTCTGGTACCAGACGGAGTGCCAACAGCGGTGAAGCACTTTGTTGTAAAAAGATCTGCTAGTTATGTCAATTCATCTTATCGAATTTCTTACGTCAATTCATAAAAGTATGTAGTGGACTTCTTTGAAATAAAGCGGCTTACCATCGTTAAGTTCCAACCAACGATGAATTTATTTGTATGAAAAATTAGCAAGTGGATTGTGAGAATACAATGCCCTCGTATGTCTTGCTCTAGGTGAATGGCTAATTACCGCAATAAAAGTCGAGTCCAAGCTGGTGAATGTCTAAAACAGTGAACAAACACGTGGTATAACCGACCAGCTACCTACCTACAAAGACAAAATATCATCAACCCTTCTCAGACTTTTGATACAACAAAGACAAAGAGGTTCCCGGAGAAAAGTAAAGCCCACACCTTTTGAAACCATGAATTCAGTCAACGATGGTGAGTGGCCTTGGAGGAACCTTATTTCTCTGCCGCAACTTCTTCTTTCCACTTGTTCCCCGCTAATCATCATCCGCGCTCCAGCTCCGAAAGCAAATGGTCACCCTGTCACAACCGCAGACATGAAGGACATTCAGTCAGATAGTGTCGCAGATTTTGACGAAGGCACTCCACTACCCACGAGCGACAATGATATGAATAAGCCAAAATCCATATTGAACGGTGGTATCCTCATTGCGAACCGGGGCGAAATTGCAGTACGAATCATCTCAACATTGAAGAAGCTCGGAATCAGAAGTATTGCTATTTATTCCCAAGAAGACTGCAAGAGCCTGCATGTTCAAAACGCAGACGTAGCCTTCCTACTACCGGGAGATAGTTTAGCGAGCACATACCTCGCCAGCGAGACGATCATTAATATCGCCAAAACATCCGGAGCCGACGCAGTCATCCCAGGATATGGCTTCTTGTCTGAGAGTGCAGACTTTGCAACAGCTTGTGAAGCCAACGGACTAATTTGGATTGGGCCTACGCCAAAACAGATGCAGAGTCTTGGGCTCAAACATCTCGCTCGTAAGCTGGCACAAGAATGTGGAGTTTCGGTTTTGCCTGGCACTGATCTCATTGCGGATATTGAAACTGCAGTTGCAGAGGCGGAAGCAATGGGTTATCCTGTCATTCTGAAGAGTAGCGCAGGAGGAGGAGGCATAGGACTTCAACAATGTGCTAATGCTCAAGAGCTAAGCGACGCATTTGATTCGATACGACACCTTGCCCAGTCATTCTTCAAAAACGATAACATCTTCCTCGAAAAGTATATTGAAAGCGCCAGACATATCGAGGTACAGATCCTTGGAAATGGTGAAGGTGCGGTGGCGCATGCATGTGAACGCGATTGTTCATTACAGAGACGGAAGCAAAAGGTCATCGAAGAAGGACCGGCAGTATCTATTCCCAAAGAAAAGTGCAAGAAGATGACAGAGGCTGCCTGCAAACTTGCGACAAGCGTATCATACCGTGGTGTCGGCACTGTCGAATTCCTCTATGATCTCAAAGAAGATAAATTCTTCTTTCTTGAAGTTAATACTCGTCTACAAGTGGAGCATGGAGTCACAGAGGTGATAACTGGACTGGATCTTGTCGAAGCCATGGTTCGGATTGCGGCTAAAGATTCATCGTATCTATTCTCGGTGAATACCAGCGGAGGCTTTCCAGCTCAGAAAGTAGCCATCGAAGCCCGGATTTATGGAGATTCACCACTTCAAGGTTTCCAACCTAGCCCTGGCCAGCTGCTCGAGTTTTCTCTTCCGGAAGGAGTTTGTGTCGACACTTGGGTCGTGCCTGGATCAATACTGTCGTCTCAATACGATCCTCTGCTGGCTAAGCTTATAGTAAGCGGCCATGACCGCGCCGAAGCAGTACGTCGTTTATGCGCTGCCTTGGAAGATACCAAGATATCTGGCATTGAGACAAATGTGGAATACCTCAAGCAAATCGTCCGTAGTACCGAGTTTCAAAATGGGCAGTACACAACAACCACTCTGGATAGATTCAAATTCCAACCACCAGCCTTCGAAGTTCTGGAGCCGGGTTCGTCGACCTCAGTGCAGGACTTTCCAGGACGACAAGGACTGTGGCATGCCGGAATACCTCCATCGGGGCCTATGGATGACTTTGCCTTTCGACTAGCTAATCGAATTTTGGGAAATGATCTTGGTGCAGCAGCTCTCGAATGTACCTACGCAGGCCCGAAACTACTGTTCCACCACGATGCTCATGTCGCAGTGGTTGGAGGATCCGCTCCGCTTCAAGTTGACGATGCTACAGCCGCAATGTGTTCTTTGGTTAGTCTGAAAGCCGGTCAGACGTTGCAGCTGGGTGTTCTCGAGAGTGGATGCAGAGCGTACATCGCAGTCAAAGGAGGTATCAATGTTCCTCAAGTCTTTGGAAGTCGCTCTACCTTCGCTCTCGGAAAGATTGGAGGACACTGCGGCCGATTAGTTGGTGTGGGTGATATAATCCCTTTCCATAAAAGCACAAACATGAGTTCACTGGACAGTGACAAATCATTCTGGACAATCGTCCCGAAGTACACTAACTCCTGGGTCGTTAAGGTGATGCCAGGACCACACGCCTTTCCGGACATCTTCTCCGAAGGCTCATTTACCGAATTCTTTACACGTCCTTGGCAGGTTCACTACAACAGCAATCGAGTTGGCGTTCGACTAACTGGCCCAACACCAGAATGGGCAAGAGAAAATGGTGGCATGGCGGGACTTCATCCATCGAACATCCACGATAGTCCTTACTCAATCGGTTCTATCAGCTTCACAGGAGATGAAGCGGTTATCTTGACATGTGATGGCCCCAGCCTTGGAGGGTTTGTTATCTTCGCAACGATTGTTTCTGCAGAATTGTGGAAGATTGGGCAGATGAAGCCTGGCGATCAAATATTCCTGTCTCCTGTGACGGCATCAGAAGCGGTATTGTTGGATAATAGCCTCTGCAACTCGATAACCAATGCTTCCGCACTAGTGGAAATGCCTCCCAAAGACGACAACATCTCTGACCCAATATTGGGTGACATTGGATCCCACGAAATGAAGATATTGTGCCGCCAGGCTGGCGATCGAGCAATTCTTCTCGAGTTTGGTGATGATGACTTCGATATACGTGCTACTTTCCGCATATATGGACTCATCAGCGGCCACGGTCAGAACCCAATCGCCGGTGTTATTGAGCTTACCCCAGGTGTTCGATCGCTTCATATCCTTTACGACCCAAGTATCCACTGTCAGGAGGAAATGGTCGGTTTACTACAAACTGCTGCTTCGGCGCTCCCTTCAGATTTTCAACAGAGGAATTCCCTCCCGGACATTCAATCTCCCTCTCGCGTATGAGCACTCTACTAGTCTTGCAGCCGTCGAACGATATTCCCAGACAATTCGCGAGGAAGCGCCATGGCTGCCGAACAATGTTGAATTTCTTCGGCGTATCAACGGCCTTGACACGAAAAAAGATGTCAATAAGACCCTCCTTTCAGCAACATATCTTATAGCTGGTCTCGGAGATATTTTCTGTGGATCTCCCTGTGCTGTCCCCCTTGACCCTCGCCATAGACTATTTGGTATGAAGTACAACCCGAGCCGATCTTATACACCTGAAGGTACTGTCGGACTGGGCGGACAGTACCTTTGCATCTATGGAATCGATTCCCCGGGAGGCTACCAGCTCGTAGGCCGAACAGTTCCTATATGGAATCGTTGGGCGAAGCAAGGAAACCCATGGATGTTCAACGTCTTCGACCAAATTCGATTCTACAGTATATCGGAAGAGGCTCTCGATGCAGCAAGAAACTCCGGTCAGGAGGATAAGCTTGTCAGTTTTGTTGATGGTACCTTCAACTTGAATGAATATGAGAGCTGGCTTATGACAGATCGCCGGGATATCATTACGGTCACACAGAAGAGATGGCAGACACTGCGGGAGTCCGACGCAGTGGCCCAAGCCTTGGAAAAGCCACCGCCACCACGTTTTACCGAGCCAGAAAGTTCCGAAGACCAGTCCAATGGTGTTGTACTTAGGGCTGGAGTTGCTGGCAAATGTTGGAAGAGTGCCGTCAGAATTAGCGACGTTGTCAATAAGGGACAGACTTTGGTAAGATCCCCGAAGATCTATCGCCACAACTAAAGTTCTTGCACGCTAATTCTTGCCACAGTTCTGGATTGAAGCCATGAAAATGGAGATCAAGCTTTGTTCTCCATGCACAGGAAAATGCACCGCCGTGTTTGTGAAGTCTGGGGATACATTGAGAGCCGAGAGTCGAATGATCCATCATAGATGATTTGGGACTAGCCAGCTCGTAGGACGCGATATCCATGCATTAGTAGAAAGAAATGTATCAGTAAACAGCACAATTGCACATCTTTGTCCTTACCACTTGATAAGTGTTGCCTATAGTATGAAACTACCTTCTGTTTTAAAAGCTAACAAATCCTGGCGTCTTGTCGCTTAATAAATTCATGTAAGTAGGTGTCAATTACCGACGAACGTGACGGAATAAGGGGGAAGGTCAAATAATTAAGCGAGCATCTTCCATGTATCGATGCCTGAAGTCACAGGCTCCATTGGCGAACTTCAAAAATCCATTTACCTATGCGACTGATCGCGTTCAACAAACGCGCCTGCTCCTCTTCACAACCACACATCCCACCACCCAACATGCCCACCCGATCACGATCTCCCTCAAGGGGGCGGCCTCGAACTCGCTCTCGCTCTCCAACTCCAATGTCTGCAGATTCTCGCTCTCGCTCGAGATCCCCATCAATGCCTCGCCGCACCATCTCCCCTCGTTCATCAGACAGCCGCTCTCCTCCAAGACGAAATGGCCGATACAGAAGCGAAAGCCGCAGCGTCAAGAGTGTCAGCGCGAGCCCTATCAGAAGTACAAAGGTGAGGATCCTTCGCCTGGATTGCGGTCTGATAGCTAATAGTATTAGGTTGTTGTGGAGAAACTTACAAAAAACGTCAATGAAGACCACCTACGAGAAATATTTGGCGCATATGGAGCAATTCGAGACCTTGATATGCCAATGAACAGACAATGTAAGAGTCTCCTCTGCCGCAGCAGCAATCAAGGCTAATTGTACAGTCATGACGAATCGTGGAACGGCATACATTCTCTACACCTCCGAAGCCGATGCTGAAGCAGCCATTGCGCATATGCACGAATCTCAAATCGATGGAGCTGTAATCAACGTCTCAATCGTCCTTCCCCGCCGAAAGTTCTCTCCATCTCCACCCCTTGCAAGACGAGGCGCAAATTTTGATCCCAGAGCACCACCACCAGGCCGTGGCGGACCACCAGCTGGACGACGCCGTTCACCTGGATATGGCCGGCCAGAGAGGAATTTTGATACATACAGACCGCGCACAGTATCGAGATCTCGCTCCCCACGAAGACACAGAACGCGCTCCCGATCAGTATCTTCCAGATCACGAACCCCACCACGAAGACGAGGCGGCCGAAGAGATAGTCCTGGACGTAATACTGGCGGTAGAAGACGAAGAAGTCCAAGTTACAGCAGTTACAGCAGCTATGATGATAGGGATAGGAGCAGAAGTCGGGACCGTGGCCGTGGAGGTAGGGGAAGACGATGAACATGTATGAATAAGACAATTTGATTTACAGCGATGGAGTTGGGGATGCCTGGGAATCATGATCGGAAAGTGGGCATCGCTTTCTGCAGATACCAATGAAAAAGGACAATATTTGTATATCCGCCCGGTGCCATACTTGAGGTATCTTTTCTCTAAAGGTGAAGGAAACCAAACGACTGATTTTAAAAGCCCATTCCCCATACCTAGCGGCGCCACCACTAACAGTTCAAGCTGGCCAAAGATGCGGTCTCGTGGCTGGTTAACATTGGTGATGACAATGATTTATAACACAAATCGATGTTGAGAGCATTTCAAAGAGGCACGGTCGAAGGAAGGGTGCCAAGTTCGGTCGAAAAGGACGGGATTCGTCCGACCGGCCGACCATTTCCTTATTGCCTGAGAAATGCTTGGATGAGAAAAGAGAAGCAGCCAAGCCATCGAGGGGTCGTGTCTTTTCAACCTTTGTAATTCAATATCTCGTATCAGGTCAGTTTCTCTCCAAGCAATCAGTATAAATAAAGAATATAAGTTCTCTGCGTCCCTCTTTGCCCTTGCATACCTAGCTATCCTCCACATCCGCCCACAGAACGTTTTAACCATCATTAAACTTCCCTTCACAATGACGACCACATTCTCCTTTCTGCGCCAATTCCTCTACGCCCAACTCTTCGTCTCCCTGCCCTACCCGACCACAAACTTCACGGATCAAACGGTAATTGTCACGGGAGCAAATACTGGACTAGGCTTCGAAGCAGCTAAGCACTTTGTACGTCTCAATGCCTCAAAAGTCATCATCGCTTGTCGCAACCTAGAAAAGGGGCAAGCAGCAAAAGCATCCATCGAGAATGCACTCAAGCATGCCAATCAAGACACCATTGAGGTCTGGCAACTTGATCTCTCTTCTTTTCAATCAGTCAAGGATTTTGCCGCAAAGGTCTCCACGCTCGAGAGGTTGGATGTCATGCTAGAGAATGCGGGGATAGGAGGGGATAAATGGGTTGTTACTGAGGGAATGGAAGCTACATTGACGACAAATGTTATCTCTACTGAGTTGTTGGCATTATTGGTCTTGCCTAAATTGCGGGAGACGGCATCGAGGTTCAACGTTATCCCTAGGTTGTCGATCGTCACATCAGATCTGCATTTCCTGCTCGAATTCCCCGAAAGAAAAGAAGACGATATCTTTGCTGCTCTTAATGACCCTTCTACACCTAATATGGGCGAAAGGTATGTTTGTTGCGATTCCCATTCTTTCCGTCCCAACTTTTGGATTCAGTAAAACCCTCAATCCTTAATAAAAACTAATAACTCGACTTTTTTCTCATTACAGATACCAAGTCACCAAACTCATTGAACTCTTCTTCGTCCGCTCTCTGGCCTCTCGTCTCACAGCCCATAATAAGCAACAGCCGCCGCAAGTAATCGTCAATTGCATGACGCCCGGCGCCTGTCAGTCTGATTTCTTTCGTGACGCAGATCTCATGACGAAGATAATGACGACTGTGATTGGGTTCTTTCTATCGAGGACCACGGAGACGGGGGCTAGGGCTTTAGTGGCTGGTGCAGCAGCTGGAGTAGAGAGTCATGGGGAGTACATGGCTGACTGTAAGGTTGCCAGGTGAGTTTTCTTCTTCTTCACTTTCCTCCATGAAGGTGTGTTTGTACTGATTTTTGAAAGGCCTTCGGATTTGGTATTGAGTGAGGAGGGGGAACTGTTACAGGAAATGCTTTGGGAGCAGACATTGGAGAAATTAGAGGCTATTCAGCCAGGAATCTCTGGGAATATTTGATTGTGGCTCTATTCTAGACCTGGTAGGCTTGTTTAATCCCCGGACTTGTCGAATTTTGCGGAGTTGCGTTATTGATAAAAGGTGCTTCGGTAGTTGAAGTGAGGTGGTAATAATTGAGGTTGCCACTAACTGAAATTCTAACCAACTTTACTATTAGTCTCAGTGAGGGAACTTAAGTATTGGGTCTATTAAACTTAAATGTCAGCACTACGATATTCAGTCCACTGAGAACCCAGCTTTCTACAAAAACATACAAGGAACATAATCTGTAGATAAAATAATCCTTGGCGTTAACAATAGTACACAGCTGAATTCTGCTCCTCTCTGTTCGCTAAATTCCACACAGCTAGAAGCGAGCCAGCAATTAAGGAAGCAATATCTTGGAACTAAACAGCAAAGTGATACTTTAGAGAAGCCAAGATAGTGAGTAGTGGTTTCTTTCCTTGTAAACAATTGGCAGCACCTCACCTCAAACTCCAACAGAACCTGCTGCTTCGCATGAACCTTCTAAACGCAGCCCCATCCGCGCCTCCACAAAAGCCACCTCACCTTCGCCTCATCAACCGTATCAACTCCGGCTTGTAGTACAGTAACCGTCTCTCCCGAGCCACAACCATGTATTCTATCAATCAACCAATTCAATCCAATCCTGCGAGGTACAAACCCAAAAAGGAGACCAAAAAAAGCTTACTTATTTCTACAAACCCACAAAATGCGAAACACCATAGGAAAAAAACCCCTCCGACTAGCCGCATCCTGCTTACTCGGTATCGCCGATCAGCCCTGCAGATATGCGTGCGTACATCATGCTTACTGCAGTGCAGTAAGTAACGTTTCCATGGCGAGTGGCCAGCCTAACAGCAACAGATACTGTATGCAAGCTAAGCTAGGCTCAATAGAGATGTTAAATCGTCCCGTTTCGCTTCGTCGTTGTTTACGTAAAGATTTTCTTCCCCGCAAAGGCAAAGGTGCGGATAGAAAGGTAGATATGGATATAGATATGATAACGAACGGGGAGCGGATGGACAGCGGTTTGCGATCGGTAGTGGTATAGTAATGGTATAGTAGTGGCGGTGGGGAGCGTGCGTCGCTTATTGCGTTTCTTTCTTTTCTGCGAGAGCTGGTGGAAGAAATGATGGGGCTTTGAAGACAGCTAGAGAGCAAGAATCCTCGGTATGTACGGATAGGGACCCGGACAAGATCAGAATTGAGATACAGTACTCTATAGATGACAGAGGTACAATAAGGCGCTAAGCAATTACTTATTGACTTGGACGACGATCAACCTAGGGTTCGCGATAAGAGATTTTATGGTTTGCTCGCTGATAGGTCCGGTCAAGCCCTGAATGGATGATAAGCATTTGCAATGCTCCGTACCCACGTCTAGACTGTGTCATTTCCGTCGTTGTTTCCCGCTGGTATTATTGCCGCTGTACTTTGTTGACTCTGTGACTTCTTTATTCTGCTGCAAGATGAGAGATCGAGTACTTCTATCGAGAGAATAAGTGATGAAATTTTGGCAGTTATTATTGCAAGCCTCAGAGTTCGACTGACGAAACAAAGATGAACGAAACAAAGATGAATGAAAATAACCCTCTCATCACCCATGTCGTCCTCCTCTAGGCTCCGCCTGTGTATTTAAGATTCTGGCTAAACCTTCCAAAAGCGCAGTAGCGGCGATAGCTACCGGGCTTCCCTGCAGCCTACACCTGCAATCTGCTATCCTCGTGCAGCTGTATCCAATAAATGCGAGTACCACATATTTTACTTCCTAGTAAGCCATGCGTATATAACAAGGCTTGTCCACTTCGAGTGTCACCTTCCTCCGAGCTCGTGCTTCTCATCGGCTACCATCAAAACGACAACACTCGCGGCACAAGATGGCTTCATCGCTAAGAGTCAAGAGCAATGACAAGGCCCAGTTTGATGCCCGCAAGCCATCGGTGACATCGGTTATGCCACAGGGTGATGTACCGGTTGGCATGGAGGGACTGAGTGCTGATGAGAGCGCACTGGTCGCTTTGGGATACAAGCAGGAATTCAAGCGGGAGTTCTCTTTATGGACGACTTTTTGCGTTTCGTTTGCTGTGCTGGGTCTTCTGCCGAGCTTCGCCAGTACGCTGTATTATGGAATGGGATATGCTGGGCGTGGTGGGATGGTTTGGGGGTGGTTGATCAGTTGGATATTTATTCAATGTGTTGCGATGGGGATGGCGGAGTTGTGTTCGAGTATGCCGACGAGGTATATTGTTTTTAATATTTAATATTGTATCGGGGAGAGAGAGATTGAAGTTGCTGACTTTGATGCGTAGTGGTGGATTGTATTATGCCTCTGCTGTGCTGGCACCTCCTGGATATGGACCCTTTGCTGCTTGGATTACTGGGTGGTCGAATTGGATATGTCAAGTCACAGGAGCCCCCAGTGTCGATTATGCGCTCGCAGCAATGATTCTGGCAGCGGCCTCCATTACCCACCCAACATACGTTCCGACCAATTACCAGACCTTCCTTCTGACCGTCCTCATCCTGGTTATCCACGCTTGCATCTCAAGCATGCCGACCCTTTGGATTGCGAGATTCAACTCCTATGGCTCAACACTGAACATCATTGCCTTGGTTGTGGTAATCATCATGATTCCTGCGGCCGTTACCGGAATGGATGCTGGCCCAAAATTCTATCCAAGTTCTGAGGTTTGGGCCATTCAGAATGGGACGGATTGGCCAGATGGAGTGGCTGTGATTATGTCGTTCATTGCTATCATATGGACCATGTCGGGCTACGATGCTCCTTTCCATCTCTCGGAAGAATGCAGTAATGCCGCTGTAGCATCTCCACGCGCCATTGTCATGACGGCTGGGATTGGTGGTGCCATGGGTTGGGCTCTACAGCTCGTTGTTGCATACACCGTCATTGACATCGACGCTGTAGTTGGCTCCGACCTAGGCCAGCCATGGGCCTCATACCTCATCCAGGTTATGCCGCAAAAGATTGCTCTGGCAATCCTCTCCATCACAATCATGTGCGCCTTCTTTATGGGCCAAGGATGTATGGTAGCAGCGAGTCGAGTTACGTTCGCCTGTAAGTGGTCATAGTCCCTTGTCTGCCTTGTAGCACTGGTTAAATTGATATTTTAGACGCGCGCGACGACTGTTTTCCTGCTTCCTCCTGGATCAAGCGTGTCAACAAGCGCACATACACTCCGGTCAACGCCGTGTGGTTCAACACGAGTATCGGAATATGTTTGTTGTTCCTGATCTTTGGAGGCTCGATCGCCATCGGTGCCATTTTCTCCGTCGGTGCTATTGCGGCGTACGTTGCCTTCACCATCCCAATCTTTATCAAGACATTCTTCGTTGGCGACCGCTTCCGTCGTGGGCCATGGCACTTGGGTAAATTCAGCAAGCCCATTGGCATGATGGCTTGTGCATTCATCATCGTCATGATGCCCTTCCTGTGCTTCCCAGCCTACAAGGGTAGCGACTTGACGGCTGAGTTGATGAACTGGACCATTGTTGTGTATGGTGGACCGTAAGTTTCCTCCCTCCCCCGCTTCGAAGATACCGACTTGGAACTCCGAAGTTCATCTGCTAACATCTCCAGAATGCTCTTTGTCATCGTATGGTGGTTTGTTAGCGCCCACAAGTGGTTCAAGGGTCCCGTTATCAATGTCGAGCACCATATGCTCGGTAGAGTGGAGAATGTTGTTGAAGGTGTTGCGAAGATCGACAGTTCTAGTGATAATGAAGTACCGGCATTCTCGAAGAAGGCCGAGGTGGCTGCTGAGACGGATGCTACTACTGAGCTGAAGTAGCCTGTTGATCACTTGTGCTGTATAGATGTTAGCGGAAAAGATATTTGTACTTGTCAAGAGAGTTTTGAGAAATCTTATGAATGATACCTTTTGTTCATGCGTAGTCTTTCTCCTTGTGAGTGGGAGGGTTGGCAGCAACTACGATCATAGTTATGGAAAGTCCAACTCCCATGACGAGGCAAGATACGGGCTCCATTGTGAATCTGATGGCTTTGATATCTTGTCGCAGTGTTATGAAGCTGAAAGAAATGATGGAAGAAGCACTTGGAGGGTGAAGAGTGAAGAATAGCTAGAGATTGAAGGCAAAGATATACACCTCCAGATATCTTCTTGTCCTCATCCTTCCCACCTTGCTTGACCTCATAAATTCCTCAAGTGGAGTAACTTGCGGCATTTTCAACTGTGGCACTGCTTCTTGGTCACTTACACGCTGCCACAGGACGGTTCTCGACAATGAAAATGAGATGAGGGGATTGATAAATGCCTCAACGCTAAGCTCGGTGTTTATTACGCGATCTGCGCGACCAGCTGAACCGATTAAACTTCAAGCAGTGGCTGAGCTTGCTTTGACAACTTTGTACTTCGCTTGCTTGCTTGCACAGCAGGAGCATGTGGTGGTTTTTGGTATGCAGTTGTGCACGAGGGAACCTTGGAGAAGGAATGAGTGATTTGATAAAAGGAGGCTCGAGGACTTGGACGACGTCACACGGTCAGAGGATGGAATCGGATGAGACGGGCGTTGAGTCCTGGACTCGCCAACAGTAAGAGATACGAGAAAGTATTGTCTGCGTCTTCGAAAGTGCATATATGTGCGTGGAACATTTGTCTGCGCTTGCGACAATGTTGAAGACTTTCTGGTGGTTGATGCTTGCTGAAAAGTGCCTCATCCCGAGTAGGGGCAAGAATCGCGTTACAGGTTGGTGCCTAAGGCAACCATAACACCTAAGGTAGGGGTGGGTAAATTAGTAGTGTCTTAGAAGACTATTCCATTCCTCCTTTAATCGTAGCTATCTGAATATCTCTAGCTATCTGAATACTCGTAATTGAATTACCACGATTACTACGTACCTAGGTAGCCTAAGCGTTTCGTAGAGCCTCTAGAGGATACTTAGCATTGCAGACCACTCCCTGGTGGCCTGCAGCTACGTTTCGTACGAGTACGAAAGGTACATGCTGACTAAGCAAAGACAACCGACCTGGTGGACCACCAGGACCACCAGGACCGTTTGCGCCCACAAACACTCGAGGCAGGCTTCGAAGAAAGCTCGTTATTCGCCCAGAATGTCATCCCAATATACAGGGCGAGAGGGATCCCTACTCTCCCCCGCGGGGTACGACGATGATGCCTCGTCGATCCATAGCGAACGCAGCGATCAAGATACAGACAGCGAAGACGACGAAGTAATGAAGCTGGCGCGAACCAGTGCCGATATCCGCGAACACGATCGAACTGTATTATTAGAAGAGGAGGAACGAGATAGACTATTGGAAGAGAGTCGAAGGCGAAAGGGGCGAAGGGGAAGTGCGATTGATATTCTGCCGAACCCCCTGAAAGGACTGTTTTCGAAGAGTTATAGTCAATTGCCCGGGGTGGGAGGAGAGAGTGTTATTGTCAGCGATGAGGGCGAGGCTGTAGGGAGGGGCAGGAGGGAACGTCGGAGGCAGAGGAGGATGAGGAGGCAGGCCAAGAAGGAGAAATTGATGAGTGCTGCTGAGGATGGAGAGGATGGAGGGTTGATGTATGAGATGGAGGAGGGTGGGTTGAAGGAGGGGAGCACAACTGGCGATAGTAGCGAGACTGAGGGGAGTGTTGAGATTGATCGGCAAGGACTTCGAGGCTTACAGGACGAGAAATCAAGGCGGCGGAAGAGGCGACTGGGTTGGTGCTTTATATATCTCCTGATTGCGGTTGGCTTTTCGATAATTGTTCTCCTCGCTTGGAAGCTTTCATTGAAGCAGAGGAGGATAAAGGCCAATCAACAGTTTTTGAGCAATGGGACGGCCTTGTTTGCGCCTACGACGATACTAATAAGTCTGGATGGATTCAGAGCAGACTTTTTGACGAGGGGGATTACACCAAGACTCAATGCCCTTGTGAAGGAAGGCATTTCGCCCGTCTATATGAACCCGAGTTTTCCCTCTGTTACATTTCCAAATCATTATACCTTGGTCACTGGCCTTTATCCCGAATCGCATGGCGTGGTCGGAAATACTTTCTGGGACACAAATGTCCAGGAGGAATTTTATTATACCAATGCTCTAGCTATGCAGCCGAAGTGGTGGGGTGGTGAGCCTCTCTGGGTAACTGCTGAGAGTCAGGGCATCAGAACCGCTATTCATATGTGGCCCGGAAGTGAAGCTCACATTATGGGCATTGAGCCTGCGTTCCTGGATAAGTACAATGGAAATGAGCCGCTGAAGAACAAGGTTAGCAGAGTGCTCGGTCTTTTGGACAGGCCTGGTAAGGAAGATACGGATGTTCTTGCAGCAGATATGAGGCCTCAATTGATTGCGGCATATGTGCCCAATGTTGATGTGGCTGGTCATCTCCACGGACCGAATAGCACAGAAATCAGGGCCGTCATCACTGATGTCGATACTATGCTGGACCAGCTGTTTGCTGGGTTGGATGAGAGAAATCTTACAGATATTGTGAACGTCGTTGTTGTCTCAGATCACGGCATGGCTTCGACCTCGGTTGATCGACTGATTCAATTGGAAGACCTCATTGATATGAACTTGATCGAACATACCGACGGGTGGCCCCTATATGGTCTTCGACCCAAAGACCCCGCTGATCTACAAGGGTTATATGACAAGCTGGCAGCTGAAGCAGCTATTAACCCAAGCTTCGAGGTCTATCTTCGAGATGTTAACATGCCGGAACGATACCATTTTTCAAAGAATAATCGCATTGCTCCTCTGTGGATTGTACCCAAGACTGGCTGGGCTATCGTCACAAAGGCGGAATTTGATGTTAAGGACGGAAAAAGAAAAGGAGCGGTGTATCGCCCACGTGGACTTCATGGATATGATCATGAGCATCCTCTGATGAGAGCTATTTTTGTCGCTAGAGGTCCTGCTTTCCCGCATGAGCCAAACAGTCGGGTTGAGCCATTTCGTAAGTGACCCTCATCACAAGTACCGCTGAATCTCTTACTCACGAACTTCCAGAAAATATCGAAGTGTACAACATCGTCTGTGACTCCCTGAATCTCAACCCCCGCCCCAATAACGGCACACTCCGCCTCCCCCTCAAACCGATCGGAGTCCATAGTGATGAAAGTACACCTGCTGCACTCCCTGATCCTGATCCATTTATTGCATCTGTATCGTCATCTCCATCGTCATCGTCATCTCCGTTGCCTTCTTCCACAACGATAGCTGATGAGACTGCCACCGAAAACGAAGGCACGAACGTGATCTCAGTCTCACCAATTGAAGCCAGTTCGGCCGCAGACCCTAATGTCGTTCCACCAACTATGGTAGGAGTCGACCCAGCAGACGAGGTGAATGTTGACCGACCCGTTGTAGCAGATGAGAGCGAAATGACGGACGAGGAGAAGACGTTTTGGGAGTGGCTACAGGGGAAGCTTGATGGGTGGAAGGTGTGGTTTGGTGGGAAGGTCAATGCGACGATAACGGCTCGTGTTTAGATTTCTGCCCTATTTTTGTTTTTGTCTGATGAAACTTGTAGAATTCTATGGGTGAAGGATTGTATGGGCATGGCCTGGCGTTTTGGTGCTTGGGAGGAGATGGGATACAGTACTGTATCTGATATCATCCTTGCTACCTTATATCTTGTTCGGCGTTGGTCTCGAAGCGAGATTTGGATGGGCAGTCTTTGTTCATCCTCATACCTCCGTATTATAGCAATTCTTTATTGACCGTGTTAGCAGTCAGTCACTTCAGCACTCACTCTAGCCTGGATGATTGACGGACCTGCTGTTGTATACAAACTGGGGAAGGCAGAACGTCTCCATCCTCCAGACCCCCTGCGCCCACACGACCCACTAATGCGAGGCACTGGAGTTTGGGCCGGCTCCATATTGACGTCACATGATCGAGTAAAGTTCGTGAACGGAAAGCTGCAGCAATAATGTAAGAGCCAGAAAGGGGTGGCGGAAGCAACGAATCCCAGAAGAAAATCATGATCCTGTTTATTGTCACCGACTTTGTTATTGCGCAGAAAGTAGAAGTCTATAGCTATGGAGTGCCGTGACTGAGGCCTGTAAGAAATACTCCGGCGATCCCTGCACCTCCACAATATCGTTAAGTGGTTCTGCAACGCGAACCTTTCACTTTGATCGCGTCCCCGATTTTGGCCATCGCCAGGACAAAGACTCAAGGAAACGTTTGTCCCCGTGTTGTACGACCATTGACGTGTCCTTCAGCTCCCATCTCTTGTAAGCACTCAACTCACCGATCAGAAGCCCCATTCTAAGAGGCCCTGCCTGCTAACGGAGTGCCGTAGCCTCGTCCTTGTGTTCCCTCAGGATCCCGTTGTCACAAGAGCCGGGCGATTGCTGCCTGCGCTCACTGCGATACTTTGGCCCCCATCATTTAAGGTGACTGGCAGTGGCGTCGTCTCACATCCTGACCATGGAATCCGCCAGCCTGCCCGAGGAGGCTCTTTCGCCTACCAACAATATGAGCATCGCAGAATTGCAGGCCGAGATCCAATTCCAGACGGTGCTACTTCAGTCCATCGACGACGGCGTACCTGACCGACACGAAGCAGAGAAGGAGGTTGTTACGGAGATCAAGAGGTTGAAGACGCAGTTGCAAAAGCTGAAGGGTGGACCACCGGCTACCTCTTCTCAAGCAAACGGCACCATGAACGGCATGAACGGCAACCATATGAGCTCAGCGATGGGGGTTGACTCTTTTGCAAGATCCTCGAATATTTATGGAGGTGAGTTTGGTAGTGCTATTCTCTAGTGGGGGCGTTTGGCGCACTTCGTCGTCGCCCTCATCTCAGCTCCTCCAACGTTCATCGCGCCCTTTGGGCTCTTCACAAATCAGTTCCCAGACACAGCACGCGCTTGAATTCTGTTTTCAGCGTTCACTGCTCTCTGTTCGCGGCGAAGCCCTGTGTGTGGGGTACCTTTACCACATCTCCATCCACCTATTACACTTTCTTTGTCTGCTGCTCGAATGACTAATTATCTAACATGTTTTACCCCCAGATCCATTCGCAACGCACTCCTCCACAGCCTCCACCCCTAACTCTGGGGTTTCCCCATACACCGATTTAGACTCGAGTCATATCGACTTACCAACTCGAAAGCGGACGCACAGCAAAGTAACAGCCGGCGCGCTTTCTCCTGGAATTCACAAGTCGCAGCGGACCTCACCGAGCCCCTACGATACTGGCAATGCCACTCCTTCAACTGGGTATGCATATCACGTAGACTCTGATGGTTTCTTGGACCTCACAGCGTTTGTGCCCACTTCATCTACACCCTATATTTTTATCTGATGTGTTGTTCTTTTGTTGTCATCCTTTTCCACTCCCTGTCTTATCTCGTCGTACTCCGGGTTTCGTCATAGCTCTTACTCTTTTTTTTTGGCCTCTCAAATGAAGTAGCTGTTCTAGCTTCATTTTCCTCTTGCTAATTGCCTCTCGCTAACCTCTGTGCATTCTCGGAGCTATTGCTAACAATTACTCAGGGACGAATATGTCGACCCTACTTTCATTCAACAACAAAAGCTAGAGGAGGAGAGAATCAAGCGTGAGAAATTGGATGCAGAATTTGCCATGGAAATGAACAGAGCTTTTGGGCAACAAAGCGCTACTTCAGCTTCCGCTAGCAGACCTTCCGCAGGGCCTTCCGCATTTGACCGAATCTCAGGTATTCGTCCACTCGCCTCAAGTTCTTTAGGTATTTCCTCAGCAAGGAAGCCAGTTTCCACCTTTGGTGGAGGCACACGTCCCATGAAGAGTGAGAAGCGTGAAGATGAGAGTTCTTCACAGATGGGATTATCTTCCTATTCTCAGCCCAATGCTTCTTCGGCATCTGGACTAAAGCGTGAAAACTCCATTTCGTCCAATTTGGGATTTGCTTCTTATTCTAACGGCTCGACCTTTGGAACAGGAATCAACTCCGAGGCCTCGTCTTCTAGGCAGATGCCTGGTTCTTATAGAGACGACTCTTCCAACAGTGGCGATTCGGAGATCGAGTTCATACCGCCCTCAGCGTTCCATGACAATGGCCGGATGCCCAATTCTTCATTAAATCTTTATGGCTCGAATCAAGCTGACCAGTACCGGCCAAGCTATTCTGCAAAGTCTCAAGCTGCTGGCAGAGCAGGTTTTGGAAGTGGACCTGTGCGCCCTTGGATGAAGAATGAAGATAGGCCCAGTCAGCAACCTGGAAATATGATGGCTAATGCGCAATTTCCGTACTCCACACAGCAACAGGCGTATGTACCTCCTGGCTACTCACCTGGCATATATAATGCTGTCCAGACCTATACCGGCCAAGCCACTGGCGCAGAAACCTCCAACGCAAGTCGCAGTCTGAATGGTATGCATGCCGGTGGATCAATGTTATACAGATCATCTTACGGACTAGGACTTGACTACCCGATCAATGATCCTTTAAGTCTGGGGGCGGGAAATGTGTTTAATGTCGATCTGAGTAGATCTGACAATACCTTGTCTAGCATCATGAATCGCACAAACGGGAACTACGACGAATTAGGAGCATATCTAAACCTAGATTCGTCTCGATATGGTCAGCTTGATTACATTATGAGTGATCCTCGTAAAACCGAGCAAGAAATCAAGGATCTATTGGAAAACATTCGACCGGATTCTGATCTCCCACCTGAGGATAGAGAGGGCACACCAGATGGTCTCAAATACCCGTTGGTAAGTGAAGTTCAGATTATACAAAGTTGAACTACTAATCAAAAGCAGTATGAACATCAAAAACTCGCCCTGACTTGGATGAAATCCATGGAAGAAGGCACCAACAAGGGTGGAATCTTGGCTGATGACATGGGTCTTGGGAAAACCATCAGCACTATGGCACTTATTTTGGCTCGTCCCTCAAATGATCGTCAACGCAAGGTAAGCACTCTTCTCTACCTGTCGCGTTCGTGTAATTGGGTGGATGCCCTTCTTTCCATCAGTCGTCGGAAGCTCACACTACCTTTCTAGACGACTTTGATTGTTGGCCCAGTAGCCTTGATTCGCCAATGGGCTCGAGAATTCCAGCAAAAAGTCAACAACAGCCATAGATTGAGCGTCCAAATGATACACGGACAATCAGGGAAGAGGTACGGATGGGATGACCTCCGAACTTACGACGTTGTCTTGACTAGTTACGGAACTCTCGGGTCTGAATACGGCCGCTGGGAGAAGTATGTATTCCAAATGAAACACAGTGAACAGGAAGTTGATGGGAACGTCTGCAAAAAGACATTTCCATTTTTTGGTCCGAAGAGCGGCTGGTATCGTGTCATTCTTGATGAAGCACAGTGCATCAAGAACAAGAATACACAAAATGCCAAAGCAGCATGCAACCTCAGGTCGATGACACGATTCTGCCTCACTGGTACCCCGATGATGAACGGTGTCGGGGAACTGTATTCATTGATACATTTCTTGCGGATCAAGCCATACAACGATTATACTCGGTTCACTAGGGTAAGCTCCCCTAAATCTGGGCCTTGTTTTCTTGCCCATAGTGCATCTAGCTAACCAAATGCAGGACTTTGGGAAGCTTTCCAAAGGGAAGACCCGCCAGCACGAAACGGAAAATGCCATGCGAATGCTTCAAACCGTTCTCAAGGCCATCTTGCTACGTCGAACAAAGAATTCCCTGATCGATGGCAAACCCATCATTGTTTTACCCCCCAAGACTGAAGAGATTCAACATGTGGTTTTCAGTGAAGACGAACAAAAATTCTACAATGCTCTCGAGCAGAAGTCTCAACTTCAGTTCAATAAATATATGCGAGCTGGCACCGTCATGAAGAATTATGCCAGTGTGCTCGTCTTGCTTCTACGACTTCGCCAGTGCTGCTGCCATCCCCATCTGATTCAAGATTTCGATAGCGCGCAACCAACATTGACCGCGGATCTCATGATCAAGCTCGCGGAATCTCTGGCTCCAGATGTCGTTGGTCGATTGATGGCCGCCGAAGCATTCGAGGTAAAACCCTTTGAGCTTTGAATGTTTTTACTCTTTACTAACCATGGACAGTGTCCTGTATGTTACGACGCTGTCGACAACCCAAGTATCGTCATTCCTTGTGGTCACGACACATGCTCCGAGTGTCTCTCCAAGATATCAGATACAGCGGATCAGAACAACATCGCAAATGGAGAAGAAGGGACGGCTACGAAGTGTCCGACTTGCCGAGGCAAGGTTGAGATGAACAAAATCATCGATTATACTACTTTTAAGAAGGTCTACAAACCTGATCCAGTCGCTGATGGAGAAGAAGCGGACAATGTTGGTGATATGGGACATGATGATGACGACGACGACAGTGATACCGACTCCGACTCAGATACCGAAAGTGAAAGCGACATGGACGAGGCTGGGAACCTCAAAGGTTTCATCGTCCGTGATGACAAAGAGGATTCTGACAAGGACGAGGATGGAGACGAAGAAGGGGATGATGCCGGTGATATGTCAAGCGAGCCGAAGGAAAAGTCAAAGTCTAAGAAGCAAAAGAAGAAAGAGAAGGGTCGACGCCGAAAAGGCAAAGGAAAGGCCAAAGACAAAGCCCCCAAGCACAAGTCTCTTGCCATGCTCAAAGCAGAAGCTTCGAGTTCCATAGCCGGGCGGAAGAAATACATGAAGGCCCTCAAAAAGAACTGGCAAACTTCTGCAAAAGTTGACAGGTGCATTGAACTTCTTAGGGAGTTTCAAGCTGAAGGACAAAAGACTATCATATTCAGTCAGTTTGTCTCATTGCTAGATCTCCTCTCTGTCCCGATTGACCAACAGGGATGGAAGTGCGAGAGATATGACGGAGGCATGAACCCAAAAGCTCGACATCAAGCATGTGTGGACTTTACTGATAAGCCGGATGTAAAGATAATGCTCATCTCGCTCAAGGCTGGAAATGCTGGTCTTAACCTGGTCGCTGCGTCTCGTGTCATCATCCTAGACCCCTTCTGGAACCCATACATTGAAATGCAGGCTGTTGACCGTGCTTATCGTATTGGACAGCAAAAAGAAGTTCAGGTGCATCGCATCTTGGTTCAGAAGACGGTCGAGGATCGAATTATTGAGCTCCAAGAGCGCAAGAAGGCACTTATCAGTGCTGCGCTCGATGAAGGCTCCCAGGAATCCATTGGACGATTGGACGCACGTCAATTAGCCTTCCTCTTTGGTGTTGGTCGGATGTAATTTGGGATTCGAGATGTTGGACTGGAACGGATGTGTGTACGATGGTGTAACATTGTTTAGAATGTCACGGTTCTTCGGTTGGCTTCAAGTTTGTACTGAGGTACAGCCTTTTGGCTTTGGTTGAGTATTGGTCTGGGAAATAAATGATAGAGGGATAGCTCACGCTGGAAACACCATGTTTGCTTTGTTGCAATGATACCCCTCTGATTGGTGGTGGCGTACGGCGGCGTTTCATCATGTTGGAGACTGGGGACTCATTTGCTTTGGTGTGGGATTAATGATACACGGATACGGTCTGGGCAGATCAATTGGACAGAACGCCATAGATGGCGAGTTTTCTTGCTTTGTCTGAAAGAGGATAGGTATGATAGACCCCAAAAGAGATTAGAGTTCTGCAGTCTTACTTTGATTATTATGAAGTTTAAAGAAGAAGAGGGAGCTTTGCGAGTTGAGTATAGAATTTGATAGTATTACAATAAAGATGCTGTGTTGTCTATTGAGAGTGTAGAACTCCTTGGTCAAGGCATCTAGTGGTACGGCCTTCTGTTCAAAGCATTAGATGGTATCTCTAGGCCAGTAATTGTTGCTCTTTACAGTATTCTACATGATCTTGTTCTAACATCTTTACGCTCCTTATTCACTCCAAATTGACTGCAAATCTAGTCCTTAATCTCTCCCCGTGAAGCCTTAGTAGCCACGGTACCGGAGCTAGAGATAAAGCTATACATGCAAGAAGACTATTGCCCCAGCCCAAGCCCAGAGCATCGTACATTGGTTGGCCAGCAAGGGGTAGTACAGCGCCAAGTATACAGCGCATGATAGTGGATGCTGCGATAGCAGATGCTGCATTACTGGTATAAGCATCAATGATGTAAGTCTGAAGGGGCATCTGCAAGTCATGTTAGTCGACGGACTTTTATCTCCGCTTTAAGCAACGGGTATGGTCGGGAGATTTCATAAACATACCATTATCAAAAGCAGGCCAGCGCCTATCAGCACAGTTCCAAAGATGGGAAGCATGAAGGGCAAATTCTTTTCCGCTGTCCAGCCGTACATGATGAGGCCTGAAGGCGTTAGAAGACTTGACCATGCCATAAGCGGCAGTCGGTATTCCGGCTTCTGCGCTCCACCAGCTTTCTCCTTCAGAGCAAGGGCAATTCGATCACTCAATGATGCTGCGGTGATAACGCCAACCAGGAAGCCGACTCCAAGACCTATATATGTTAAGCCTATTGTGCCAGTGGAAAAGCCATATTGGTTCTTAAACACAGTGGTAAAAGTAGTAAGGAGAATATACTAGAGGTGTAAGAGATTAATAATCAGCGGTGTCGTGTTTGGGGTAAATATGTGTAAGTGAAGATCAAAGCACTTTCTAAGGAACTGTTGCTTACCACATAACCATATGCCACTGCTAAATGTACAGAAAGAAGGAAAATGACAGGGCTAAAGAAAAGCATTTTCAGCGGACGAGCAAATGCCTGTTTCAGTAATACCGAGGTCGGCGCGCCTTGAAGAGCAAGTATGTATCCTTCATCCTTTGTTTGTTTGGCTAACGACTTTGCCTTGCGACGCAGGAGAGTCTTTGCATGTGTTTCCCGCAAGAAGGCCGCAGATAAAAGACCCACGAAGGCGACCTTGAAACCTGTTAGTATATAACTCCAGTAAGACTGAAGAATAAAGTCTGCACCATAATAGCAAGCACCCAAAAGGTCCACCTCCAGCCTAATAGTTCAGTAATGTAGCCACCAGCAACAGGTCCAAGCACAGGACCCATCAATCCACCCAAAAAGTAGATCGAGATCACCCGTCCCCTCTGCTCAATAGGTATTATATCTGCAATCGTACCTCCGCCAATAGCAAGTGGCGCTGCACCTACACAACCAGCGAGAAAACGCCATGCAATCAGGGAATTCAGGTCAGGTGCAATGGCACACGCGATGGTAAAGAGTAGGAAGATGAAATTGGTTGAGTGATACAGGATAAGTCGGCCATATTGTTCTGATAGTGGAGCCAACGTGCTAAAGTAAAATGGTGGTGTTAGTCGTCCGTCATGCTGACATGCAGGAGTAGGTAATTGTGGGCAATTGCTCCAACCTACACTAATCCTATCGTATAGCCGAGAACAAATACCGACACCACGAAGGAAGCCAGTGTCGTGCTATGCTCATGGAACTCCCCCATGAGCTGCGGCACACCTGGCGCACACATCGATGAAGCTATGGATCTTCATACCGTCAGTAATCCGTACTAAGAACGGGAAAGTTCCTTGAAGGATACCGATGCTTACGCTACAAACGTTATAGAGCTGACGAGCCCAACATTCACCGCTTTCTGCGCCATCGGCCAATTCATAGGCTTCTTTGGATCTGCAGCTCCTTCCCAATCGACCAGGTATTTGGCTTTATGTGCAGCTATTGACGCAGACGAGCTTGCTGCTTCTTCGTTTGAGGTTTCGCTGAAATCGCCTAGATCAAGAGGTATTGGTGCCATGACTGACATTCTCTTCAAAGAGGCAATGAGTTCGATATTGGCTCCTTGAAGTTTCCCGTCCCACGAAGGAAACATAGACATCCAAGAATCGCGCTCGCGCTCATGGTCAAGCTCGCCGCTTTTGCCCTCTCCATTCATAACTATTTCTTCCTCCTTTCTTTGCCTGAACGACTCCCGTAACAAGTGGAGATGTTGGCCCCGGCTACCTACCCCATTCCAATAGTCCCGATTTTGGTCCAGAGGAGGCAGTAAAAGTTCGAGCCGGCTCGGGCGCTTGAGATGGAAAAGTGCAAGTCGATGAGTATGGGGGTAGAGTGGATATTGCTGTCGTAGTTGTGAGCAGATATAGTGCACTCACGGTAAAGAATCATCTTGTGTGTCTCCACGTATTCATGGTCCCCGGGCACTAGGTGCGCCCCACAACAATGCTCCTCTCTGTATCTTATTAAGGCCAACGAACGGCCTTGTTACATCTCCATAGATGAAACTTTCCGTTCCTCTCCGAAGGAGCATTTCACTCATTGCAGTTGCACAACGCCATATCAGGAGGGTTCCGAGATCACCGAGATCAGACATGAAAGGTTATCTAAGGTGATCTTACAGTAAGTACGGATACTTTCCAGCGCTCGCTAACTGACTCGCTAAGATCACGAACAGCGGATTCTCAACCAATCCCAAATTCACCGGTCGAATCCTGCCAAGTTGCTCGCTAAAGTACCTCGCTTAATGCCAGATTCATCCAATCCCGAATTCACCGGTTCCTCATGTGGCAACCCGTTTTTCATCAGACCATGATTCATCATCTCGTGAGATTTGGGTTTCGAACCTTAAATGAACCTTAAAAGACACCGCGTACCACATACCGCTGTTAGAGCCGTAGTTTATACGAATCCCACAATTCGAATTGATTTCCCGGGGCCTTCCTTACGGCACTTCTGGAAGTTGTTCTGCGGATTAGCTTCCTAATGGGTGGGAGTCATATTAAGGTTATTTTCGGATCTAACATGCCGAACCAAAATAATATCTCTTGACACGTGCTCTAGAGGACAAAATCGGACTTCTATCGTAGTTTTGGGATGCAGTCAAATTTAATGTGCAATCAAGTTTATGGACAACGAATACCTTCAGTAAAATACAGTTTGATGGAGTTCGAGACCCATTCCACCACAGAATTACGCTAAGCAGCCATAGCAGTTCTTACAAGATCCTCCAATTCACTCTTATCCAGTTGCTTGATCCCCAGCAACTCATTATCAGTCTCGGGAAATTGGCCCCCATATCCCTTACCCAAGAAGGCCCTATTAATGAACTTCTCAACCACTTGAGGACTACGATCTCCAGTGGCCCAAAGCGCATGCGCTTCCTTTTCGAGATCTTCCGTGCTGACATACTTGATATCCCATTTCGCCTCGGGATCGATCTTCTTCGCCATGGCAATCAATTCATTCTGTGTCGAATCAACAGACTTGATCTTGACGGGTCGATTAGCCGTTTCCTTTAGATGCGTAAGGATACCAATAATGGATTGTCCGATCGCTGGAAGAGTTGCTGCACTAAACAGAATATCCCCTCCGTCCTTGACAAGGCATGTCTTGGCATTGACGTCGACAATGAAATTCAGTGTCCATCCAGGTGCCAGGAAAGAACTGTTCATGACAATCGTGTAAGAGAAGGAAGGGTTCTCAATGACCTTCTGATCTAGATACTTTCGGATTGCAATCTTGGGAAGGTAGATGGGCAGGGTAGCGAGTTTTGGGTTCCTGGTATCGCAGCCGTATTCTGAAGGGACCATTCTCTTCACGCCAGCCTTGATCGCAGCATCGATGAGCAGCTTCTGAACCTCGATCGTCTCGAAGGCCATTGCTGAGACTAGAGCATCCTGACCTTGAAGTGCGGATACTAGCGAAGATTCTGATGTGTAGTCCACTGTCTTGGCCGTCACGTTCTCTGGGAGCTTCAGTGCTGAGTTTCCGCGCGTGAGAACTGTGACTTGGAAGAGCTTTGATTCAAGAAGGGCTTTGAGTATAGCTGGTCCAATGTTGCCTCCAGCCTATGAGATTCTTAGCTATGCGCTTAGTTGCTTGATGTTGGGATACTTACACCAACAAGTGCGACCTTTTTGATTTCAGACATTGTTTGATTGATTTACTGGGAATTGGTTGCTTATGGTGGTTTGCTGGGAATGCTTTCTGTCTGAAATGCTGGAGTCGTACGGGTTTTGCGGTGAATGGGATTCGTTTATGGACACTTTTTCAACTCTACGAGCCCACGATTTAGAGAGTGGATACTACTACATATATCCACCTTGTTAAACTTCCTGACCGCTACACCTTGAGGTATTTTGTCACTATCGCTTCTTCTTAGCTATTGGCTTCCAATCAAGGGTGCGCAAGAGTGTAACTCGTACGTGGCTTCTTTATTTTTCGGCCTCGGAGCATATTTTGATGCATTGGCGGGCCAATAAATGTCCGTTGCAAGCGGAATGACCCTCCAAAAGGATCAACAGACTTTCAGGAGCCGCTCGCTTACCGGTACTCGTTTGAAAGGGTGTTCCCTACAAGATCGTGAATTTGAAGCGTCGCTTAACTTTAAGATGCGGATGATACAGTCTGGGCGTTAAGATGTTTATCAGGACTCAGGATGAGATGATGGTTTCATGGCCAAATTTCTAGAGTCTTATGAGTTTGTTACTGTAAGATGTCAATAAACTCGAACGCAAGTAAGTTGGAATAAATCCATGAAAATGTCATTAAGCGAGTTGTTTTAGTTGCCGCGTAGCTCTGTAATCCCTACTAGCGAGCTCCATTGCGGCTTAACTGTACCGTGATTTTACGGTAGCACAAGAAGTACTGTGCTTGGAGTAAAACAAATAGAAACGGATTCCAAGCAACCGATGCTTCTACTAACTGGATCAAGACAATCCTCTATTTTGTTGCACATATGGGATTCTGATCCTAGTCAAGCATAGATATGCAGAAGACTACATGACCGGGCATTTATTTCTGTTTGTTAGCTTGTACTTGTCTCTCCACAGTAGAGACTCGAGAGCGACTTGAGTATCAAGTCGAAGGAGTATGATGACCTTAGAACCTGGAAAGTCTACCATGACCATGTCATTGTTGTAACTTATACTTTACGGTATACCCGATTCAGAATCCGGATCTAGATTCCTTTCAACTCAACCCCTACCGCCAAATGAACTTAAACTGCAAGAGCAGTGCAGATGGCTATCCTTGGGCCGCTGAAATCCAATCTGCTTGTTTTGTTGCCCTTCTCGGCTTCTTGAAACCTTCTTCGCTGGCCGTGTTGCCGCAGCATTACCAAGAGACTAGTTTGCGCCTATTACATACGCCAGAAAAGGTCATCTATTTACTTAGAGCAAGTATATTCTCCTTGTAGTAGTTGGAACCGGGACTTTGACTTTGTTAAGGGTCGGGTAAGTAAACACGACCATGCAAAGCTATACTTAGAGGATGTAATGGATCTTCTGGAATGCAAATCCTCTTGCCACAGATTCTATTTCAGCGGTGTGCATTAGACACATCAGCAACTGCAGACGGCAGAGTAGTTTCATGCAGTAACTGAGCAATTTTCCCAAGCCATTAGCTCCACAGACGTGGTGCCATATTTTAGCCATGGTGTCTCTCAAGAGCATAAATAAAGCATATATAAGACTAGATTTCGACGTCAAGATCTAACAGCATCACCTCCGACACAGCTTGGGATTTAGCAGGTCTTACTTCCAATTTTAATCCCTCTTAGCCATCATGGCGATCTCATCAGTCATTCTGTCTGGTACGCTGATCGTGGGATGTCTTTACAAAATATTCCAATGGATCAGCCTCTACATCACCCGTCGTCGTATGAAAGGGAAGAACGGCTGTCTTCCACCACGAAAACTGGCTCAAAAAGATCCGTTGTTCGGCATCGACGTTATTCTTGCAAATCTAGCTGCCGCGAAAAAGTATGGCTTTCTCGCCCTCCTTCAGGGCCGTCACGAGAAGAACGGCTTGACATTTACCACGGACACGGCTTTGAGAACCACAATCAACACCTGCGATCCAAAAGTCATTCAGTCTGTTCTCTCCCTCCAATTCGAGGACTTTGGCATGGGTCCGTTGAGACGAAAGAGTGCTTCGCCGTTGTTGGGTAAAGGGATCTTCACGTCTGATAACGAAGTCTGGTCCCATCAGCGAGCTTTGATCAGGCCGAGTTTTGTTCGAACCCAGGTCACGGATTTCACCATATTCGAGTCTCATGTAAACCAACTCATCGAGCTTATCAAGCAAGAGAATTGCATGGTTGATCTGCAAGCGTTGTTTTTCCGCATGGTAAGTAATGCTGCAAAAAACACCAATGTCCCTAGCTGCATCCTCTTGAACACGAATGGCTGACCGAATATTTTCCTCTATAAAGGTTCTGGACTCAAACAGTGACTACCTATTCGGAGAATCGGTTGGCCTCCTAGCTAGTAACGGCTCAGACTCAGCACAGACTTTCCACAATGCCCTCGATTACGCCCAACAAGGCACTATCCTCCGTCTCCGACTGGGAAATCTCATGTTTGCCCACCGCGATGCCAAGTTCAGGGACTCGTGCGATGTAGTCCACGCATACGCCGATAAGTTCGTCAAGCAAGCACTCGAGCATCGACGTGAAGAACAGTTGAAGCCTTCGGTTGAAAAGGACATGGATGAACATACAAGAGCTAAATATGTTTTCCTTAACGAACTGGCCAAGGACACGAACGAACCAATTGTCCTGCGCGATCAAATCGTCAACATGTTGCTTGCTGCTCGCGATACCACGGCTGGACTCCTGAGCTTTGCCTTCTACATGCTCGCGCGGAAACCGGAAGTCTTGAAGAAACTTAGAGCTGAGGTCCTTGAGCACTGGTGTGAACCTCTGTCGTATGATGCTGTAATGAAGATGACCTACCTCCGCTATGTCCTTTCCGAGAGTAAGTTTCAACCTTGACTTTGTGCGTAGCCAAGCATTCCACTAACATGTACTCTAGCCCTTCGTCTCTTCCCACCCATCGCAACCAACAGCCGAATGGCAAACAAAGACACAGTAATCCCCGTTGGAGGAGGCCCCGATGGAAAATCCCCTCTATTCGTCGCCAAGAACAATGTCGTGACATACAGCACGTTTGTCATGCACCGTCGCCAGGAACACTTTGGTCCAGATGCACACGAATTTATACCCGAGCGCTGGGAATCGCTGCGCCCAGGTTGGGAATACTTGCCCTTCAACGGTGGCCCACGTATATGCCCTGGTCAAAAGTTTGCTCTGACGGAATCTTCATACACAATTGCTAGACTGTTGCATGCCTTCTCAGCCATCGAGACTACGGATTCGGAGGAGTGGAGGGAACAGTTGACCTTGTCGCTGACGATAAATAATGGCGTAAAGGTCAAGCTGACGCCAGCATGAGACTATGGTAGTTACTCAGAATAGTTGTAGAATTGAAAAGTGCTATTCAGAGTTGGCCTAGAACCATTGACCCGAGGCTTAAATGTTCTCAAGGGACAGAAATGTGAAGATTAGGCCCTTTAAAAATAAAGAGCCTTGGATATCTCTTCGTGTATTCTTCTTTTCGGTTTTGTTAGCTGTATCAACGCCGTTGACTTTTTGAGTATCCTGATGCATGACTTCCAAATCTACAAATCTTCTTACCAGTGAATTTTCGCTTCAGCAAACACAAGGAAGGTACTTACTAGTTTCAGCAGTTGAGCAAATATGCTCAACGTCTATTTAGGACAATTCTCAGTCCAAATGACAAGGAAGTCCTGGTTTATGAATTATTATTCTACGTTCCTATTTGTCTGCCCATGCCAAAACTTAAGCGAGCACGTATTTGACCTAAAGTGCTTCTATTATCAGATATTTTGTCACAAACAACGTTGCTGTTATAATAGTTTGGCATATGTAACATTCTAGTTGTTATCAAAGTAACTACACAAGCTAGCAGCAAACAATAAGAGGCAGACAAAAAAAGTGTCTTAGTCAAGCATCCTTGGACAGTTAGATGGAACAGAATTCAGTTGGGGGTGAAACCTTTGCCTATTCAGCATTTTAAGCGATGGTGTAGATCTTACCCTGCCAGAATAACCTCCCTTGCCTTGACTTAGGTCTAGGTGGTGACAGTCTCGTCGTTGGTGAAAATATAGATGTTGCTATCTTGAATCATTGAAATAACTTGAGTAACTTAAAACAGATCTATTGATGAGATAGCGAGAGATAGCGAACTCCTCACCGTGATGATGTCGTCGCCGAGCCATCCATGGCCTCGCTACCTAGCTCAAATACTGCTTGATAAGTTGGTGTCTATTTCTTTCTTTGAAAAAGCATTCATACCACGCAGATAGAAGCCTCAAGCATACAGACGCACCACTCAACTCAATCACCATATCTGAGATAGCCGCTTCAAAGATCGAAACCATGGATGGTAGGTCAAGCCTTATAGAAGTTCCCGAAGGTTCAATTACTGACTTTTCTTAGCCTTGAAGAAGATGAAGATGAAGCTGAAGGCTGCAAACAGAGGTAAGCCGTTCTCAAATCAGCGCACTCGATCGCGCGTCTCTCCTTGAGAAAACTTCACACCAGACATGCTATCTCCCCCTTCCTCTGCTGTTCCTGCCTCGGCTGATATGGTAGATTGTCCGTGATCTGAGTAACTCAAACCAATTCAACAACTCAAAAACTAACCACCACAACCACTACCTAGTCTACGGAAAGCCACACCTCGCCCAACTACCCCCCGAGCTTATCAACCAAATCTTCGAAACCTTCCTGGGCCCCGTCTCCTCTACCTGTCTCGGGGTTACCTGCAGGCAGCTTTACGCCATCCACCGATCCTACTATCCGCGCCCGATGTCCCTCCATGGAGAGTTCGAGGTTCGGAGGGTAGAGATCGAGGAGGGTGAAGCTGTCAAGCTCACTCTGGGCAGGCTGTTGAGGATGTGGATGAAGCCGGAGTACAAGTACTGTGATACATGTGGTTGCTATATTTCTGTGGAGGTTGCTCGTTGCCATTAAGTACTGGGTTGTCAAGTGGACTGGGATGGACCGATTGATAAGGTGAACTGGTGAAAACTTTCTGTGCCTCTACAAGGGAGGGAAAAGTGCGAGAATGTTTCACCCACGGCATTATTGGTTCTGCTTTGATTGGTTCCTGTGTCGTGATACTCGTATAAAGATGGTGAATTAACCTACAAACGCGCTACTTACACTTCTTGTACAGTTTCTTCTCACACTAGGATTTACCTAAGTACAACCACAACGAAGTTCAGCGCCAGTCAGTTTCTGTTCATCGCTATGTACCTCGTCAGCTAATACAATCAGCGAACATGGAAGCCCTGGCCACTACCGCATCAAAGGATCTTGTCATCAGCTCAAAGAGCCAGGACAGAGGTACTCCAAATCCCGACACTGCAGATGAAGGCCTTAGTTCTTGTACTGACCTGTGGATAAGATCTCCAGACAATCAAACCAAAGTCCGCCACCTCAAGCAAATCCCACCCGAAATAGCCAATAAGATCTCCAACACTCTCAATGCAGAAGCCTCAACATGCCTCGGCCTGTCTTGTAAAGCCTTCTACAGCATCTACAGATCGCTCCACGGAACTGTCAGCCTTCGAAGCTGGAAAAGGGAAGAACACACGCTATGAACAATTGTGGAGCCTCCTCGAGCACTGGGTTGGTCCTAATTATCTTTACTGCAAGAAATGTAACAAGTTCTTTCCGGCAGAGGAGTTTGGCGGGAGTCGTACACATGAGTACACCAAGTACCCTGCTCATGTTGCGGAGACTAAGCAGGAAGACTATCGACGATTGCGTCGTAGTTGGCAGATCTCGTCCTTGGTCGTTGAAGGTTCAACGGAAGACCCAGCAACAACTATACTAGTTTATTTCGGAATTCAATGTTCGTTATGGCCAATGAATATGTTCGTTGAGGAGAATGGCTGAGAGAGCAACCGCAATCACCGCAGGATCGATACCGGAAGTGAAGAAAATCAGACAGAGCTCTCTCTAACCAACGTGATTACATCAGGCCTGAGAGAAGATGCATTTATCTACCCTAAGCCCGCAGTTGCAAGAGCCATGCGTGATATGAGCCGTGTTCCATTTCACTCCTCAACGACTTGACCCTGTCCAATCCACCCTTTGTCCTCTCTAAGAGTCCCTGGTTCCCTAGGTCCTTGAGCTCAGAAGTTCCTTCGTAAAGCTAAGCCCAAGTCGACAACATATATGCCCTGCTCGTTGTCAATACCATCATGCGCCGACAAGTCTGATGTACCTGCCAGAGCTTTACCTTATTCGCCCAAAGTACTCTGTTCATCCAACCACTTCTTGTGAATTAGGAAATGCGAGACGAGCTGCTACTATACGCATACATTGCTCTTGGGATTTAGCGCACGAGAACGAGGTGACCCCGGACAAAGTGGTATCCCGGTTCGTTTGTCGATGAGGTTTGCCCAGTAGCTCGTGCTTTGTGTATGGTGGAGAGATGGCATGTATCGAGAACGGTATCGAGAGCAGTGCAGTTTCCAGACGTGGGATTCGTAGATGGAGGATACGATTCTGTGGTGTTGACGGTGTCGTGAGTACCTTTTTGCGGGCCCGAGGAGTGATGTCAAAGGCGCATTCTGAGTAAGGTCAGCGCGTTTAGAGTACGGTAAGTTTGACACGGAGAGGTGTATCTCGCAGACGCAGCGAACTGCTGGGAAGCCCTCTAGGATAGCACTTCGTCTTCAACTCGGGCTGCGCATGACCTTATCTGCTTGACAGATCGCAATGTGAGGGGAGGGCGTGCAAGCTGTAAAAGCACCAGTAGCTGTATAGTGCGAATTCGAGTGCAGGCTCCAAGACCGGTCTCACGCTCAGTGGCAACCACCGGAGGGCTTCCTAACTTTGCGCATACGACTACGCGATGATTTGAGGGAGCTTAGAAGCATGGGGGCACTTCCTGGCTTCTGCCATCAAGAGTATTTGTGCGACGTCGAAGCGACATTTCAATGGTTGCCACAACATAAGAGGGAAGCGCCAGACATCATATGAAGCTGTTGTATGCGACAGGGTTGCTAGATGCTTTGCGCTTCCATTATCGAGTTATATCTTCACCATAATGTAGCAGGAGCAACACGAGATCATCACAAAACAACCACGCGACGACATCACCATCACCTCGAACCGCGACGACACTATGGCAAAGTGGAAGAACCACAGATCTCAAGAAATGGCGGCACGTCTGCTGAGTATATCCCCATCTTTATTCTTCAAGTCCTGGCGCAAGGCACAAGATCCCAATGAAAAAAGGTGTCCTCGAAAGGAGTGCAATCAAAAATTCCCCCGGCGAAGACCCCGAAGGATATTCGACGATTCTTGACGCCCCGATGTGCAATGGAGGTCTCGTATCGTGATGGCCACCATTCATGAGCGGTACCATCCCAAGAAGGTAAGTATGAAGAGGAAAGAAAAAAGAAGAGGAAAAGTTGGGAGAAGATCGAGATCTTATAGAGTTCCAGCTTCGGCTATTCGGAGCTAACCCTTAGTGTGGCTAGCCAGAATGGGAATGGCTGCCGTGCGCTCTTCATGTGACTATGTTTGTTCAGTTTGACACGTGGTCCTAGCGCCGGCGCTAAGAAATCTCTACTCGGTACAAAAGGCGGCGCCCTCGTCCAAATTCCTTTCTTCCTTCTTCATCATCAGTAGAGGTTATAATTAATACTTATAACATTTTACATGGACTCTCCACTACGGTGGCTTGCTGAGGGTTATCCAGTCTTTTCGAAGGCAGCATGGGTTTCCTTCCGTTCCCGGGGTCCTTGAATGAAGGCTCCCGTTCTTTCCTACCAGCGGTTGACGACGACTCGATCTGAGGTTAATCACTGTGGGATGGTCGCTACATATCATCTTTTGCTTGCTTGTTCGCTTTGAAGTGCATGCCCTTGTGAAGTGAGGAGAGCTGTGACTGCTTTCTCCCACATCTTCTGCTTGGCACTATACAGTGCGCCACGCAGAGCTCTTGCATGCCAAGTCGCCATAATTTGCGTAGAGTCGGTGAGCACACGATGCATTGAGCAAAGTTGTGAGCATTGAGTCGTGTGAATGAAGCAATAGAATTAAGCCTTCCTGCTATACAAAAACACGAAAAGTTGCACAAAAGAGGCCATATTTGATTAATTGAATACGGATAACGTCTTTCTTTGGTGGATAAAGCGGTAAAGCAGGATGCTACTTTGCAGAGGCAACTTGATCAATAGAGATTCAATCGTCAATTCTTCCACAAGGTTTACTCACCAGCGCGGAACTCTGTCCTCTGGTGTGTAGCCCAACCCTTTATAACCCGAATCCCCACCACCAAAACCCTCCATCTCATCTATCTTTACTTTCACCTGCGAGGTTCCTGCTTGAGAATGCGTTTCTACCTCCTGCCGCAACCTTCAATCAGGTTATCTTAAGTAATGCAAACATATGTTCTCTACCATGAACATGAGGCATTGACATTTCTCTGTTTTATGACCAGCATTCCTGTTTAGTAAGACTTGGCCTAATAGACGGCCTTCCTCTACGGAAAAGTGCGTAAAGATAGGGTCTTGGCGTTTAAGGGGAGCATTTGCTAGCCAGATAAGTCTATTTCCTCGTGGTGTTCAGGAAATTTTGAGCCCCTGGAAATGATGATCGCGATCAAACCCTTTATGCGCAAGTACGAAAGTACAATGTTTCTTAGAACTCTTGGCAAAGGAACTCGCTTAACACCCATTTCCATTCTTGAGGAAAGTAAAGTTGGAGATGCCTCAGTGTAAAGCATTCACAACTACCCTTTTGTCAACCATCAACTATAAATTCCCGATTCCGAAACAGGCACACTCTTTTGATCTCTGTAGAAGCTTCACTGCCTCTGTTTGCAAAAATCCACTTGATATCATAACGTGACCGAAACCAACAGCATTTCATTATCAGATATAAGGATAACTCCATTTGAGAATGTGTTACCGACTAGAAACTGCTCAACAAAGTATAAAACATCCTCCTCTTAGATGTGTCTCTTAATATGCATTCACGAATGAAAATCCAGTCGAAAGAGTAAAATGACTTCCTCCAACCCTGATAACGAACTTGTTCTTCCACCCGACCTCGAAATGGTCTTCGCAACCTACAAAGATGCCCATCCCACTTACACTTCTTGAGAACCTCATGCCCGTCTTCTGTAACCATTTAAATGGGGACAGGATCTTTCTACAGCCCAAAAACCCAGATACGCGAGTCTGCAGAGTGCTTCGCTGTAGGCGAAGCGACGAGATCCCTGCTAAATTTTAATGCCCTCTGCCTAGGTTATGGGCTATAGAATGTTTCTGATTTCTGATTTTATGTGTTTATTGTAGAGCCGAGCTTATGCAGTTTGGGTTGAAGGCCAGCAAATTCGAGTTTGGATGAAGTGATTGATAGCTACTTTGTAGAGGATAAGTAGGAGATCGAGGATCCGTTATAGTATACTGCCTTACGAGTTAGTAACTCCTCCTCTTCAACCATCACTTACAACTCTACTTAACAAAAAAACAAAAGCTTAAACCAAGGTTGTTCCCGATTTTCACTCCTCTGCAGCTCCTAACTTCACGTCGTTCCAACTGATGCACCTGTTCCAAGCATTTAAATCACTTCACTCCCCATGGCCGCATCTCAAGGACTCCCAAAGCTCGAGTTCGAAAAAAAATACATGTTCCACACAGCTTTTATTCATGGGCTGAGGAGAGAAACTTTTATAGAAGTGTTCAACCGGCTGTTTTTGATAGTGACAGAGAATGGACGGATGAGGTTCGAGAATTGGTTGAGAGGCGCTTGGTTGAAATTGCGCCTTTTATGGGAGTGATTAGTCAAGGTGCTTCAGAGTTGGAGGAATTTTATGTAAGCGCGTAGATGGGGTGGAGTGTGTTGGTGCGACCGACGACGCGCTCAGTTTCGCTTAATGTGTATATAGGTTCAAATAATGAATTCTGCTCCAACGCCACTACGAGAGATAGCACCTGTAAGGACAGTCGAACCCACACAGCTGCACTTGCGATTCGACAACTAACGACTCGACGGTCGCCTTGTTAGCAACACTTAGTTCCGACAAAAGGCCGACCAAAAAAAAGTCCCACTGGGCACTAGTACCTTGTGTATATGGTCAGAAAAGCACACTCTACTTAACCAGATTTATTCTGAAGTTAAATGAGTCCTCTCTGAGGTTGCCGCCAGAAAAAACCAGGAAGGACTGGTTTCTAGACCTTCGGGTATAGTTTTGCCATTTTACTTTTTTTTTTCCCTCCACAGGAGACGGTGCTGTGGGGGGTTCACCTTATTTTTATGCTACTACCTACAGTCAAGTATTTTCAGTTGATATCAGTAACCCAGATTGCCAAGGCTGTGTGGATTTCGCGCCTTGTCGCGAACCTGAATACGTCCAAATCCTTGCCACATCCAAATACTGTCGAACATTCAGACATCGAGTCAACACTGTTCCACTCTTTTCTTTTACGCGCCATTCATCATTCAAACTACATATACCTTCTGTACTCACGCAAAGAACCCACCAGACCACCATGGTAGACCCGACTCACGTCCGAACGATGGAGATTCCTCAGATGGACGCGAGACGCGTTCGACTGATCAAGAGGTTTGAAGAATCATCCTTGACTGGATTGATATTTGAGATGTACGAGATGGCAGAAGAAGACCTTGAAGCACTGAAAAAGACGGACCCAAAGGCGAGATCGAACCATAGATCTTGTATCCAAAAGATTGTAGACGACTACCACGGACCACGAGAGATGATGATACTGCTGCTCAGCATGCACAAGGATGTAGTCAAGGCACTGCTATGGAACACGGTTGGATACAACCTCGACACGGTACCCGGATTAGCAGATCTCTTTTATGACATCGATGATGCCGCAGGGACATATATGAAGACCCTCGTCATCGAGTCACAATCGGCAACAGACCAAGGAAAAGGCTTGAACAGACGACAGTGGAAACAATTGGTAGCCATGATCCAGGGGCAAGGTTTCCTATACGAGCCTCTGAATGCATGTTAACTTGGGGGAGATATATGGACGGATTTAGACGCCAAGTCAAGACCGACTCATCCGACGCAGACAAACAAGCTTCTGGAGAGGCAGCTGCTATTGACAATGCTTACGGCATTAAGAAAGACGTTGATCATGACAAGGGAGAGCGGTTCTACATGGACGAAACGCGGATAAAGACCTTCTTGGAGAAGATGAAGGAGGGAACCCGAAAAAGACTTGGATTCAAAAGGCAACACTCAGCAACTACAATTCCCAATCGAAGTTGGCTGTATGACATCGTTCATGAGCAGAACGCATGTCCACTTACTGGATACAACGTGTGGTCTCAATGCAACAACCAAACCATGGGGAATTCTTTTGAGCTGCCGCAAGGTTATGAGACTCAACCTCATCTAAAGTTTCAAGCCAATCACAAAGATCTGGAAGAAAGAGCAATATGAATTGGCGGAAATTCTGGGTACCATGTTGGCGGGATCACTCTCTGGAGGATGGTGGCTTTCACCCGAAACAACCAGGTACCAACGCCTGCCAGTCTCAACCGGGCCATGAATGTGAACATGAGAAACGCGAAGTCTTTTATGGGAAGAAATTGCTTTGGGGGAGTCTTACATCTGAGATGGATGGTCGAAAGTCGAAACTTCTTATGATCGACGCAGAGAAGGAGATCGATGAGATAGTAGAGAAAACAGATGAAGTCGAGGCAATTGCGAATGGAATAGATCGGCGACTTGACAAGATAGAGAGAGAGCTGAAATCCGATATAGAAATGCTCGAGAGGTACTTGAAAGAGGGCGAAGAAACTTCGGCAGTACTTGACAGGCTCTTGGCAGAGGCAGATGTGTTGGTGCAGGATAACCAATTAATGGCCGAATTCTCGGAGGAAGTCAACGCTTGGCTAGAAGAATCTGATGAGGAGGATGTATTCGCGGGATTGGAGCACTACTTGGACCGGGTGAGATTGGAGGAGCAGTTTGGAGAAGGCGACACGCCAACGGCCAGTGGGGATGAGAGAGAGTAACGATCCCGAAAGAGAAATGCTAACAGATAGCGCATTGCTGATATGAACTGCTGTGAATGGGGAAGATTCTGAAACACAATTGCTCTAAATAGATTGCCTCTTCTTCAAAATCATCAGCTTGTGGAATTGAATAGCAAGTTCTAAATGACATTTTAATTTTAAAATGGTTAACTATCTACTTTAACGACTATACAAGTTAATTGCCCCTAACTCTAATACCCATCGAAGTAATGCATTTCTATAGTTAGGGGTTTAAGTTTTAGTATATATATGTCAAATTGTCCAGTATGACACCGGCTACCCTTTTCTTCTATAGCCTCGCAGTAACTACCTCTCGACGCAACTCTTCAAGTCAGCGACGTGAAGAAGTCCCCCAAGAGTTGAAAAAGTTTTAGGCCGGTGAGGCTAGTGTTGATATTTGTCATAGTATCACTTTTCTTTGCAAGATCTAGGTATATTATGCGTACTCAGAAAGCTGCTCCTTTCGCCATGAATGCACTCGTATCTATATTCTTACAGCGCACTCGCCAACGTAAAATAGAGCATGAAAGTTAGAGAAATATCTGTAAATGTCTCTCGATCGATCTCGCCGAAATAAATCTACAAACAGTAGATGCAACGTCTGCGAAATTCCAAGGAACTTGCAGCCGCGCACTGCTAAAGATCAACTTACGCCTCAGCACTACCAGGAGTCCTCATCATGACAGTCAAAAAGTGGCTCTCATCGTTCCTGATCACGCTCAATTTCCTCAACTCTTTGAAACCTAGTCGTCTGTACAAACCGACTGCTGCTGGAGAAGACTCCAGATAGGCTGGCAATCCAACTGCTTCCGCTTTGCTGATTCCCCATTCCACAACTTTCGAGGCTATTCCTTTTCCCTTGAAATCTGGGTCAACAGCTAAGGATGCGAGATCTTTTGCGTGTTAGGTAGAGTTCTTGCTCAGGTTGTTGGATGGCCAAAGCCAAGTGAAAGTGGATTTAAAACTTACACCATACTCTGTGCTCTTCTTTTCCCAGAATCTCTTTCTTCGCTTTCTCAATAACCTCAATCACGTGCTTGAATGCGTCCATATCCATGCCTTTGGGCGTGCATTCATCATCTATTGCAAAGGGGTGCTGCTCTATTTCACTCTCTACAGCGTTTCCCACTTGCTGTTGCTCTGTATCGTTCTCCTGTGGCGGTGGTGCCATCCATCCAGCATAGCCAACAACTTTCGCGGGTCCCTCGGTTGAAGCAATCGTGGCAATCACATAATGCCAATCCGGTGATTGCAAGCGCTTTCGAATACGGTCCCTTCGGTACTCAAGGGACGCCTTGCTCTCTAATAGAACTTCTGACCGATCTGGGAAAATAGCATGTTCTAGCGCGTCGTTCTCAAATGCGCGGCGCCCACAATCGGTAATTCCGGGGACGGAGGCGACGGTAGCTGGGATCAATTGAATGTCCATGATGGAAGGAATGTATTGCGTGAGAGATAGTCATACTGCGAAGCTAGAGAGAGGACTTGGACCCTATTTAGAGGACTGGCTGTGAGATATATCGCATTCAACCGCTACTCTAAAGAGGGGCACGCGTTCCAATGCTTTAGGCAACAGTCGGCGGCCAAGTTGCCGTCGTCATCTTCACCAACCCTGGCAACGAGGGAGAGTGTCACGAGTGCCAGTGGGTGGGCTCATCAAATACTTGTTGCGACACCCAACTTCCCTTCAATCAATTCTGGGTGTGGTGAGAAAATAATTGTTTGTTGTAGATCAAAGGAAGCTGTCACCAACGCAACCGCCAGAGCGAGTCCATCCGAACCCATCAAAGTCAACCGTCCCAATGTCGCCTCGCTTAACAATAAATACTATGATAACAGGCCCCGAGTACGATGCTCTCGTGGCTGATATAATTGCTCCGAACTTGTCATAATCATACTCGGCCGTGAGATCTCATCTTTCTCCTCATCCCGCATAATAGCAACCTTTGGTATCAAGTCTATCCTTCCCTTTTCTCTATCAGTCCAGAATAACCAATCACCACCATCTGGTGCCATAACGGCAATGCAATCTGTACCGCCCAGGACATGTAAATATCGAATGTTGAAAGCTCCAATGATCTCTAAACCAATGTCTTTCAAGGAAACTCTGCGACGATTCCATATTTGTGTAAAAATAGAGCCAGCAATAGGGTGGCAGTTCTGGGTGAAATCTCGCATCTGAGTTGCAAACTCGTCTTCTTCAAAACTGATGTTTTGTCTAGCCAACGTAAGTAGCAGTGAACAGTCCTGCCAACGTGATTACGAACATGGCAGACTGCATATTTGTAGTCTGTTACAGCTTGTTCAGAACATGAGGCATAGCCTGAGCTATGAGCTGTGCCGCGAAGGCATCTGTACATGTGTACATCCGGTTTGTCATCTCCCGTAGAAGGGTTACAGCTTGTGGTTCTTGGAATTGGTTCTCGGAAACAACCACGTAAAAAGCCATGACGAGAGACCTCATTGTACGGCGACGGAACTCAGGGCCGTACTCGTCAACTGCTGATGGGGACCATTGATAACAATTCCAAATCCATTTGTCGGCCTGTTCTATTTGGTCAAGATTCCAAGGCTCTTCCGATAGTAAGATGTTGATCAAACTAGGCCACATATTGTCCATCGATGGTATGCTTTCAAATATGGATGACAGGAAGACGGACATCCTTCGAGTATGTTCTTTGAAATCGAGAGAACTCTTCTTGTTTGCCTCCTTGAGCCGATTTTGGAGCTGGGATTTGGCATTTTCTAGATGAGCCATTTTGTTATTGTGCGTTTCTGATTTTTCTTTGAGTTCTTTGTGACATCCAAGGTGTCCTTGATACCATTGATTTCGACTTGTAGGTTGATGATAGTTGCCTGAGCTTGCGTGGATAGAGTCTGTTGTGCTGCTTCCATTGTGGCGTTATTCTTTTCAAGCGAAGTTATTTCAGTTTCTTGATCTTCGACTCGCTTCTCCAGCACTGTCTTTTGTTCATTGAGCGAAGTCATTTCAGTATCTTGATTTTTAACTCGCTTATCCAGTATGGCGTTGTCGTCAACCAGTTTTGCCTTGTCAATATTAGCAGTAGCAATCTCGTTAATGACTTGTTAGTTTCGCGTTTCCAGCGTCTTCTTCTCCTTCATCTTATAAGTCTCATTGACAAGTTGCTGCTTCCTTGCTCCCAGCGTCGTGATCTCCCCCTTCATCTTATGAATGTCAAGTGATTGCTGTTTCTGTTGAATCTCGAGCGCCGTGTGATTCTCATTCAGAGTAGTGGTTTTGTCGATCTGCTCTTTGACTCGGGATTCTAGCTGTTCTTTGTTCCTCCTCAGAGTGATCATTTCATTCTTTCCCTGTCGGCATTGCCTCTCCAGCTCTGTGTTTTCCCTTTTCAAAGTATTATTTTCAAGAATTTGCCTATAATTTTGTTTATGTAAGCTTTCGGCATAATTCTTTAATTTATGATTTCGCAGATCCAGGCTACTGTTTGCATTTCTAAGTTTGTTGACCTCAGCAAACATACTACGAATCTCATCCTCCATCTCATCTTTTTTCCCCTCCACGCTTTTCACGTCCTCTTGTAAATGTATGGTCTGCTTTCTTGACTCTGTTAGGTCTTTTCTTAGCCGTTGATTTTCTTCGCGAATTTCCGTGATCTGTCTACGTAGAGATGTTCCGCTATTCTCAAGTGTGCTAATACGTGCTTTTAGATCGCTAATGCGTTCCGTTGAATTTGTATTGATTTCCTGTAGAGCTGTGATCTCTTCCTTCAGACCATCAATCTGAACTCTGTCCACCTCAATCTTAGCCTCAATCTCGCTGATCTGTATCTTCTTACTTTCTACAGATTTCGTCTGCCGCTCTAAGTCTCTCTCAAGAGATTTCTTTTGCGACATAAGGGTATTGTTTTTGCCGTCCTTTTCGGTTAATCGGCCGATAAATTCAGTCTTCTGCACTTCATTGGCTTTCTGTGCATCATTGAGGTTGGCCTCGAGCTGCTTGAAAGCCTTCGCGTCTCGTTTCTGAGCGGCATCCAGCATACCGATTCGCTTGTCCTTCATAACCATCGCCTGCTTCTGTTCCTGTATATTGTTGTCTTTGGAACGAAGATCCTCTTCAACGTGTCGTATGGCTTGATTGACATGTCGGTCATCATCTGGAGTCTCGTTTTGTCTCGGAAGTGACTCCGCAACTGAACCCGGCGTAGCAGCCATTGTGACTGTGGCCAGTATGTCGTGGTGATGCGGGGGTTTGATGATGTAGAGACGTGAAGCGCGTCGCGTAAATTTAAGATAAAATTTGATACGCACAGTGGGTACGCGGTTTCTCCGACGATCACGAGATGTGTTGCCACTGGCCTTAGGTAGGTACCTAGGTAGGAGTACCGCTTGGCAAGCTCGATACGCAATTTTGATTCTCGGTGGGCTGGCTACTATCGTTTTATCTGCCATTACGATTTCTTTTCATACAATGAGATGGCAGCAGGCGCTTCAAACCACATACCAAACATCCTTCTGATAACACCAATCAAAAAAGGCAAGTGTACACTTTGGAATCGACAAACATACGTTGATACTTGTAAGCAGATATGCTGTATACCTCATCACTTGGTGTTCTAATGCCGAAGGCCACATTGTGTCCATTTTCACAGTGAAATAATCTACACATCAACCGTGATCCCAACACGAATACGAATTTCAAATCGACGAAGCTCAGGGCAGTGCATGATACCACGAGGAATATGGAACAGAGTTTACCAGGGCACTTTCACACGGGACTTTTCAGCCGGGCAGAGGACACGGAATATCGACACTTGATCGTATTGAGTCAAGCTATATCATCACAGAATGAATATATCTGCGACCTGAAATTCATGTAGGTTGGCAAAGTGCAGAACTTTACGCCGTGACTATCTGCCGTAAAGGACATAAAATATTGACACTTGATCAACTTGAATTGAGCCATAGCATTGAACAGTATCTGCAGATGACATAGAATATCGATACTTGATCGTCTTCGATTAATTCATAGCATCGGAGATTGTCTGCCCAACGTTATCGTCATCCTCGAAAGGCTTGTTAAGAAAAGTTGAACCACATCGTCCACCATTCGGCAGCTTCCTTTACTTATAACATAGAGTGCAAGGTGTAATTCGCAGGTAAGGATACAGTTGCATTGGGATCGTGAGATCCCACTCGAAGGGAATAGGGCGTGTTAACCGCATTTCCGAACCTTTGCTGGATGATTCAATAAAAATGGTTGAGTGAATTTCCTTCAAGGGCCAATCCGAAAAGAATAGGAACAGGTGGCATGTTGCTGGTGGTCGATGGGGTCTTGTGATATAACTCCAGACAGAAATGTTTGCAGAGGAACGGGAAGCAGGGTGAGGAAAACTTTCTTTGACGCCGGTCAGCGACTATGCCTATTTCGAGCAAAGCCGACAGATCCATGCATAATGTTAATCCGACGACATCTCTATATCTTTTCATCGTCGTTACAGATTCGAAATACAATTGGGTGGAAGAATGAGCCTGCACTGCTTTCGCACGCGATACTGCGCAACTCATAGTTGATGTGCCATGCCAGAGTTATATGTCCTTAAGGTCCTCCTGAGTGTTTTGTGTCTTGCTGTCAATGATCGCAACCAGTGTTCTTGTCCTGCTCCTTCTTAAGCCCAACCTTCTTTTACAACCACACAAGCATCTCCTAGACGTTTATTAGGATGGCTTAGGTGCCTGTCGCGTGCGAGGGCCTGATCAACAATCGGCATATTCTGTTGATTTCCTGGCAGGGCGTTGTGGTATCTCTCCCGGATCGATACCAGGAAAGACAAAGTTGGTCCCCAAATATCTGTCTTGTACAGCTTATTGATAGATTTTAGAGAGACAAGACGTGCTTGTGCTGCTCCTTCTTCTCTACCTCAGCGACTATCCAATATTTTTCTATCTTTACGCCTCTCTTGAAGAAGGGTTCGCCGTTTATAGTCGATGATCTTCTTCATCTGAACGTCGTTGCTCCAGACTCAAAATTTGTCTGAGTTTTTCCGCCTGGACCTGTTTAACCAATATATCCTCCTTAGTGGTGTAAGGGCATGTCGGCTCTCGTTGTGTTGGGTCAGGGAAGTTATTGTCCATGATGTTCCGCTGGCATCCGCGTTGTGTCCTCCTTCACACTGATCCCATGCGTTGCGTCCTCTTCCGTATCTGAGATCCTTGTTGCCATCACAGCAATCGCAAACAGCTTGGACTCATTAGAGGCCATCAAGCCAAACTGCGCTCCCTGAATTATTGCGTTCGGCAGCTTCCAGATTGCTCTCAGATGGTTTGCGTCAGCTGGGAAGCAGAGATTCCAACTTGTTGTCAGAGGTTATCATACACAGTATTGGTGTCTGTATATGCGCCTGCGAGGGTGCCTGCTCCTCCCTTGTCCTCCTGTATGTCTTCGTGGATTTATAGATTGTCTAAGTTGTTTTGACAAGGGTGCTGGCTTTGGCTCACACATTGCCTCCTTCGAACCCTATCCCCTTGCTAACAGACCCGCTCTTAGCCTGTAATATATCCTATTCCTAATAAGGAACTATATATTACTCAAGCAAGTGTCACGTGACTAGCACAGCTTAAGCTATAGGCAGAAAGGTGACTTTTTTTTAGAATACAGCTTTAGTACAGACACAGGAAGAATACAATGACATCATACCTACCTACCTAACTTGCTATTCGTTTACTTATCCAATCAGCAGGTGGCAAGGCAAGCGCGTCAGCTATATTCTATCCCGTCAGTCCTAAAATAAAAAATAGGATCCAGCGGTAAAAGAAAAGGGAGAAAATAGCAAAACTATACTTTTTTGTATAGAAACCAGCATTACCTGGTTTTTTGAACTGCCGAGTTTAATTGTTATACTGCGACAGAGGCCTCTGCTACCTGGCCCTTTGTATTCAGCGGCAACCTCTATTATGGCAGAGGAGATCCTGACGATAGGTCGAGGACTGTGCTTTTAATTTTCTACCATGCACACCTTGGCGTTGGGCGTCAAGTCGTTAGTTGAGAAACAGCTGTTTGGGAGTCGGAAACCCTTACAGGTGTTATCTCTCGTTGTGGCGACGGAAGAGAATTCATTATTGGGACCTAAGTAGGCAGGCTCGCTACCTTCCACTCTAGGCGTTGCTAGTGGTAGAGGTTTGGAGGCTGATAGGTTGATATAGAATGAGAGAGTCTCGCGTCTAGCCGGATTAAACAGTTTTCAGCCATGCCTCGAAGGAACTTTTATAGTCCAAATAAAGCAGTATCTCATTCTTAATCTACCCTTGATATTCTAGTTCTATGTTTATCCTGCCGTGGCGAAAGTTTTTTGGGGGAGGGTTTTCGGTTTTCTTTCGGTAGTAAGATCGGGATTAGGGACGCGACGCGATGGGGATATAAAATTCAGGGCGAAGTCCATGTTTACTCTACCTTCCATACATCAACACTGTCACAAAACAGATAGGCTTCTCCAACCCTTTAACGGGAGCCACTATAGCTCTCAATTCTCAATACAACAGAAGACACACCCACCACCGGTCGATCTCTGACGATGGCTACAAGCCAGAACGTGAGGGATAGATATCCGAAATTTGAAGAAGCATACGTTGTATTTCGAACCATGCAGCCGTTTCCTGGTGTGTATTGGAACAAGGAAGAATCGAATGAACGACCAAGTTTGGTGAAAGACGAGGGACAAACTCGAGGCATTGATGTATTGCTCATTCTATTAAGACAGCTGCACACGCTCACCTGGGAACCTCCTAACCCTCACGATGGTGAAGATCAAAAGCTTACGGCATGTGGCGCGGCTATTTACGAGGCAGTACAAAAGAATATGGGCTGGAAGGAAGAAGAAGATTGGAGCATGAAGCGGAGGCTGGTGACTATCTTTTCCGAATCAAACATATCCATCAACTCGCGATTTAAGACCCTATGCGAAGCCGAACAAATCCAGAATCTGCTACAAGGCAACAAGTCACTGCGGATTTTCAGCGAACGTATCCTCTCCAGACCGGTACAGCCGAGACGAACAGATGACTGGGAACTTCGTGAGAGTCATGACGATTGGCCCAGTTCGATTTTATGGGATGGTAAAAAACCACTGTCTGACTTCATGACGGGATTTGTTGGTGAACAAGTGGGAAAGAAGCAAGAGATACGCAGGCTGTGCCTTGGACAGAATATTTTATGGATTTCATACAGCCCAAACACAAAGGATCTCCATAGTATATCTGACGTGCGGGTCATGCGATTTAGAGCCTACAAGTATTACCACGAGGAGGGCGGAGACGGCAACGGACATAAGGCTATCCTCCGGGATTTGGCGTACAATTTGGTAGCTGTCATCCGATTAGCATCAAAGGACTCACAGGACGACATTCGAACATACTGGACCGATGGTAAAGAGATAGTTCCCCCAGAGTTCCCGCCGGGGTTCGAAAAGAAAGATCCTTACGCGCTGGAACCATGGTCGATTCAATCCCCTGGAAATTACATATTGTATTATCATCGACTTGATCAGCCAGAAGGTTCGCGAGCAATGGAATCGAGGATCGACACTAATGCCCCAGAGTTCCAACCTCGGTCTTGGGTACTCAAGTACAATGAGCTGTTGAAAAAAGATAAGGAACAAGCAGAAAAGGTTACAAGTACCGAGGAATACATTGACAGCTGGTGCAGCAACGATGATGGAGAAGAAAGTTAGGATAAGGAGGATGCAGGGGCTGGCAACCTGGGGTGATGAGCGGAGGTGGAACCTTGGGCGCAAATCATTATTCTTCGCAGAAACGCATTATGCGCCGAGAAGCCTTCTATGCAGAAATACATTGCATTATTCGCTGAACCAGCATATAGGGCAGGTCTTTTGTATGTTAGTCATTGACTGTAGTTAGTAATTCAAAATAAGTTCTTCATAGGATGTGCTTGGGTGCAATGTGAACTCTCGCAAAGAAGTTGCATCTACCGAAGCCTGTACAGTTTGGTTGTGATCTGTGCGTTATGAAAATAACTATGTATTGTTAGATCGACTGGGCTACAAAGAAACTTTTTGTCGATGGTAGTAGCATAGAGTCATTACGAGTAGCATCACCTTGGCAGCTACCTCAACTGTATAAAGACATTTTTTATCTAATCTACCTATACAAGGAAGCTATGCAAAGAGATGCGGTCTCAAGCCCTTTTGTTTCCGTTCAGATACTGTCTCAAGCCGGTTTGTAGATACTTGTTCAGTGAGTTGCCGTTTCAGCATTCAGAGGAGGACCCCCAACACCCCATCACCACATCGCCCCACGCTTCTTCGCCTTCTCCTCTCCCTCCTCCTCCCCCTTCCACTTCCTCTTCCACGTCCCCTTCGCCTTCTTCACCTTCTCTCTCTTCTCTTCGGCCTCCCTCCGAGGTTGATCTTCGTAGTTAGAGATGACCGAAGAATGCCAGAAAAATATTTTAAGAGGGATGCCCAATTCTCCTTAATCTATGGTCGTATGTGACAGTCATTCTCTTACTTACAAATACATAGGGAACAGCTGCAGAGCTACTTGCTGAAAGCACTTGTTTCGAGCTGCTCTGATGTTCACTTTGCTTGATGTTGCCTACGTAGCTGCTTTATATCTTCCTTGTCGCTGTTACTCGGCCCCCCTATTTCCACTCGCTTCTGTTTCTCCTTTGGGTAGTTGACATCTAGAACACGCTATTGGAGCTAAAGGCTTGCTAAGTTTGTCAGCTTTCAATAGACAATTGAGATTGCGGATGACTGAAAGGTAGCTAAGGAAAAGGGGCTCCTAGATACCCGGTACCAACGTCTAGCGCACGAGGGAAATCTCGCTACTCGAGTAATTGTTCTATCTCCATGTGGAATTACTATCTCGGAAACTTTAATGTAGATCGCTCGAGACCTCTCTTGTAGGCCGATGTACCGGTATTCCTCAGATCCTTTGGGTTGCCATGCCATAGGCAGGCTAACACTATTTACGAATAGCATAGTCCTCTTCCATTTCAGGATATTGCGAAGAGTATGGTGATAGCGTCCATGGTATCTCATCAGCATTCATCACAAGGAGCATAGGGGAGGCTAGAGTCCAGACTTAGCAGCTCAAGAATGTCTCCGGGTAGATTTACGACTAGAGTTGGTTAACGAGATTGATTGTGTGCTATTGGCTTGTCAGGACGACTCCGTACAAAGAAGGATCTCTGCTAGGATTAGGAAGACTATGCTAGGTGCATCTTCGAGATCCTTCTCTTGCTTGTAATGATGCTGTTGGTTTGCGGATGACTTCCAATAATAGAGAGCAGCGTAAAGCAGAAATTCCATTGCTTTCGACGATGCAGATCCAGCCATAATGGTACTGCGCGTTGAACCTCTTCTGACACCCCTCTTGACCCCTACGTATTCGTCATCCCCATCCCATCAAACCCCCGTGTCCACATCCATCACCCCTCCGTACCAAAAAGCGCCCAAACCATCCAATAGCTGCAGCTGAAATATAAGCTTTCCTTGCCCTGAACATACGACGTTGCCTCATGTTTCTGTGCTGCCGACCTGGTCAGCCACACGATTCGGTTTGAGCATCTAAACAAGACACCACATCGCACCACTGATCGCCTTCGTGCGTACCGTTTGCAATAAAAGAAGCATTGAACACCTGTCCTTACAGAATTCAAGACGGACATTAAAGAGCGGTTGTCCCCCGCTTTTGCGAGCATTTGAGCATTACGAGCTTTGAAACGAGAAGCGGAGGTTCGGAAGTTCCGCAGCGCCGAATCTTTGCGAGGCTTACTGGAACGAGGAACCAGAACTTGAAAGGATTCAAAAGAACACAGCTCGCAGACAGAAATCCCACATAAGCGACAATATGGCAGCTCCAGTTGATGCGGCGACGAGGAAGAGGGTGTTGAGAGTGGTGTTTGTATCTTTGCTCCTAGATTTGGTATGCTCAGTCTGCGGAGGACAGAGAGCGACAAGGCTGTCTAGCAAAAGGACGAGGCTAACGCGCAACGTAGATTTCATTTACATTTATCTTGCCCCTATTTCCAAAACTGTAAGTCTGCAAGGCCAACATCTGCGCGCGCGCTTGATTTGCTAACAGTAGACAGCCTTGAGTTCTATCGAAATCTCGAGGCACCTACATCCTTCTCTTCCTCGAGCAAACCACCGACCCTTCTCGCGCATATCCTACAGTACCTAAATGCATACAAGGCCTCTTTTGCGAGGCCAATCGACTCTCGATATGACATTGTACTACTGGGCGGAGCTTTGGGCAGCTTGTTCTCGTGAGTAGAGCCGATTCGAACAGACTGGCCTCCAGCTGACAACAGCCCACCCAGCCTTCTCCAAGCCCTGGCATCCCCGATAATTGGTACTATGTCTGATCGCTACGGCCGACGACGAGCACTTCTAGTTAGCATGACGGGAAACATACTCAGTGTCCTTCTCTGGGTTTGCGCCACGGATTTCCGAACCTTTCTCCTCTCGCGTGTAGTTGGTGGTCTCTCGGAAGGAAATGTACAGCTGGCAATTGCGATCGCAACTGATATATCCGATGAGAAACAGCGAAGTTCTACAATGGCGTTGGTGGGGATATGCTTCAGTATCAGCTTTACATTTGGACCTGCTTTGGGAGCTTGGTTGAGCACCATTAGCACAGTACAAGCCAACCCCTTTGCGACTGCAGCTGGATTTTCTCTAATTTTGATTGTGACGGAGACGGTATATCTGTACTTCTGTCTACCGGAGACTCTTCCAAGCAAGGTAGCTTCCGCCAAGCTGGCAGGAAAGCCAGCATCATCAAATGGGCTCACAAAGTCCACCACAGGCTCCGAATCTGCTCCAGAGGCCAAGCAAGTCTCCTCGAAGAAAGTGCAACGAACAAACTCCCACTTCCTCCTCAACCTCACCCATCTAACATTCATCCTCTTCTTCTCCGGAATGGAATTCTCCCTCCCCTTCATGACCTACGACCTCTTCGGTTACACCTCAGCCCGCAACGGCCGACTTCTAGGCTACCTAGGACTCGTCGCATCACTCCTCCAAGGCGGCGTAACACGTCGACTAAAACCCCTTCTCTCAGTACGCATTGGTGTCGTTTCCTGCCTATTGGCCCTCTTCCTCCTCGCACGCATCTCCACGGAATCTGGGCTCTACCTCGCTGCTACCCTGCTAGCCGTCACAACCGCAACGGTAGTGACGGGCCTCAACGCCCTAAGTTCCTTTGAAGCAGGCGAGGATGAACGAGGTGGGAAGTTGGGAAATTTGAGAAGTTGGGGCCAACTGGGACGAGGAGTGGGACCATTGGCTTTCACGAGCATTTATTGGTGGGCTGGCAGAGAAGTGGCTTATAGCATTGGAGGCATGGGTGTCTTGGCCGTTAGTTTGATTGTGTTTTTCGGGCTGGAGAATCCGAAGGGGGCTGAGGGGAAGACGATTAAGGATGTTAAGGAGGTGGAGGTTGATCTTTAAGTGCTTCGCATTCAAGGAGTCAAGATATTGGGGACGTTTGAAGATATTCAACCTTGTGTTCGCCAGGACTTGAATTGTATATATATATGTACTCTATGGCATGGAAGGGCTGGATGGTTTGGCATGGTTTGTAAGATGAAGATATATCAAAGGAGAAGGATTGGGAATTTGTCCTGTTGTTGGGTTTAGCGTATGTATTGATATTGGATAGAAGGCTTTGAAGATGCAAACGCACATACATGAATTGTAGTCCCGACCGAGGCTTTTCTTCTTCTTTTTTCTTCTGCATGATATTATATCGACTACGCAAGGCCCAAGGTGCCTAGAATCTTGCTTAAATCATTGAAATATTGAATGGAGATGTAATATTAAAATTTCGATGCCCACAAATAACCAACTGCAAACTGAGCTAAATCTATCACGCAGAAGTCAACGCAACCTTACAACCACCTCTAACAGCCAACGTCAAGCTATACCCCTCAATCCACGGCCTATCGTCACGAGGCTCAATGGTCTTGAACTCCTGCAAGAGTCTAACAGTCGTATATGAGGCTTCCGTCAGGGCAAATTGCTGGCCGATGCAGATTCGTGGTCCACCGTTAAAGGGAAGGTATTCCCATCTATGGCAATGCATATTAGTAAGATTCCTCCCCTACGATGGCGATGAAGGGAATTGTGAGGTGGAAATAACTTACCCTGGTCTATAAGACTCCCATCTCTCAGGCTTGAACTCCTCGGCGTCTTCACCGTAGAACTCTTTTCGCCGGTGCATGACCCATGGATAATAATTGACTTGTTGACCCTTCTTGACCAAGATTGGGGATTTTCCGTCAGAGCCACCGCCTAGTGGAAGGACTGTGTCTCGAAGGGCGACACGGTTGTTGAGGGGCACGATGGGGTAGATTCGGAGTACTAAGTCTGGTTAGTTGCCGAAACGAAAACGATGCGGGAGGGTTACTTACCCTCATTCAAACAGTATTTCAGGTATTTCAAATCCTTAATCTGCTCAAACGAAGGAGGATTATTTCCAAGCTGAAGTACCTCTGCCCTGAGCTTCGTAAAGACATCTCGACGTCGTGCTAGGATGAAGAACAGGTGACTGAGGAGACTCGCCGTCGTGTCACGACCCGCGAGCAAGATATTCAGCAGCTCGGCCTGAATTTTCTTCTCCGAGTATCCCTTCTTCGCTAATTCTTCCAAGAAGATATACCTCGAGGCTTTTCCATCCTCTTCGGCTTTTTCCTTCTCCATACCGGTATACTGATTTTGCTTCTCCACGGCCTTGCGGACAAAGAAGCTCACATACTCGTGTACAAACTTAACTTCTGCATTATACTTCTTATCGGGCATGAAAGTAGCTAGCTTTCCAACACGGCTCTGTAGTGCAGCCTTTTCTTGGGTGTACCCGAAGGCTTCAGCGAAGCGCTCGGCTCTGCTATTGTCGCCGCCGGAAAGGATATCGGTGCTGTGGCCAAAGAGGAAATCAGTTGCTGAGTCTAAAGTAAGCATGAAAAACAGAGCCTGCAGATCAACAGTTGATCCATCTCGAGGTATCTTGGCAATCAGCTTGACAATATGTTCGTCAAATGTCACAAGATCCCCAACCTGACTCCTCACAAAATTAGGTCTCAGCAAGGCCCTCGACTCCTCCCAAGCCTTCCCGTCAGACGTAAAGATGCCGTGACCAAAGATAGGATTGAAAGCTGCTTTGCGTCTGGGTGAGAGTTGAAAATCTTTGAACTTGGTCGCCAGAAGCGCCTTGATGTTTTCGGGTTCCGTGGTATTGAGGATGGTGTCGCCGAGGAATTTCGACGAGTATGTGTTGACACCACCTCCGACGGTCTTGAAGCGGTTTGCGGCATTCTCTAGGAAACTGCCTGCTCTTATGAAGCTGACATTGGCTCTGTAGAGGTCGAGTCCAAAGGGGTCTTTGTGCGGATACTTGGCGGTTGGCTTGCATCCGTTCTCACGGATGATTTTGGAGCGTTGGAGATAGCTTCGAATAGATTGTATGAGAACTACTGCGATGTATGTTGCAGCAAATGCTACCAGAATGATGGAGGTGTGAGAGAATCTCTCAGAGATCAGTTCGAGGCCGGCCATTTTTGGAGAATCGAGAAGCTCTGATGGAGGGGGTTTTGTTCAAACTTGTGAAGCTGTTGAATGAGGATGTACAACTCGGAATGATGGTCCACTCGTCCAGATTTATACTCGTCGAGTTATTGGACCTGTCTGACGGCAGCAAAGGGCATGTGAGCCACGTACTGCACAGAGAAGTGGCAAGTCTCGTCCGCACGATACAATGCTGAGACGACACGTACGGTTCGGTCGTCGGTCTTTCACACAGAAAGAGCAAGGTAAGGTGCTGAGCGCACGAGAAGGGAGATGCTCGAAGGTCAGCGCTAGAGGTGATGTGAGATGTGAAAGTCGGAAGCAGCGGCGAAGCTGGAGCAGAACGACTTGACATGTTTAAACCTTGAGCAAGTACCTCCTCTCGCACAACAAGCATCATGCCAATCACTGTTGTAGACTCGCATTTCGACAAGGCCTTATTGGCTGAGACTTGTGTTCGTTGAAGGCAAAGTTGTGCGACTGAACATCCAGAAGAAGGTCGGCGCTCGGCAGCAATGCTCGTCATGATGCAGTCCCAGCAAGCAACAGTACCGGACTGCAGACCGCCACCGCCCAGGGGTCTTCTACACAACCAATTCACCCTCCTTCATTGGTGGCAGCGCGTCCTGCGATCCACGGCGGTCTGCAATAACAACGTATTACGACGGCACGAATGAGCTTCCTTTGCAAAGGAATCATTACTCAAGGGGCCTCGGTCCGCGATGATCAAAGTCCGGATGCTCCGTAGTGCGTAAGCCCTTACAAAGCTTGCAAGGAGTCAGAGAAAGTAAGGATAGGGGGTCTTATGCAACATTGTTACGTGCGCAAGCTGATATGCCTCCGGATGCTACCAATGCTTGCGTTGTCTTCCATCTCTGCAAACCCGTTCTACGGTGTTGCCATTTAATACACAGACAGAGAGGCATCTGTGCCCGGCTATAAGCGAAATCCCACGGTCAAAGTAGAAAACCTGACAGCTCAGTAATATGACAGATCTCTCTCGCTGTCACATCGGCGGCGCATGGTCAGCGACCAAATAATGAGAAGGCCAAGGAAAAGCTCATATCTCAGATCTCTAATCGCCTCAAATTTTCCGAGAAAAGACAACAAAGCGAGTGGAGACCAGGGGAACAATGACTGATTGGTAGCGAGACACAACTAGTACTTACTTTGACGACCAGGCCCAAGTAACTCACCTCACCCACCTCTGTGTTGTGGTGTTCTTTTAGAACAGTTGAACGTTTATAAAAACCTGTGTCGAGTTGATAGGAGTCTCATACTGTAGGCCTTGTCACAAATACGAAAGAGACGTATGATTATCTTTGATCAGAGACATCTCTATGCGTTTGGCAGGCACACTAAATGAAATACAAGGTCGAGTAACCCTTTGTTTGTCGTGGGGTTCCCGAGAACATGCATCCTATAGCACACTGAGCGTATTTCAAACACTCACATAAACTACTAAAAGACCTAACAATTTTCCTTGGAAATCCACAAGCCAATGGAACTACAAAAACAAATATTTCTCAGTCAACGACTTTCCATCCCCCCTTCCCCTTCAACCCTTCCTCCCACTTCTCCGCCCGACTCCAAAAGCTCTCAACACTCGGAACCGGCAACGTCTTCCCCTCCTTATGAAATCCCTTAGCAAACAATCCCGCCTTCAAGAAAGCTGTGTCTGGCATCTTTGACGCAACAGACATTATCTGTTCAATTCACAAGTCAGTCTAATTCGAATCTCCAGACAGCGAGGCCCTAGATGCGATTGGAAGAAGAACGTGGAATGCAGAATGTGTGATTTGCTAAGGCTGAGAGAAAATCATGCGTACAGGCGATCCACAATCGCCACAAAACCTCCTCTCCAGCGGATCCCCTGACGAGGTTTCTTTCTCGTGGTACACTTTTGGTGTACCATTTGTTATGGTGATGGCGGAGATGGGGATGACGAGGTTGAGTGTTGCTCTATTTGGCGATGTTAGAGATGGCGATACGGTGCAGGATGAGAAATTAAAACAAGAAGACTAGATGTAAATAGCCGGAGGGGGCATGAGTTACAGAAATCTTTACGCAGATGCATAGCCGACCTCGAGAAAGAGACAAGACACTCGCTCGTTCATTTCCATCCCCATACTCGGTAACCTTACAACTTCTACTACTGTAGAGGAAATTTCGGTTTACGCAACCGCAATTATTGTCAAAAACAAGCAAAACTAGATCCACAGCAACTTACACAGCACTACTACTAGCCCGACAATTCAAACAATGGCACAGAGAGCTCGACTCGGGCCACTTATCCGCAGCAACAGCGACGCAAATAGCGCCGCAGTTACACGCACCCTTGATCTCTTCTTTTGACATCTTATGAGGGAAACCAGTAGCTATTTCAGCTTAATTTCTGGTGTTGGAAGGCAGAAGTAGCGAATAATGGACGTAAGAGAAGACAAGAGAGAAAAGACACATGAGGGAAAGAGGTCAGCATTGAACATAGAGGGGAAGATGATGCAGGTGGGGTATATACGTCAGTGCAACAGCCCCACAAAGTAAATCGTCGGCGATAAGCTTCAAGAGGAGGCTGAATCGGTGTTACGAGTCTTGAAAAAGTCGGACAGATTTTCCGTACATTGTCTGTAGATCAGTCGCAAACGTTGTATAGCACGCATGTCCAAGGAAGGTATCGTCTGCTGACTGTGTCTGTCGAAAAATCTACCATAGCTAGCTAGAACAATGAAAGGTCGCCCTTCCTGAAAATTCATATTCTTTCACATCCCTCGTATTTCTGTATACGAAGAATGAGAGCCCGCGCTTTCTTCTCCAAATTCGTTCTTTGCCGCCACTTTGGCTGTCCATGGTATCCACCCACCCGTACAATCGCAATCAATCCAATGCACAATCTCAAAGCTACAAAAAGGGAAGTAACGCCAACCATGCACGCTCGCGTCCCATGCATTCTACCCTCGCCTCGCCATTATCAGTCTTTAATTTGGTTTGGTTTGGTTTGGGTGAAGCTTCAAGGTGCTGTTCCGTTGGCGAGAGCGCTGGCGGCGGCAGCAGCTTCGGTGGCTTGGTTGGCCTCAGCTTGGTGGACAACGCTCTGAACGATGGTTTGTTCTTCGGGATTGAGATTCGTAGTGAGGGAGCTGTAGAGTTGGGGTTGTTCTGCTTGGAGTTCTGCACATAATTAGCGACGTGCTTGTTTAGTGGGGCGGCATGTACTTACTCATTAAGGCGTTACGGAAGAGCTGGTATGGCTCGACTTTGTCAAGTGGTGTTTCAAGGAGGGACTCTTCTCCAAGCTCATCGTCTGAGTCCTCACCATCGACGTTGCCGAATTTTTGCGCCTGCACAATGTCAGCAGGGTCTCTCTCAAGAAGGGTGGCACTATTGACCAATTTACTTGCCTCCTCGTTCAAGAACTCCAGGTAAGCAGCGCTCTCATCTTTTCCTTCGCCTTCCTCCTCCGCCTCTACCTCTTCGGTCCATGCATTATCATCTCCTGCCCACTCATCATCTTCGTCGTCATCATCGTAAGCATCGCCGTCGTGCTGGTAATCGTCCTTGAGAGCTTCTTCTCGGTCTAAAGAGAGATCAGTTGAGTATTCGCATTAAGATTGTGAAAGCTTACTCTTCATTGCAGAAGGGAGAGTTTGAAACAATCTGACAACACCCTGGAGGAGTCTGGGCCATCCTTGCTGAACGCTAACAGGTACCTGGTCGGGGTTGAGAGTGAGAAGAGCGACGATAGCAGCAATCGAGAGCTTCTTGTCGTGGACTCTTGAGAAGCTATCGATACTTGAGAACCACAAGCTGAAGAACTTGTTTGTCCATCCCTTCGACTCGAGCACGTGAAGAGTTAATACCTGGGTAGCGTGTTAGTAGGTTTCTTATAGACAAGAGGAAATATTCTTACAGGGTTGTAGTAGATGGCATTGATCACCATCTCCATCAGGTGGATCTTGTAAGATTTGACTTTAACTTCTGTATTGGTCAAAGTTCGCATTGCCATATCGACCTGCTAATGTCAATTTCAAATCAGTGGGGAGCACAATTTTGCTACTTACAAACTGAACAACGTATGGATCGGCATGACCTCTGAGACTCAACATCATTCCTTCAGCCAATTTGCACGCACATATCCTGTCAACACCTCCAACTTTGTCGTCTACGAACATGTCGTTAACCATACCGAACATTGCGTCAAGATAGGCGGGTGTGGCTGCGAGATGCTGGCTACCGTATTGCACAAAGTTATCAAGAGCTGGCAGCATGTCTTCAAGGTACAATTCAGCACCAGCCTTGAATGTGGCATGGATGAGTTCAAATGCTTGCCACATGGTAGGCGAGATGGACTTGGCGGCAAAAGTACAGCTGTCGATGATTTCGAAAACTTCATTGTAAAGGTCTACATCATGTTAGCAAGTCATCTTGACTATAATCAAAGTTGGCTTACCATAGAGCTTGTTCTCCAACGTCACTTTGATAACAGGCATCAGAATCGACTCCATGTGCAGAAGAACGTCGGGAGTGCTTTCCAGGGTGAGAATTAGTGTGCCGATTGTTTGCAAGACACCTAATGCAGTAATGCTCTTGTCATCAAGGTAGTCTCCATAACCGTCGTCATCATCTCGCTGCTCATTCTTTTCCAAAAGCTCGCGGATAATTCGCAAGTAGGTATCGCGTAATTGTTCGCTCAATGCCACAGCAAATGGTGTCAACTCGGCCGCGAATACCTCAACAAAGTCTTCCATAACATTCGACAGAGCATCCACATCAACCTCGTTGGCAAGCTTGAGCAACTGCTGCATGATCTGAGGGATATTTTGCTGCATGTTTGTTCGGATGATGTCGTGTCTGATGAGAGGTTGAAGAGCAAGAGCGGCTTCGACACGGACAGGGAGGTCGGGATCAGCCATACACTCAAGAATGTTGCGGTAGATGATGAGAAGGTTGTTTGAGTCCTTGAAGTCGAGCTGTTCAAACTTCTCCACCGTGTCGCAAGCCCGAGCGCGAAGGAAGCCTTGAGAGCTGCGGAAATCTGGGAATACGTATCGTACAAGGAAATATTCTACCTGCTCGGCAATTGGGCTCTTCTTGCCCAGAATAACACTCGATAGCGTGCCAATCATTCGGAGTGCACCCTCCTTTGCAATGTGGTTCTTCTTGCTGTCTTCGGCGCTTTCGTACTCGTTCACAACCGTATTGACAAAGGTCAGAATGGTAAAGGTCTGCTTTCTTCGGCATTTGGTAAGCGTAACCAAGAAGTTAGTTGCACAGATATCAGGAGCTGAAACTTCCTCGTAGAAGTTAAGTTTGTGGTGGAGGTACTCTTCTGGTTCGCTGTCGAATTTCTCAACATCATCCTGAGAAAGACACATGACCGGAAATAGGAAATGGGTAACGAGAGTCTCAAGATGGTTTTTCAAGTGTGTCCACATCTCCTTTGGTCGGATGCACTCATCTAAGAAGGTTAATGTGTAAGATAAACAAGGTCTGCTGAGCCATCCTGAAGTCGGAGTCTTAGCAACCCATTTCTCGATCTGGACAAGATAGGCCTTGAGGATCTCGGGAGCAAAGGTGGTGATGAAGTTCTTGGCGAACTCGGTGTAATCCTCCCCGTTGCCCTTTTGCAGCGCTGATGGGTTTCCGTAACTTTTCAAGGTCGTTAGTAAGATCCAGCTGTGAAATTTGATGAGACTTACCGGACAAAGAGGCGATTCAGGTTAAAGTAAGCCCACTTCTTTGATTTCCACCAGTGATGTGCCTCCCGGTCTGATTCATCCTCGGGCATCGAACAAGCAGGTGCTTCTTTTCCAACAGTCTGGAGGAACAAGGTACACCATCCGATCATGGTCTGTTGATCTCTCAGGCAAATCGCAAGGTCGAACTAAAAAAATTGTCAGCATCTCTGCCGTATTTCCAAACCACCGAGGCCCAACATACGAAAGTTGCATGCTTGTACGCTTTCAACACAATATGCAACATCTCTCCGGCTTCTTCACTTGTCTCGTTCACCAATCCCTGGCCAATAACCAGCATTCTCGGGAACGTTGCCTCTACAATTTTATCAAAGTCCGCTCGATTCTCTCCCGACCGGAAGCGGAAAACGCGACAAATGGCGTGGAGACACTGCAGACCTGCGAAAATGGAGGCGACATCGTTTGTATTCAGTAGTTGTAAGGTGATGTCCATAAACGCTGGCCATTTCGCGGGAAAGTCGCTGAGGAGGATCTTATTCAGGGTTGGTACGAGCTGCTGCCGAATCGCTGGCGGGGAGGAGGCCAAGATAGGCAATAAACGTTCTCGGAATCTGGCCTTCTCATCTTCTGGAATGGCCTTCACTGTTGACTCTTCGTTGGGAGACCAAGCCCTCTGGACGCGGTTCTTCAGGTAGACAACAGCTGCGGTTATGCGTTAGTATGTGCTAGTAGTGGGGTAAAAGAGGGCGGATTTTCCGTACTCGAGAGGCGGACTGCGAGTTCCTGCTCGGCCTGGAGGATATCTAGAAGCGCATCGATGAATCCGGGATGTTCTTCGGCCTGCGCAAATGTTGTTAGCAACGAGCCCTGACGGCTTGGTAGAGAGTCCGTACGGTTTTGAGGTCAAGTTCAGCCTGTCTTCGTGAGTTCGCGTCTTGGTCCAGAGTGGCCGCTATGCGACCTCGCAGTATTGCTGCATCCATGTCGACGGTAGCATGCGCGTATGACAGTGGATTTTGGAGAGATCGAGGTTTACGTGGACCAGAACGGCGCCGTTGAAAGAAAGATTCTTGAATGGCGAACTTGCCCTGTGGTTAGTGCGCTGCTACTGGCAGAAAAGCTTACGCGAAAATAGAGGAGGCGGTGAACTGTAATGTATTGGATCAACAACAACAAGAACAACGACGACGAGATTGTACTTTGTAAGCAGCCTGTAGGTGGACGGAAGCAATATGTTTTGGTGAAGAGTGACCCACTTGATTCGGTTTACAAAGAATAGGGGGTGAATAAAACTAAGCTCAGGGTTTTCAAATCTTTCCAGGTAATAATGGCATCCAAAAGATAACAACCTTCAATGACATGCATGGTCTTTCCCAGCTACAGTTCCTAAGGTATGCAGGGTCCCAGGGAACAACATAAGTAAAATATGCCACAGATTGGTATCATAGCTAAGAAGCTAGTATTCTGCCATCTCACAATGCAGCCCAAAAAGCAAAACCGAATAATTTGAAACGCGTATCCAACGCTGATGTTCTCTACTTTTAATACGAACTAACTTCACCCTCCTCAATGCTCGTCATCAACAGTGCAAGAGCTGGGATTGCTTATTCGACGAAAAGCAGCTAGGTCTCGCGTGGCAGGATCACTTCTGGATAAATCCCAAATTGAGGACGGTTCTAATGTCACGTGATTATATTGACAGACTAGGTACTCTTGTTAGAAATAGTGCTTACAAATGGTGCCTTAGGCGTGAAGCCTTGGCTCCTGCGGAGTTTTCTTATGTAAGGTAGTACCTATAGTATTGGTAGTAAAGCATCTATAACTAGCTATGCGCTAGGTAAGTAATAACCTAAACTCGTACTTATATATCTTACCTTTTAACAGCTTGGTGCTCAATTTAAATCATCTTGCTCTCATGCTATATTATCTCGTCGCGTTCTTATCACCCCTCCTCTCGGGCCTCTCTCCCCTCGTAAAATCTCACTATCGGACTTGGCACGTGCCTTGTCAAAGATTCAGTCCCTCTATGGCCGCATGGACCTTCCAGATCGGTGTTAGCAGGATCTACGATGCTGTATCGATCCCTGGCTGTTATCGAACCGTCAATTGCTCAACTGGCAGTATTTTGAGGGGCATGACAACTTGATATTTGACACTCCCACTTTCTATCTTGTAAGCCACGACTATTTCAGTGCCGGCTCTCCTCGTCTTCACGCTCTTGTCTCTCCTGGCATCACTGCTCTCCTTCTTTTTCCTTCCACTCTTAGCTTTGTCGACATCAACCTTGAAGTAACATGTCTGCAGACCAAGCTACCACAGGCCAATTGCGACCTGATAGCTCCCAGAACACAAGATCAACAATCCCCCATCCTCTCGATCAGCTCTCAGTCGCTGAATGCGAAGTTGCCCGCAAGGCAATCCTCAAAACCCGAGGTGGGAATGTCGCCATCCAGTTCAGATCCATAGCGCTGGAAGAACCTCTCAAGAAAGAGCTATGCCAATTCCTGGAGCTGGAGCACGCTGGCAGAATCAATGCGCAGACACCTCGACCGGCTCGCTTGGCAAAGGTACAATACGATGTGGTGCGAGACAGCAAGGACTTTGAGTATACTGAGTCTTGGGTGAATGTGAATTCTGGAGATGAAGTCCAACACAGGGTGGTTGATAAGGTACATGAGGCTGCTTTGACAACGTGAGTGATGCGTCCATTGGTTTAGTGTTATAGCTCTGGCCTCTATGAAGCATTACGAGCGCACAAACACTTGAGATATTAGGAATCTGGGGGATCATTCGCAGGATAGAGTTGCTTGCAAGTGCTCAGCTAAAGTGCCCTGACCGTTGCCAAGATACGTCTTCTTTACCGGCTCTGAGCTCAGGCTGATACAACTCTTAGCCACGAATTTCGAGCATTTACAGATGCTTGTTTCGCCTCGCCTCTCTACCAAAAAGCCATTGCCGAGTTCAATTTGCCTGAAGGATTTGTCGTTACAATTGACCCTTGGCCATATGGAGGTCCAGATGAAGACGAGATTGCGCCAAGATACACCCAGGGTCTCTGCTTCGCCCGTGACACTCGCTCCGGCAACGAAGACGCGAACCACTATGGCTATCCGCTTCCAATAATTCCGGTTCTAGACACAAATAGCAATAAGATTGTGCGCATCGACAGGCTAGCTACAGGTGGCAAGGAAGATGGTCTGGCGTATGGAACTCACAAAGCAAACATCCTGGACCACTGTGCTCCCTCGGATTATGTTCCGGAGCTGCTGAGCCAGCCGTTAAGAACAGATGTTAAGCCATTGAATGTTGTCCAGCCCGAGGGCCCTTCTTTTAAGATCAGCAATGAATCTCTGGTCGAGTGGCAGAAATGGCGATTCCGTGTTGGCTTCTCGCCTCGTGAGGGAGCAACTCTTCACGACGTACGATACGATGGACGGAGTGTACTTTACAGACTCAGTCTGAGTGAGATGACCGTACCATATGGAGATCCCCGCCCACCTTTCCACAGAAAGCAAGCTTTCGATTTCGGTGATGCCGGAGCCGGTCGTGCTGCCAATAACCTGGAGCTCGGTTGTGATTGCCTCGGGACTATCAAAGTTAGTAGAGTACCATGGGTGCCAAACGAAAGCTAAGTTTGGATACTAGTACTTCGATGCTGTTATGACCGAGCCTGATGGAAGCGCTTCGGTCAGCAGGAACGTGATATGTCTGCATGAGCAAGATAACGGGTGAGCGACTTTCTCGATGCGGCCAAAAGATTAGGAATACAACTAATCCATCATAGCATTGGCTGGAAGCACACCAACTTCCGAACCCAAAGGGCTGTTGTCACTCGGTCACGAGAACTTGTGCTTCAGTTCATCATTACTCTTGCCAACTATGAGTACATTTTTGCATATAAACTCAATCAAGCAGGTCAGATATCTGTTGAGACCAGAGCTACTGGTATCGTTTCTGTCGTCAATATTGACCCCGGGAAAACTTCGCCGTGGGGTAATGTGGTATCAGCTGGTGCTCTTGCACAGAACCACCAGCACTTATTCTGTATTCGCATCGATCCTGCGATTGATGGCCATACCAATACCGTAGTAACAGAGGAATCTTTGCCTATGCCAATGTCCAGAGAGTTAAACCCTTTCGGCAATGGGTACGAGGTTAGTGTTCAGCTGATACTCCGCATGCAAACAAGCAGCTGACTCGTGCAATAGGTACGCCAAACACCAATAACGAAGTCTCAGTGGCTGGATGCTGCTCCTCAACATAATCGTATCATCAAGATCACCAACCCGTCCAAACGCAACCCCGTGAGCGGTAAGCCAGTGTCTTACAAGTTCACACCTTCACCTTCGCAGCTGTTACTGGCACATCCAGATTCTATCCTAGCGAAAAGAGCGCAATTCGCCCAGCATCATGTTTGGGTAACAAAATACCGCGACGGCGAGCTTTGGGCTGGCGGCGAATTCACAAATCAGAGCAAGAAAGAAGTCGACGGAGTCTCGGATGCAGTAGCGAGACAAGACAATGTCGAAAACGAGGATGTGGTTGTGTGGAACGTGTTTGGGTATGCCGGATAATTTATCCTGTCTTGAGTAATTCTGACATGAGAATAGTCTTACACACAACCCTAGAGTTGAAGATTGGCCAGTCATGTAATTGTGCGACCCCCAATTTTGTAGTCTAAGCTGACGTTTTCAGGCCTGTCGAGATATTCGAGTTGCACATTAGCCCTTCTGACTTCTTCAGTTGCAACCCAGCAATTGACGTCCCAGGCTCGAAAAACTCAGCGTCGGTCCTTGCTCCAGGGTCGGATTCATGCTGTGAGAGTGGTGATATTCAAAAGGCTGCCACATCGCATATGCAGGGCACTGGGCCTGACTTCAACCCCAACACAAAGAGCAAGCTGTAAAAAGTTCACTTGCATGTACTGAAGCCTGGTTGGTCATATAAGGACTTGGCGCCGAGAAGAGCTCGTGGTTCACTCCAGCAAATAATCAATCATATCAGGCTAAATCAGACGAAGCCGTGACTACTGTAATGAAGTGATGATAACCAGTCCTTTGCGCCTCATTCGTGAATACACAGAGGTTTGTTTTGCAAGGCAATCTAGTGAACTTGCAAAGCCACTCATTGGATAGAACAGGAGCGAAATGGCATGCAGTTCTTGGACGAAGTCGAGAAGCGAAGAAAAGTCTCCCGATTCAATACAGATGACATGCCGTCAATCCGTCAAGTCGGATTCTTGCATACAAGCGAGTGCCAGTCATGATCGACCGCTATGCAAGGGCGACAACATACGAGGCCTGGTTGCGGGCCGATCTGGGGAACTTAAAGTTACACAACGCTTGATGTATCATTTTGGCTAATCAGAGAGTAAGCCACAGTATCATTCTCGTATTTTCCTTCTTTATTCTGAAAGTTTGAATCTCGTAACTCCAGGCAGACGTTTAATGTCTCCAGAGATTCGCTGTTTCTAGGAAACACCCCGCATTCTATTCTACCCTTGCTAAAGTAGGGCTGATGTGAAGCTCCGGGCTCCTTTTCGAATTCTGTTTACCTGGTATAAGTTTGTCCGATATCCTTCGCACTGAACCGTCAACAAGTTCTCGTTGCAACAAGGCCTGTACGAATTCCACCGAGCCAAGCCCAAAACACAGTAACAAACTTGCTAAATTCAATGGCTCCGAAAATCCCTCTCCTTCTCCTTGCGTACTCATACTCTATCCCTCCATTGATGGGTCTCCACTAACAATGTGTAGTCTCCAACTCATACCACTCGTCGTAGCCGAACCCTCAATCTCCTCTCCAAACCTCAACTGCCCAACGATAACCCGCACAAACACTGAACCTTACTGCCCCAAAAAGACCCATATCTGCCCGGTTCCTCAGATCATCGTCTTGAGCACCTTGACTATCCCCTGTCATTGTCCCACCACGGTCCCTGAAACCACAAAGTACATCCCATGTCCGACGGGAGAGTGCTATAATTCAATTCCGACATTGTTCTCGACTGCCTTTCCTCCATGCTCCACCACTCCTCTAAGTAGCTCGCCAATAGGATGTGTCTGCCCCTCTGGCAAAATATGTCACTGTCCTATCATCCCAGCCCCTACACCAACACCAACACCAACACCCACACCTCCATGTGTCTGCCCCTCTGGCAAAACATGCAACTGTCCTATCATTCCAGCCCCTGCACATACACCGACACCCGCACCTCCATGTCCCTGCCCCTCGGGCTCAACATGCAGCTGTCCTTCTACCCCCACAATCTCGCCACGAACAGATTCATGCTTCACCATTACCACAACTGGGGGAACAGCATGTCCTACCCATCTCACAGACTGCATAACCTTGGATTGCATTGAGCTCAAGACGGCGACTATTAGTTGTGGGTGCAATAGTTTGAGGACTGTGAGTACTTGCGCTAGTACGTGTCCCGGAGGTTGTGGAACTGGGTATCAGACTTTGGCGTTGCCTTGCCCGTTGACTACGAAGTTGCCGAGTTAGACCGAGTTGGAGTTAGGAGCGTGAGTGGACAAGAGCTTGAGGAAGGAGAGGGTTAGGGTTAGATGGCTAGTGATGTGATGAATGGATTAGTATGTGCTTAAGTATTGGTCTGGCATCTCGACAGTTGTTGAGGATGGCCTTGCTTGACTTGCGTCTTTTCTGTCGCTGAGACTACTTTGGTGATTGGCAGCAGAAAGGAGAATGAAGATTTGGAGTCACTCGCTTTGTTTCGGGGCTATTGGTCAGATGACATATTGGGGCTACTTGTCTAGGTAGAGCTCTCTATCGATGCACATAGTCCTCTTTTCCTCTTATTTGTCTGTTTTTAAGAGCATATCTCAGAGATTTGCTTACTGTTTGATACGCGCCTGTTTGTGCTACAATATCCAGCCCAGTATCCACATTAACACATAGCCAGCATTTAAGCCGCTGAATCCAGCAAAAATAGAAGTATATTTTACTTCGTAAGATGCCCCTTCCCAGAATCATCCAAGGTCCCTATCCCCTAAGTTTGAACCCGTATCGCTCAATCATCAACCCTATAATAAGTATCCGAACAAACACATCCCCTCCCATCCACCAAGCACTTCCTACCACCCCAAGCGTTCACTGCTCCTTAAGCTAGATCCAAGCATGGAGGATAATAATGAATCACAGCAGACCTGGAAGTACTGTTTCGCTACTGCGTTGATTCATAACACTTTCTTTGGCCATTCAAGCTACTTTGACGTGTCAGATGATTCAATAGCGAAATGCTGTGTCGCTTAAGGTGGGCTTAAAATAGGCGACAATGACATAAACAATTACAATTCAAAAGTCTGGCAAGTGTGTTATTCTTAATTTCATGCTGCAGCTAATTTCCAAAGTAATGAGATTAAAGTTCACTAAAACTCCTCCATCTCGATATTAAGAAAACCAACATTGTAATTTTGATAACATCTGGCAAGCAATAACATATTATCCTCCACCCCTGTCTCTTGTCTGGTCACCGTCTATCAGGTCACTTTGCTAGTGACAAAATCTCTAAGAGACCATACCCTTCGCGAAGGAAAAGACTCCTCGATCAGCTCCAAGAATGCCCATGAGAGCTGAACAGTCTGGCATACACCACCTCAAATCCTTTCTAGCAGAAGCCACAACATGTACAGCAGTCATCCATGAGGAGTGCACTACCACTTTAGGATACGATTAGAAAATGTTTACACAATTGATTGGAAGACCTACTCGCAGCAGAATCCTACATCACCACCACGGAGGCTGGGTGGCTCACTAATCATTTGTTTTGAAGGTTTCTGGGAGCCGTCAGTACAGAGTACATAAAATTGATGCCCATTCTCTTTCTGGATCTTGCTCGTGCACACTGAAAGAGTGTGCTTACAGGTTGTTGGTTAGTAACTGTCTGGATAGTCATCTGTTCAACCGATTTCTGGATGCTGATCAGCAGAAAGTCTTCAAGTGTTGTAAACAGAAATAAGGGGAGTCTGATACTCAAGAAATGGATAGAGTTTACAGGCTGCTTTTTGCTGACTTGTGGAACTTCATTTGTAGACTGGTCCATATTCAGTGCTTTCTTTGTTGATATCGATGTGTTGAAGGTCGCTCTTGGAAGGAATTTGGGGCTTATTTTCAAAAACTGGAACTATCGTAATCTGGGGGTAACTTCTGGCTCTTGAACTTGTGTGCTGTCCTTTCAGAAGAGGAAGTGGACGTGTCTGCAACAAAGCATGTCTTTTTATAATTGAAATTCAAGAGATTTTGAATGTATCTCTGGTAGAATCAGCATTCACGGGGAATGTGAATCAATCCACAAGATTAAGGATTCATCAACGCTTGTGCCATTCAAAGAGTGACTGGACTATTGCTAGGACAGAAGTTCGACTTGGCTTGTACATTTGCTTATATAATTTCAAAAGGACGTATTTGGAGAAAACGGCAAGTGGAGACATTTCGCGTGGACAACTGAGAGTGAAAAGGACAAGGAGTGGCTCTATACAACCAAGGTGACATGATCCTACAATTTGGGATATCGAAACAGGGCCCAAATTTGTAGATACCGACCCTCAGGCTGTTTCTGGAGGCGTTCGTATTACAGAAACATGTAAATCGCCTTTGGAAACAAGAACAGAAACACAGATGGACAAGTGGAGAACTAAATGAAGTCATTTTCTCGTGGTAGAAGTGGCTTAAATGAGATGCATCACGAAGTTACTCCCATTATATAGAAATACCCAGGGACTTGACTTGGAAATGTAATTCTAGAATCTTCGTTGCTAACTACAGGGCTTCGGTTTCAATTTATAGCGACAAGTAGATGCGAGTTACTACCAAGTACTAAGACTAAGGGGAGATTGAATCACTTGTACCGAGTCAATAACTCAGAATGAATCTATCTAACAATGCAAGAAAGAAATGTTCATTAAGCGAGTAGCCATGCAGGCTTATACTCCCTGCTATTGTTGTAGGTGGTCGAAGATGGCTGTTTGAAATATCGAAAGTAAATCAGTAACTGAGTAGTCATTCCAATCACCGAACACCATCACCAAGAGAAGAGGAGAGAGGAGAGTGGAAGGAAATCCTGCTAAGATCATGTGCAAGCCAGCCTGCTAAGCGAGAAAACGCTCTCACATTCACCCTCCATCCAAATCCATTTCCATCTCACCTCGATCTAATCTTCGCACACTGATTTTTCCCTCAACACTCATATCTTCCGCAGCAGACATGGACCTTTGGAAGATAATTTCCTCCACTATCAACTTCTTTTCAAGCTTTACATCACCACAGACAGACCCCCTCATCACCAGCAACATGGCTCCCACCACTACCACCAGCGCCATCAAGGCCAAGATCGAGGAAGAGAAGAAGTCCACCATGAGATTCATCCCTCGCCAAGTCAACAACGCGCACGGCACCAAGCGTCGCGCCAGCGACAAAGCAAAGCCGCAGCGCGCGTCCAAGGGCGCAAAGATCTCACCAGTCAACCACGGCGGCTTCACCACTATCCCAACGACAAGCAAGCGCACTGCGTCTCGCGAGGCCGAGAACGACCTGGAAAGCCCCAGCGCAGCCAAGAGAGTCAAGACGACCGAGGTAGTTGGAGTAAGACCTTCTTCGGAAGGCAAGACCAACTACCTCGAGTCAACATACCAGAAGCGCAAGGCGGCCGAGGTAGTTGGAGTAAGACCTCCATCTGGAGGCAAGACCAACTACCTCGAGTCGACCTACGAGAAGCGCAAGAGGGAGTGGTTGTCCAATGGGGAGTACGCGACCAAGAAGGCGAAGCTGGAACCGACGCATCAAGAGCGCGTTCAGAAGTTGAAGGAGGAGTTTGCTTGCTTCAGCGAGAGCTACTGTGAGGGTGTCAAGAGACGATGGGATGAGCTTGGCGAGGAGAAGACGGCGAAGAAGGTGAAGCTGACGAACCGGGATTTCGAGGAGCTTGTTAAGGGACCCAAGGTTGTGGAGACGGAGAAGAATGAGAAGGTAAGTTGGGCCACTGTGATGGTTTTAGGACTTGAAGCTAACAGGATTTAGCCAGCCTCTTCTAAGAAGAGAGGCAGAGATGCGGACGATGGTGTCGAGGAGCCAAATGGCAGAAAGAAGGTCAAGTTTACCCTGTCCGCCCAGGACGAGACAAAGGACGGGAACAAGGTAGGTTGAATCGCGACCTGCTTTGAGCTATGCAAAGCTGACGTGATCCAGACAAACGCCAAGAAGAGAGGCCGAGACGATGAAGATGAAGCCAAAGCCAGAAAGAAGACCAAAGTCGCATCATCCGATGACGAACAAACAAATGATGGTACAGAGCAAGAGACCCAAAGTCAGGACACAGCTCAAACCTCCGCGTTCTCCAACTTACCAGCCGAAATCATCAACCAGATCTTCGGACAACTCGACCCCATCACATCAACTTGTCTCGGACTAACAACAAGGCGCTTCTACGAAATCCACCGTTCCTTGCACCCCACCCCACTCAAAGTAACCGCCACAATCACCGGGCCCAAAGGACGCAAGAGCAAGAGCAAGAAAGAAGCACGCCCACTTAAGACCAAGCTTTCCACTCTCCTCAAAGAATGGATCGGCGATGACTACCTCTACTCCAACAAGAAGGAGACGTTCGTAGCGAAGGAGAACTGGGTCGCTGGTACGGATCGCAACAAGCGTCCTCGCTGGTGGCACAGAGGTGGAAAGGGAATGACCAAGCGTGCCAGACAGCGACGTGCTGAGGCTAGTCGACGACGAATCATTGCCGATTGGAGAGCTAGAGAGCGAAGGGAGGCAGAGGCGCGCAGACAGAGATATGAGGAGGATCAACGGGCTAAGGATCAGGCGGCGAAGAGAGGAGCCTTGCTTGGAAAGATGGCGGCTTTCAAGAACGACGTTCAGGAGAACCAGTACACTTACACTGGTAGTCGTGGCATGGGCGGGCAGACTCGACGAAAGAGGACATTGCAATTGTGAGGAAGGGACGTTGCATTACAGACGAAAGGCTGAGGCCATATGAAAGGGGAGCATTCTGAGGAGGTTGAGCAGTCGGCGCAAAAGTTATGAGTATGCGAAAGCAGACATTGTAGGAGTAAGAAGTGCAACAAGCATAGAAGGGCAAAGACTTGATGTCATTTACAGCTCTGAAATAAATACATTGTTCCTCTCAGCAGAATATCGTCACGAATCCAACTTTCAAAACGTCGTTGAACTTGCACTCGACGATTAAACTGCATTCGACTATTACACTTGCACTTTACGATTGGAGCCTTGTCCTGAAAAGCAAACGCCAGTGGTGATATGATTTGTATCTACTCTTCGGCTTCTTCTTCATCCTCACTCGGTTCTTCTCCAGCTTCAATGGCCCTCTCTCTCCTCCTAGCAGCAGCTTCTCGCTTCCTCTCCAGCAGCTTCTTGATGTTCTTAGCCACATTAAAAACACCTCCTGTTCCAGACCCACAAGCAGCACAGCTGGGATCCTTTCTGTATCTCTTGAGCGCACAGCTCTCACAGAAGTAATGCCCACACTTTGTGACGATGGGATCCTTATATTTCTCCCTGCAAATGATGCACGCAAATGGAATTCCCTCCAAAGCCGCCTCATCATCTTCCTCATCTTCCGCCTCAGCGTTTCGATTTGCAGAAGCAATTTTGGTTCCGCCAGTGACCTTTTTGCCTTTTGTTACGTTTTCCCATTCCTTGTCTAGTTGCCAGCCTTGTTTATAATCCTCTCGGGCATGTAGAAACTTACAACTGTCTCCAAAGCCGCAGAAGCCAGTGGTCTTGTAATCCTTGCAGACATCGGGTGAATAGTCTGTCACTGTGATTGTTCGGATATTTGTTGGAGCTTTGACAGGTCCGACTACTCGTGTGGGCGCATTCGGGTTCTTCGCGATAAAGGATGTGGCGTTTGCAAGACCTTTATATGCTCCGTCTGGTGCCTCGGACGCAGAGGGATTGGCTCTTGTGCTGCCCAAAAGATTCTTGCTGGATAGCGCATCAGTTGCATTTTCATCATACCAATTGCTCTGCTTGGTTGCATCATTGACGCTCTTGATGGTGGTGGTGCGATCGGCAGTGTAGATGGTGGCTGTTAGGTCGGCATTCGACGAGGACGTATTGTTCTTGGATGATGCGGTTATGCTGTGGTTCTTCTTTACTCTCTTGATCCTTCGGCCGGCCTCGTCTTCGGAGGAAGAGAAGTCTGAGGCACTGTCATCTGCTGTTGGAGGGGTGGCGGCGCGCTTTCTGAAGTTGGATTTGCCTTTGCCAGCGCGCTTCTTGAACATCGGTACACATTCGGCTGGAGCTGCTGTGTCCTCGGCCATGATGTGTTGGAGCGTGGGCAATTGATATCTTTGGGGTTGTATAACAAGGCGTTGTGGAGGCTGTGACAGTGGTGATATTTCCAAGCTTCGAAAGGCTGAGATTGTGTAAGCGGGTGAGAGGAGGCTCTGTGCTGACTAAGGGCACGTGCAAACTACAGATCACTTGGATACGGGGTTTGGCTTCGCGACGGCGGCTGAGGAACCAATCAGCAAGCCTTGCACTTCTTGGAGCCGGTGCTTTGTTTGGACGCTCCGTACGAAAGAAAGTACGTAACTTGTTTACTTTCACTACCCTGGTGCTTCTGGAAGTTCCGAGGTTGGAGAATGATGGATGATGGATCACCCTGGATCACCCTGGGATCGGCTAAGCAAATGATCAAATTACGTCGTTCATGCGAATCAAGCGACCTGACAAAGCAGACAGCTCCATATTTCCTGTTAATTTTGGGATTTTGCAATATGAGAACTCAGCATTGTTATGATCCAGGCATTGACGTGGATCACGCACCTTGGAACTCCCAACGCCCAACCAGGGCGTCCAACCGGGCAGCTTGTGAAATCCACGTCTTTGTTCCTGTGGCTTGCACACCAATCACATTGTGCGATTGTCGAATTGGAATTTGCCGAGCAAGCGCGAACCACAACACCGTCCCGCGCTTGCTTGCTTGTTTTGTTTGTGCCGGACGTAACTCACAAACACCACCACCATTGTTGTTGTTGTTTTGGCTGCTGTTGTTGCTGTTGTTGCCAGACCATCGTGGCATCTGGTACCACGCCTGGAGGCTGAACAAACTCCAACGATACTGGATAAGTCTTCGAAAGGCTTCACAGATTCACCCCCCAGAGGACTTGCGCATTCTCCCCCCCTACAGTAATCGGATCAACAGCACTAAGGACGACCCCATACCAACAGCCCAGGTCGAACCAAAGTCTCCCATTGTTTCCAAGACATTGTACGACAAGGGGCGGCACGAATAAAACTTGTACCATTCTTTTCATTATTTGTGAACGACCAATTTCATATCCAGAGTCGACACAACTTTGTAGGGAGATTGCATCGCGCCAGGTGGCCGCGAAAAGGAAGGGGGTTTGACACACTGCTGTAGGAACCCGTTGCTTCTCCCGACGGGTTTGCCAAAGTCCTTCAGCGCTCATCACCAATATGGCCACTTATCCGGCTGGAGACCACCCATCTCTGCCATCTTTCGATATGACATCTGATGCGGGGGAAGAAGGGGTTGATCCGTTCTTTAACCCGTCCGCTTCCACGAGTTCGAACAGCCACAGGTTCTCCCATTTTGACAGCCAGTTATTCGCTCTTAACCCCGCGACATCTCCCGAGCAAGCAAAACGCGCATTGGAAGCTCACCTGGCTGAGACTGAACGGAGGATACAAGATGCATCAAAGCTGGGGACATCACTGGTGCAGCAGCGCAAAGACCTTGCCGACAGGTTGAAAGAAGTCGAGAAGCAACAGGCGGAAGGGGACATGACGCCCGAATTGCGTCAGAAGCTGGTAGAGATTGAAAGGGAATATAATGAGGTTGGCAGAGAAAGCGCAAGGGCTTTTCTTCCCAAATCACGAGTCTCCAGCAACGAGATGGGCGGCTCACCATTTGTCGGCGATGTATGTGCTTTGGGTATGAATTGTATTTTCCTTTGCTGATATCTAGCAGCGTTCTGCGAGTCCCGTAAAGTTCGAAAGTCAAGCTATCAGCTCTCCATCGAAAATGGGTGTACCAAACCGAAAGCAACGGAACCAGCCCTCGAACAGGGTGCACGACATTGAATTTGCAACGGAGATCAGCACCTCTCTTCTGTCGCAAGTAAGACATCTGCAGGCTCTACTGTCCGAGAAGGAGGAAGCACTGAAGACCGTCACCCTGGAGAAATCAAGGCTGGAGGACGAAGCAGAAGGATTCAGTCAACGACTAAGGGAGCTCGACGAGAGTGAACATAGATACAAGGATGAGAACTGGAATCTTGAAACCCAAATACACGAGCATCTAGCATCAGCTAAAGAGGCGGCGGATCGAGAAAAGAAATTGACCCAGGCTCTGAATGTACTGCAGCTTGAAAAGAGTGCCGCTCAGAAAGAACTGGATGAGATTAAATTCAGTCACGCTAAGCTTGCCGAGGACCATGCCGCAGCTTTGAAGCATCATGATGTCGAGCTCGGAAGTGTGAAGCGCAACATGACTGTGGCCGAGAATGAGCGCGGGGCTTTACAACGAAAAGTAGAGGATTTGGTTGGACAGAACCATGAGCTTGCAAAAGCTGTAGCACATCAGCGAGGCAGATTAGATGATCGTGAACAGGTCCGAGGTCTCAGTGACGAGGATATGGAGACTGCACCTGACGACGTTACTCCTGAGCACTCACCGCCGCCCTCGCCTGTCAAAGGAACCCCAAGGCACAGTCTATTGGAGTCCGAGACGTTGAAGAGCTCTTTGCAGCATGCACATCGAATGATTCAGAATTTGAAGGGCAATATCCATCGCGAGAAGACGGAGAAATTGGAATTAAAACGTATGCTTCAAGACGCCCGTGACGAGCTGGAAACTCGACGTAACGATTTGGGTTCCGCACATGGAAAGAAAACCCGCAAAGTCGCCTCGAAGGAGTTCAAGAAACCTGCTCTGAGGGCTGGCCAACTCGGTGCTGTCCGAAACACTCGAAGTGAAATGTTCATGGAAGACCCTAATTGGGAGGAAGACGTTGGTGAGGAGAGTCCAACCCACGCTGTTGGTGGTGCAGGTATCGGTGCAGGTTTTGGTGCTGCATCAAACTCAAATGAATCGACTGATCACTTCGACACAGCCAACGAGACAGCGAACGAGACAAGTGATGCTGGTTTTGAGACGGCCAACGAGCAACATGCAACTGAGACAGAAGATTTCCAGACCGGCGCGGAGGAAATGAGCGGCAGTGATGACCTTACTGAGACTGAAGTTGCTCCTGCAGGAAGACTCCGCATGAACCGCCCATCTGAACTCTCGTTGAGAAAGGCTGGAAACCGCGATTCCTACGAGAGCACAGCATCCAACTCTGATGAATACGGCTACAACGAAATCAAAACGCCCACTGCTTCTCAACCACAACGTCTGCGCCTTAAGGTCAGCCGAGGTGCCAACAGACTATCTCGGTCGAGACAAACCAGTGAGGAGCCTACGTTCCAAAGCAGCCCAGGCAGCTTTGCAACTAATAGCAACAATGGAACTCCTCAAACCGGCGGGCAGAGTTTGTTTGCTGAGTTGGGCGATATGGGTGGAAGCGACGATGAATCGATAGATGGAACTCCAAGCAGAAGAAGCAGAAGAAGCACTATGTCAAAATCTGCTACTCCAGCATCAAGACCTTCCACCGCCAGGACAGCGACCCAACAATCACGGCCTCCCTCTCCTGACTTGCCCCCTGTTCCCAGATTGCCTATGGTTGATTCAGGCATGATGACTGAAGCGTGGGAGCCAGAGCCTCGGACGCCCCATACTTCGATACCACCTGTTGCTGGATTTGCTGCCGCTGGTCTTGCTGGTGCAACTTTCGCCGAGGCGTCCCATTTCCTTAATGACCACGGTGATTCAGCCAGCTCTGTGGCTAGAGTACCAATGTCCGATGCTGCAAGTCAGTGGCACGAGGAACAGCTCAACAGCCTTTTGCATCCAGCCACACCAGCAGGTGGTCGTCCAATTTCGACCTACAGCGACATGAGCTCGCAGGATGAGCCTGATATGACGGATAAGCTTGCCAAATTCCCATCTCCACCTACTTCGCAAACTCATTCGCCAATGGGAAGTGCGTCTGGTCTTAACGGCTTTGGTGCTGCTCCATTGACGATGTCCACTATCGTATCTGAGCAGTCCGAGCCGAAATCTGCTGACCATGACTCCGAGCGTGCTGGCCCCATTCAGCCATTATCGATGTCAAATATCCATTCTGAGTTTTTCCACCCAATACCAGTAGCCGATGACATCTCACGCCCACAAACCGCTGAATCATTGACCCTGTCAAACATTTACACTGAGCAAGTCGAGCCAGTCGAATACCCAACTACTCCTGAGCCATTGACTATGTCAAATATTTACTCTGAACATGTCGAGCCCGTGGAGCCTGTTGAACGTCCAGAAACCCCCAAGGCATTGACTATGTCAAATATCTACTCTGAGCATCTTGAGCCAGTCGAACAACCAGTTACTCCTAAGGCGTTGACTGTCTCGAACATTTACTCCGAACATGTCGAGCCTGTCGAGCCCGTCGAACACCCGGCCACACCCAAACCATTGACTGTCTCGAACATTTACTCTGAACACCTCGAGCCAGTTGAACACCCAGCCACACCTAAGCCATTGACTGTGTCAAACATCTACTCTGAAAATGTGGAGCCAGTTGAATACCCAATTTCTCCTAAACCATTGACGATGTCAGCCATCTACTCAGAACACCTTGAACCTTCGCCTATCATTGAGCCGACTGAGTTGCCAGTCACTACGAGTGCAATTCCAGTGCCGATTGCAGTGCCCGCACTCTTGGTGTTCTCTTCAATCCAGTCCATTGATTCTGAACCAATTGAGCAGCCCGTCTCACCACAAAGCCCAAGACTTGGCGGTATTATGATGCCGAGAGATGAGCCAAAGGAGCAGATTGTCGAGAATCAAGAGGAGCCAGAGACACCTTCCAAGCCAACCTTCCTTGCGTCCGTCTTTGGAAGGAAGAAGGAGAGGAGGCCTTCCACGCCCATCATCGCTGAGGACGAAACTCGGCAATCTCCAAGTGAATCGCCAGCCGTTGAGACTCCTGAGTCACAGCGACCTTTCAAGGAGATTATCAATAATACCAGCGAGCGTTCGCCTAAGAAGCCTCGTGTCGAACTCATTGACGAGAGCTCACAGACCGCATTGACTGCTGATGAGATTGACAGCATGTTCAAGAGCAAGAAGCAAGGCGCGGTCTTTGTTGAGGAGGGTCCTCGCTCACCACCACGAGGTGCGGTTGTTGTGCCAACTGCTTTGAGAGTGCGCAGATCACAAGACAGTATTGGCAGTGTTGGTCGTTCAAGATCAAAGATGGTTGATTCAGACCCTGTGAACGACGCGGTTCCTACCAAGAGACCTGGCAGTTCCAGTAGCGGCAAAGCTGGATCCGTATCAAGCCATCCACCCCTGCCAAATGACCATAAACAAGTCATCGCCGCTGCTGCTCAGCGCACTGGATCTTCCAATGGCAGCATGGGTCCTCCACTCCTTCCCGCGTCCGCCTACAAAAACAACAACCCGTCGTTCAGGCCCAGAACTCCAAGCTCTCTGGCTCCTACGAGCCCTATCAGAAACAGCACTACTCCAAGGCCAATGCACTCTTCTGGAACTGCTGAGGTGTACTCGCCAACCGGCATCAGGTCCAGAAATACATCTGTCTCGTCATTTGCGTCCGAGATTGACACCCGGTTCAACATGCACAATGGCATGCAAATGCCACATGGCCTTGAGCCCAACACCGATCCTCGCATGATTAATGCCATTACACAGACGATGATTGGAGAGTATCTATGGAAGTACACCCGAAAGGCTGGCCGAGGAGGAATGTCCGAGAACCGTCATCGTAGATACTTCTGGGTCCACCCATACACAAGAACTTTGTACTGGAGTGACCGCGATCCATCGCAGGCTGGGCGAGCTGAGCTCAAAGCGAAGAGTGTCGCGATTGAAGCTGTACGCGTAGTAACGGATGATAATCCCATGCCCCCTGGACTTCACCGCAAGAGTTTGATCATCATGACACCGGGCAGGGCCGTCAAGTTCACCGCAACAACTGGACAGCGGCACGAGACATGGTTTAATGCTTTATCGTACTTGCTGTTGAGAACCGGAGAGGATTCAGTTGGCGACACTGTCGAAATTGCAAACGGACTTACCAAGGATGATGTCGCAGAGTTCAACCCTGGCTATGAAAACAGCAGTACACGACGAGGACCAGCATCTGTGTCATCGTCATACAACAGCCGCGCCACTCGTAATGCGTCTCCTGGACCGAGCTCTGTACGAGTTTCTATGGGTGCACAACCTCAGCTCACACCTAAAAGTCGCCCATCGATGGGAACGATGCAACGGTTGAGCTCCTACTGGAAACCAGGAGAGAACGGTGTGGCGGCCACTGTCTCCAACAAAGGGAGTCGAAGGAGCGTTACTACTAGCTTTTATGAGGCTAGCGAGGTACATGACAGTGCAGAAGACCTCAGGGAAATTATCGAGAAGCAAGACCGAGAATCTGACCGGCTCGAAAATGTCAGAGCTTGTTGTGATGGTAAGTCGCCTTTGCTTGTCGTGATTTAATGTTGCTAACAGGACTAGGCAAACATGATGTCGGACATCTTCACTATCACACCAGATCGGGTCGTAATTCCACAACTCCAGGTCAAACTTCAGGATCCAGGCCAGGAGCCACTTCAAGAAACAAGAGCCGCAACAGCATTCGCAGCCACGAATAATACAATCACATTTCCTTTATCGACATCACACACACGGCCAATCTCACTGGCGCATCTCCTTAACGAATCTTAACGTCTTTTCTTGATCTCCGAGAATGCAAAAGGGGGCTTTCGCTTGGGGAGTTTAACGTAGGAACCAACGATCATTATGAATTTCCTTGCGTCAACTTCCTTTAGTCATAATGACGAGTCGTGTTAATCAATCTGTATGTTGTTGTGTTGGCGGAGGATAATGCTGAGTGAAAAGGGTAGGACGGGCGATTTTGATAATTTTTTTGTTGGTTGTTATTAGGGACAGTTGATGGATGGATCCTGCAATTTGCTGTGATGCAGCTGCGCTAGCTGAGAATTGAGCGAGAGTGAGCGAGTGAGCCACGTGTAAATATTGAATTACAAAATTGTTTTATACCCAGGGGTTGGTGAGTCTAAAGTGGACAGTGACTTGAGCTTGGTGCTTCACTGTATGGCTCTTCTATGCACTTGAGATCCTCTTCGAAATTGGGCGAACATGTTGCACCCACACTTCGTAGAACATCCTTCTCACTCAACCACAATAAATGCACAAATATCCGCAGCAAATATATGTAATTGGACCTTAAACCTCCTCTACCCCAGCAAGTGTGATTGATAGTCGTCCCTAGATGCCTCAGAACGCCATATGATGAATTTATGCCAAGCAAACCACACTCCACTCTCGCTCGTCCAAAAGAAAACGAAAACAAAAACAAATCCCGGTGGCTCAAAACATTATAAACTGTGACACATCACAGCGACTGCGAGGCATCATCAACATACTCCTCCAGATAGATGCCATGAATCGAAGCGGAGAAAAAACAATTCCCATCCGAGTTTAGGACGCCAAGTTTTCCATTCCTTCTCTTTGCATGTTGTGCTATCCCTTGTAAAATATCCGTTCCATGCTCTGATTCGAGTAGTAGTAGTAATAGTAGTAGTAGTCGTCGTGCATCGTACAGCCAGCCCCAAACGCACAGAAGCGATTGTAAACGTCCCGTTCCGCTTTCGCAAGCATGAATACCCAGCTTGCGCCTTTCGAAGTTCCATCTCCTCTGTTAAAAAGACGTGTACGCCAGACGCAATGATGACAGCAGAGCACAAGGCATGGTGCCTTTCCGATGATGTGTTGAAGTGAAAAAGAAAACCAGAGGAAAACATAAGAACCCATTACATGCCGCCGTCCCACCAGCTCTTATCTCAACTCCCGCAATTGCTTGAACGCTGAAAGGGGAATCTCATGACCGTGCGCAGAACCATGACGCACACGTATGCAAAGTGAAATGCAACCACAACCAGATACAGCAATACCAGCCGACGCCTCCCAATGACCCTATGATGTAACGAAGAAGGCGAAGAAGAAAATAAAAAACAAATGTGTCGTCTACCGAGCCCGTAGGGACTAGGAATGAAATGCGAAAATCCGGCGAGTAGGGAAATGCCAAATCCAAGCGGTAAAAGTAGAAGTGCCGGTCTAGCGACCCATCATGTAAGCTGGAGGGTTGCCACCCGTGTAGCCACCATTCATCATCGAGGTCGGACCACCAGCGGTCATGGCTGAATAGACAGGACCGTTCCAGCCGTTATTGTTGCCAGGAAAGGATGTAGCTGCATACTGGCCAGCGCCGTTCATCGCATTCATCGAAGCTCCATATGCCACCATCCTGCTAGGACCAAGTCCCGGCGGAGCGGCTAGCCCAGGCGGAGGACCATTGGCCGTGCTGAAGCTTGAGGCGTGTCCACCAGCCATCATACCATTGACTCCTTGCATAGCACCGGGAGTACTGGGAGGCCCTGGAGCTGCCATGCCCTGTCCAGAGCGTACCCCAAGAGGATTCTTGGAGAAGCTCAAACGTATACCGCCTTTGATGCTGTTATGCAGTGGATGACCGTACAACTCATGGAGAGCCTTGGTTGCGAAAGAGATATCCTCAAACTCGACAAAACACATTGGTCCGTTCTGCTTGGTTCTGAAACAGAGACGCTTGTAGCCGCGTTGCTTTGAAAACATGGCTTTGAGCTCGTCCTCCGAAGTGTCGATTGGGAGGTTGCCAACATATAAGGTGTTGCATGGAGGGTTCTGGTCAGCGGGATTAACTGGGGGGAAGTTGTGTCGTTGGTAATGTTGACTTCCAAGCTGATAGTTGACCGGGGGTCCACCGTTGGTTATTCCAGTTGGAGACATGGCACTTGAATGTTGCATGCTGGGCAGTGCCTGTGTTGAGAACGCTCCACCTGCTCCGGGTGTGTTGTTACCGTTGGTATTGAGGGAAAGACCAGCCAGACGGGAGAGTGGCAGCTGGGGTAGCGTAGATCGGCGTGGTTGAGCCGACGAACCATTCTCAGCGTAGGCAACTGGGTCCTTAAGTAGTTCTCCCGTCTCGTCATCATCGACGGAATCATTGTTAATGAGTGACTTTCCTGTGATACGTGTGCGCTCGTTGAGATGGTTGCCAATGGGCGATTGTGGAGAGAACAGGCTTTGATAGTGTGCGCTTGATGTAGGGTTGGGGAGTTCTTTGCTAGCATATGATCCATTGTTCGTGGGCGAGACTCGCTGGGTTTGCGCCGATGACTGAAACGTGCCATTGTATTTGAAGGAGGATTGACGAGGAGTAGCGCTAGACGAGGCTGTGGACACGGAGGAGGCTGCACTTGACGGTCCAGAGGTATTGGTTATGTCGACAGTATAACGACGCGAAGACGTAGGCATCCCATAAAAATCCTCGACAATCATTTGCGCGTCGTTGGAGATATTCGGCTTGCCGTGAAGCATCGTCTTCGCTTCCAGAGCGCCCTTGTGAGACTTGAAGCGCAGGATAGCAGAGCGCAGTCCAGCATCTTCGGACTTCTCGGGTGAAAGGACTTCTGCATCGAGAAACTCCTTCGACCAGACCACCATTGACCTCAATGCATCCTCCGTTGTGTTTAGAGGCAGACATCGAATGAGGATCGAACAGGGAGCGCCATCATATCCTCCGCCCGAGGCCCTGGGCGTGTTCATGTTATTGTCGCCGGCGAAACCGTTCATCGTCGCTGCGATCGATTGATATGGACCTTGAGAACCGTTGGGTTGTCGAAAGGCTTGACCTTGCGGAACAAAGACAGGAGCGTTCATCGCATACTTTGTCGTCGCGTTCTCGGTAAAAGGAGGAGGTGTGCGATCGGAGCCCGAATCTTGATCGTAGTGAGGGTTGTTGAAGGATATGGTATGCGATGCGCTCGTCTTCGATTGGACTCCGTTCATGCCTCTTTCCAAGCAGCAGCAGGTTGAGGCAGAGGCAGAATGACGATCGCGACGATCTCGAGGAAAGTCGACCGCGGCGTTGGGGTTTCTGTAACGCGACTCTCAAGCCTTCCAAGTCGTCGACGACTACGGGCGAATAGAAGTCGCGGCGGCAATAGCGTGAACAATAACGAAGGTGATGTGATGGAGGCTGGGGAGTTTGTGAGTTGTTGGGCTGAGGGTTCGTAAGACGTGAGCTATCAGAATTGGTCCAGTACGGTACCTGGCGATGAATAATGGGACGTGCTGCGCGCGTCGCTTTTTCTCTGGGGAAGATGCGCGGGTCGTGTCGGTCGCAAAAGAGCAGAGGGTAGTCGTAGTAGGATGGATGGAGGGACGCAACACAGCAACAGGCTCCTAGGAGGAGAAAAGAATTGGGAATCCAACAAGAACAGATAGCGGATGAGGCTTTTCGGATCGAGTAGTAGTCGCAGCTGCGTCACAGAGTAGTATTTTTTTTTCTTGGGGGTGTGGTGTCCTGAGGAATGATGGAATGATGATGGGGGGGGTGGTGGTGGTGGTGGTGGTAAGGAAGTAGTAGTGAGTGACGCTTTTTGGGGGGGGGGGGGGGGGGAGGGATGGAGGGTAGATGGTGGATGGAGGATGCAGGATGCGCTCTCAACTCTAGAACAACCAGCGTGCAGTTGTGCAGTCGTGCAGTCGTGCAGTCGTAGTTTAAGTGAGTGAGTGGGTGGGAGAGAAATACCAGGTGGGAAATGGGGAGGAAAGGTGTCGAGGTCGAGGGCGTGGAAGGCCTTGGGTGCCTTGGATGATGCCTTGGGATGCCTTGGGATGCCTTGGGATGCCGCTGGATTCGCTTCTCTGGTTGAGATAAAGAGTGCTGCACCCTTCTCTCTAGTGCATGGCCGAACATCTTAGACCCTACGCTGGCCTGCACCACCACCACCACCTCCTCCTCCACCTCCTCCTCCTGCTGTCGCCCACGGCCAATGGCACGGCGTGGGCATGACCGTCGACACTTGACGACCTCGCGCCCATCCATTCCCTGCAGCGCCCGCGAGCATGGACTCTAGGGTGGTCCGACATCCTTGTTTCCTGGCCGTTGTGCATGTTTTGAGTGGCCAAGGGCAAGGGCAAGGGCAAGGTACAGAGCGCACCCACAGACGACCGTGGTGATCAGGTCGTCGTGGTGCCTTATCCTATAGTGGGACGAGACGGAACACACACAGAGAGATATATAAGGACGCGACTTTATGTTCAAGGGCAAGGTGAGGAGCGCGTTATCCTCCAACGAAGAAGAAAAAACAAAGTATCGGTGTGGATGGTACAGAGAGGGGGCAAGAGAACGAAGGGTCTGGGAGTATCGGTACCGTAGTATCTGTCATTCTTGTCTATCATACCCGAGTATCTGACATCTGGACATACCTGCCGATGCAAGTTGACTGATCGAAGCAACAATCTTTGCCAGATGCAACCTTATTCGTCGTCATCGTCGTCGTTGTTATCAAGGGCTTCTGCTTTCGTTGTGCCGTGTCTGGGACTATGGGAATATTCCGGACAGTAAAGATGAAAAAGAACTCTGGTGCCAGTAGTTTGCCTTCATTTTGTGTGTCGCAATAGAAGGATGGTGCTATGCACTATTATTACACTTGAGCAGCTCAGCAATTCCCCGGCTCCCCTCTCCTGTACTGTACTGTACGGAGATACGTCAGTCGTCAACAATGGGATTGATTCGACCATCTCAAGCCACTGTCTTACTCCTGGCTAGTACTTGCGTCGACTTGAGTATTCACGATCAACTATTGCCCCTCTGCTTCAATTAGAACGAAGTCCGATAAAGCATCCCAATTCAGCGCCCGCCCATATTTGCCTTTGGCACAAACTCAGGATCGCAGCATCCCAGACTTCCGGCGTTGGCTTGGGCTTGGGCTTTGCTTGCTTTGGGCGCTGCTTGCTTTGTTCCCAAAGTCTCACACGTTCGCGACGACGTTGATGTGGGGCCTGGCGGCTGTCAGCCTTTCTCATTCCGAGCAGCGCCAACTGTCTCAGTCTGAGGTTCAGGTACGAAAGTCCACTGCCAGTACCTCTTCCTACGCAAATACACACTCCGACCGTACAGACTGTACCTACCTAACCGCACAGGTACCTAACCCTACATACCCCTCGATCAGGTCCCAACCTCCAACCTCTAACCTCCAACCTCGCAAACTCTCTTTCCATTCCGCTAACGAGTCCCGAAAGAAGCTCTTGGTCGATCCGCGTATGCCTACCTGACACGGGGAACTTCTCAAGAAGAGCTCCCAAGCGTTTGAGCCGTCTTTTTGAGATGGACATCAAACACCTGCCCACAAGTGCCGGTAGATCCATCTGGTGAGATTGGCGGGATGCTGCGATGACAGACTGGGGATTATCATAGAAAGGGCTCCTTGATCTTCGATGCTGCGATGCTGCGATGGGCCGAAGCGTTGCGCGAAGGAAGGGGGAACATTCTTCTCCGCTGGAAGGTGTCCTGCCAGGACCTGTTTGCTTCGTGGTTGACATGCGCCCCGTGTGCGCCATCGGCAGTGAACGGGTGCGAGAAGAGCCAACCATACGGCGAGCCGATGAGGTGAGGACGTTGAACACCCTCGTGTGAGTGCTCTCAGCAGAGAAAGTCTAATTATATTTCCCACCTTCCGACAGTTTGTCACACAAGCTTTTGATGTTGATGTTGTAGGCGCATGAGGGGCCCGATTGGTGGTTTTCTGGGGTAAGGTATCGTGGTTGGAGCAAGCTGGCCATCAAACTTCCACCTTGCTATTCGAGGAAAACAGCGAAAACCCCTGGTCGATGAAGAAGCATGCAAGTAGTGAAAGACGGCGCACCATACAACACCGTTCGGGTCATTTACTTACGCTTGTGCTACGGAAACTGTTCGTCCAGGCCGGCCGTTGAGCGCAGGGATGTTCCAGCTTGCGTCGAGTCTTTCCGACGCCGTCTTCAACCTTTTCTCTGATGCAGACCAGAGGTACCGACCGGTACGACAATACGACGTTGATATCCTCGAGCGCAGGCAGTGCAACAGAACACGGCCATGTGGTAGTTCGCTCCATACCGGCTTCTCCTCCATCATGGAAAGCTCGGGAAATGATTAATCACCCCTACAAGAGCCTCCGGATGCGCCAGCGGGAAAAGGTCGAAAGCAAACCATCGTGCTTCTTTCTGTCCTGCTCGCGGACCGAGGAGTTCCCCTCCACTAGCTCGCAGACGCTGTCGATATGTTGCTACACGACACAATGCAGCAACCATCTGTGAATTCTGCAGTTCGTCTTCATGTGCGCGCATGTGATGGAAGTTCGTCTTTCCATCTCCAAGCAAGCAAGCAAATCACACCGTCTGCCACGTGAATTACACAACATTAGTCTCTTCAATAGACCTCTTCGCTCTGTCTGGGTACGAAGATACGAAGGGACAGTACTTTCGTACAGTACAACGCTGCTCGCAATGGTTTCGCGGTCGAGAACGCACAGCTGACGGAGAGAGTTTAGTCTGTTCTCCAAGGTTCGTAGGTATTGTGGGGACACGCACGAAAGCTTTGGCTCTGTGACATGCTTGCGGACTTGCAGGCTTACATTTTGCCAGGTTCAAGGTTCTTCAACCGGAAGAGCGACCTCACTGGCCCGCCGTCCGTGCCATTTCAAGGGTCGCTCCTCTGGGTCCGGCGTGGTCATTGTGGACGATCATCCCTGATCCCGCCATTCTGGCGCCCGAGTTGACAACGCGCTGGGAACTTGATCTGCTGATCCATCGACATTTTAGAGGCCGAAGACGCTGGGCGATACGCCGTTACGGCACTACTATCTACTATTGTATTTTCTCTACTATTCTCTTCATCTTCCTTCGCATTGATTATGCTTCGAACGTGAGTAGCACTTGCTTTCAATGGGGGTCCTGATTGCGCCTCACTGGCTTACTGGTGGGGGTTACTTGGTAGAAGCTGGCAACCAATAGCCGCAACTTAAAACCTGAAGCTTGTGATAACTGTACTGGAGGGGGAGGGGTCGTTGGCTGCCAAGTTGCCAACCCTTCTTGCGAGACCATCCATCCATCTTCAATCCTGTTGCTACGATTGCTCCATGCGCTGCATTGCTTTTCTGCAGCAGTAGGTAGAGATGCAGCCGACGTCCAGCCCATCTTTGGAGCAGCTGGCCATGGATAGATTTCTGAAGAGACGTCATCAGCCAACGACGACCGAGCATTGAGCAACAAAGCCAGCTGCGCTGACTGGAATCTCAATGGATACGAGTTATATCAGACGGAGCCTCATCAAGCCGTGGTGTGCCGTCTCAGGTAAGAGACTGTCTGTCGGCGAGTTCCCTTGTCCCGCTGCCTCGGCAATGCTCCGCAGTAGCTGCTGTACTGTACAGTCCGTAGCATCGCAACACAGGACTCCAGTTATATTGAGTTTGAGCTCGAGCATGGTATGGGAGGGCTCAGCGTTCTTCAGCAGCCAGAGGCTCCCACAAGCCCAACAACCTGGTCTGAGGGGGCCATGGGGGAGGAGAGGGTATCTCACCTTGCCTTACCGTACCGCTCAACAACCGTGCTGAAAGCAGGTAGGCGCTCGGTTGAAGCTACGGCCGCTCCGCATATCAGAGAGAGTGCAGTCCTGTACTGTCTTGTAGGTGCTGTACGGTAGAGGGGAATCCATGATACTCATTTTCCATCAAGTGAAGGCCTCTTAGACCGCGACACGAGAACTATTGTCCGGCTACTGTAGGCAGAGGGGGAGCCCGGAGTCGAGTCGGTATCGCATGCGACCGTTCGCAACCTACTGCAAGCCCCGACGCGATGCAAACAAGGCTGCTGCTGTCTTGAGCGCAAGCCACCCATCCATCAATTAATTCTTCCTGTTCCTCAGACTCTGCCGGCTTTCTTTTGAATGCGCTACGTAGCCAGCCGCGCTCGAAAGCTGTCCAGGTTCGGAAAAGTTGAATCCATCCGTCCCATGTCAAGCTGCCGTGCATGTTCGACGACGGAGGATTGAATGGTGCCACACAAAACAGAACGGTTTCATATCATACGTTATAATGACAACAATCCTCGAGGCTTTTCCTTCTTGCCTATCATAGGTCTGATTGCAGATAAGGAGGTCCTGCACGTTGTTATTCTTACCTAGTCGGGATATGTTCGTGAGGTAATAAGTAAGTTCCAAAAGAATACGCACGTGCCTACCTGCCTAGGTAGGTACTGTAGTGGTAGGTAGGTATCTTATCGCGACGCCAACATGCATCCCTTCCATGTTGGGTTCGAAGCCGAGTTATCGCCTACCATTCACAATTTCACATACGGAGTACGGACTCCGGGGTACGAGTATCTTACGTACCGATAGATAGCCCACACAAAAAAAGAAAAGCCAGACAAAGGAAGATACGGACAGCTGAAACCAAAACCGAGAAACAAAGAAATAAAAGAATGTCTCTGTAAAACAAAAGAAAAAAGTAAAGGAAATTTGAAAGAACAAAATAGAATTAATGCAACCTCCGTGAATCGAACACGAACCTCCACCTAACGGCTTTTGTAAGCTTGGAAGGGTGGAATCCTAACCATTGGACCAAGGAAGCGAGTTTGCATGTTTGTTGAAGCTGTTTTTCCGAAATTGATATATATAACTCAACCAAGCACTTTCATTGTCGAGAGTTCCTCGCAAGTGAAATGTGGGTTATATCAAGGCCAGTAGTTTATAAGGGGAGCAAGTTCCAATTAGAAGATTAGTAAAAGTTGCTCTGCTTTCTTAGATGTCCTTTTGTTGTAGGAGTATGGGTATCTACGTGCCTAATAAGATTGTGTACCTATACGAACCTCCTCCGCCGCCTTCGCTCCAAAAGAAAATCTCCTTCCCATCTCTAAATGCCAGAAACTCCAATGGAGACTCGGGGTTTCAAATGTACCTACCTAGGTAAGTTAAAACAACACTTCCCGTCACATCCAGGACTCACTCGCTCTATGCCAACATTGTAGTAGCATAACCCAACAAACCATCAAGTCTCTTATCCAACGTGAGAACGAGCAGTACCTAGGTCCCTACTGAATAAAACAGATAGAAAGGTACCTTACCTTCCAAGCTGCAATTGAAATATTCTAGACGTGATTTGCATTTTCTTAGTCCACTTGATACACACAGAAGTAACCATTCCGCTCTCTTCCCTAGGCTCCTTTCCTGAAGAGTAAATAGACCTCGTTACCCATTCCCCCTCCCTTCCCATCCCATCCCAACCCATCCTTTTCTACCCACCCCCTTCCTCCATCCAAATCTCCACAGTCAGTACCTCCCTACTCACAGTGACATGTATTGGCATACCTTCCCCGTTCGCGCTCGCAACATAGTAGGTTCGCTCCATCGCTGCATTCGTGAGGTTATGATTTGAAATTAGAGAGGAAGGGGTGGTAGAGTTGGATATTCATTCCTCTACTCAAACGCCCTCCTCTCTTCCCATCCCTTTCCTTCCCGTCCAAAAAGAACTCAAATGTCTGTGGAATCTGTACACAATGGTGCTAGTCCATGACAGATATCTAGATATCCCTGGAAATCGACAAGACGAGTGTGTCTGATTCTGTCTTCTACTGACATGACACTTGTCGGCGACAGATGCCCTCTCTCCCGTCGCCTCCTGCGCCTCCACCTCCAACCCCTTCCCACCGAAAGTATCATCCACAATACACTGCAGACTAAAGCAAATTAATAACCCCCATACTCATAAAGCCTCATCATGCCCAACGTTTCTTACACGTCATTCGTCTAGTTTCCAGTCGCAGCACTTGCTTTCCTTGGAACCAATCCTCGAAACCGATAGAAAGACGAAAATTACCTTTACAATAACGAGACTATCTAAACCTTCAATGTACGCTTCTTGGGGGTAGGTGGGATCTTCGTCTCTTATGCGCGTGTTTACAACTGGCGAACGTAAAAGAGAAGAAAATTTCCGAGGTACGTTAAGGATAAAAGTATAGATAAGGGATAGGGAGAAGGAGGGAGAGTTCTAATAGGGTTGTAGAGGAATAGACTTCGAGAGATAGTATATGTGCGGTTTGCGGCTGATGCACCTCTGCATCTTGCTTTTTGGGCATTCTTTCTAAACCCAAGCTCTTTAAAGCGAAATGGGAATCATGGAATAGTATTGCTACGCTGGACGAGGCTGATGCTGGATGACCATGTCGTCTGTCCTTCCGAGCTTCTCATGGAACGAATGGCTTTGTGCGATCCTGCTCGTCTCTAATGAATGCAGTAACGGCAGAACTGGGTTGAGACGGAAGTAAGCAGTGATGGGGTAGTGAGACAAACTCCATCTCTCTCGTACTTCAAGCAGTCTTCTGACATGAAGCCGAGTTACACCACAACTCGGAGAAGACTTTCCACGCCACCGATACGAAGTACATTTGGGAACACAGTTCCCGTCTCACATAAGACTATCTAAACCCGTCAGCTGGCCAATTTGGTACTTGTTCTCTTTTTACAAATCCTGTCTGTCTCTCGTTCTCTCTCTGCCTCTTTCCCGATGGCCTCTTTTCGGGGGTATCTAAATCTTCCAAAATAAAATATCTTCAAAAAGAAACTCCTTAAATACGTCCAAATGTGTCACAGAATGATACAGTTCCGGTCTTTCTTCCTCCTTCTAGAATGCCGGTGCGGTCTTCTTTCTCTTCGCGCATGCATGTACTCGTCATCCAAGATTTGTGGTGCTGAATTGTCCTTGCGGATTATCTGCCTGCAGAGGTCGATAAATACTTCATCTACATTGGCTTTGCGTTCATGTGAGTTAGTCATAGCGACTTTTCGTTGGATGGTTGATGGATGGGTAATGATCGGGGGTGTGCTCACCTCTACGTCTTGCGGAGGTTTCGTAATATGGTGCGTTGCCCCAGCTCTGTGATACCGAGAATGCTTTGGCCCGGGATACCATGCGGTCTTCTTCGAGATCCGATTTGTTGCCCACGATGACAATGGGGACGTTGTCATCGTCTTTGATGCGAATGATTTGCTCTCTGAGCTCGGATAGTTCATTCAGACTACTGTTGCTCGTGATGGAGAAGACGAGGAGGAACCCTTGGCCTGTCTTCATGTATAATTCCCTGGGCCATCAGCAGAGTTCTTCTCTTCCAGTGGGAACCTCCTTTACCTCATAGCAGCTGCGAAAAGAGTCAGCACGTGGTAGTCGGTAGGTTGTCAAATAGATCCTAGAACTTACTGAATTGCTCTGTGCCAGCAGTATCTAATCTGTAGAGGGATGAGCAATGGGTCTCTTGTCAGTACCAAGGACTACATACATCTCTAGCATACACTGTCGACCCTGGTCCCATATTAGCTTTCTGTCAGAAGGGGCTAGTCTCGAACGTGACCTACATCTACCTCGATGAGCTTCCGGTAGGAATCCTCAATGGTCGGATCATAGCTCTCGATCCAGACATTCTGCACAAATTGTGCTGGATGTTGTAAAACGGATGGTCAGAAAGGAGTTCTGGGTGTGAGTGGAGGGGTTGCTGTAGCACATTGGCCTTACCTGTGAGGCAGCTTTTGCCCACGCCTCCTGCAGAGATTGTTAGTCAGTCCAGGTATACGTTGTGCAGCGAACAGGAATTCAGAGAGAACGCAACTGACCAGCGCCGAGAACTACAATGTGATAATCGCGTCTAAAGATGGTCTCGATCAGTCTGTGATGGGCACGTCGGGAGTGTGTATGGGCGCGGGTTCGAACCTTTGAGAGGTTCTCGACATGATGATGTCTAGAAAGGCAGAACGAAGCCCCTTGACGGTTGCTGAGAGCCCCTGAAACCGTCGAGGTTCCTGCTCCTCTGCCGTACCGGTACGAGGACTGGCTCGACAGCAGGAGCCAACGCACGTCTACGCTCTCCTCCTTTCCCAGCAATTGACTTCTCCCAACACCCCTCTGAGCCCGGATTCTTGGAATTGTCGAAGTGTGATTGCCGTCATGTAGCAGGTTGGAGCTGGTGGAATTCCCCGAGCAGTGAGTAGGGCAGCAGAGCACGGATGGGAGCAGCGCACGCGCTACTCGTACGGACGAGGGTGATGGTTCCGAGTGTCTCGTGCTAGGATCAACTACTGGCTTTCTGGGAGCATCATAACGGATGGATTAAAATATTACGGTTAATAAGAAAAGGGATTCCGGGTCATGATCTGCGCCGTGCAGGGGAGCTTTGATTCTTCGGGTCGAGCGACAGCACAGAGGCTTTGGAGTCTGGGAAAGGACACTTCTTGTGGCTTTGGGTGAACGTAGGCAGTTGTGAGAGGAAGATACCGTGGGTAGGGAGGGACTGCAAGTCTGCAAGAGGGTGATGAGCATGCAGTCGACTGGAATCCGGCAGCGAGGTCCTCTTTTAATTAATGAGCTCGCCAGCTAGCTAGGTCCGGAAGAGCAGTACGGGACTTCACGAGGGCAGGATAGGGGCATAGGGGGAGGGAATACATGATCTGTGTCAGACTGTCAATCCGTAGTCATTCCAGGGACAGGTCAGGAACCAGCGTTGGAGGGAGTGGCATGGGGCCAGCACAATACTATAGCTCTTAGAACGCTCGCTGCGGACTCTACTGAGGACCCTGCCTACGAGACGAATTAGTCGACCTCATACAGGACCTCGGTCGCGTAGGAGGAGGAGGACAACAAGGGCATTGGCTGAGGAATGCGCCGGTACCTTTTTTCGTCGTACACCATGTACAAAGACTAAATCCGAGTTGTCGACTCCCGCCAACCGAAGTGCGAAGGGCCCCGGCTGATGGGTGCTGGGGCTAAATCATCTCTTGCGTGCTGCTTTTTGCTGAGAGGCACGAGGAGACAATGGACACTGACAACCAATGCCCTCAATGTGACGAAGGACGAAGACAGCAATGTAAGTCGCGAGATGCAGCATAATAGCCACACCTCTCACGACACCCACTACTCTCTCTCACCTGCTCTTTGTACGGACCGGCCGCGCTGCAGGACGACGGTCACGTGCTGCATCCCCAGCCCCAGCACCATGCTGTACTCTGATCGCTTGTTCTTGGCCTTTCTAGAAGGGAACAGGGATTCCTGTCCGGCAACCAGGCTTCTTCAACGGCCTTTGTCTCCCTGCTTCCTCTTCCTCTTCTTCTTCTTCTTCTTCTTCTTCTTCTTCTTCTTCTTCGCCGTCGTCAACTTCACCTCGACGGGAACAGGCCATCTTTCTTCTTTCCTCTGCTCCGCCATCAGTTTCACAGACGCTCCTTACACAAAACACAAGAAGCATGTACTGTACCAGTACGTGGTCTCTGAGACACGAAGCAATTTGGACTCTACACGCTTCGGCCGGAATGCTGGCTGTGCTGTTGGTGCACCGAGTCATTCACACCGGCCAGCAAGAGAGCCAATGGCTTTTGCAGAGATGCCGTGATGATTCATGAACAGCCGCAAGGGAAGCCGGGCACAAATCTGGTCAGCTATGTTCTGCAGACCGGATGTAGCCTTATTCGGAAAAGAGCAGGCCACCAGGGTGACGATGGTCGGTCTCCTCCTGACCTCGGGAACTCAATTCTCACCACGCGACGGCAATTTCACTCATCAATGCGGCGACGCGCTCAGCAAGTCAATTTTGAGGCCAAGCGGAGTGAATGGCAACACACTTGCGTCAACGAAGCTTTGATACAACCAATATTCCGAGCCTAGGAGTCCACAACGACACGGGGACCGTTGTCTGTCCTAGTGGCCCAAAACATAATTCTCCGTTGCTTTCCAATCGGCAGGATCCGGTTGGTTACATGGTTATGGGTGGCCTGATAATCGTTATCCGGAACGAGGTTATTCCCGGGCTAGTATTCTTTGCCCATGGCTGCCTCTTTATCTCAGGTCTAGTCTAAGTTTGTCGTGCGTTCGATGGCGATGGTGAGAAGTTCGAATCCCTGGCATCATTCAAATAGCCAATGTCAACGACGGGTAGATCACATTACTTGCTGAGCTTATTTTGACGCTACTACGTTGGGGACAATGGAGCAGATAATGGACAAGCAAGTGAGCCGTGGCTGAGGCACATCATTGTGCTTGGACTAGATTGTTCGGAAGATCAAGAGGTCATTGTTTACAGGCAGATACTGGTAGTCAGGCCAGTCTGCAGAATGTCGCTGAGATTTCGACAGGAGTTTGCGGAGATGGCAGATGAAACCAGGCGGTACACTTTCAGAGACAGCAAGATCCAGAGCACCGGTGAGAACATTTTGGTCTTATAAGAACAACAATGTGCTGTTGACGAAGTCCGAGAATTAGGGTTTAAATTCTGGCTGGTGGGATTGAAGTTGACTTGGTACGGAAGGGTACATCATACACACAACTGAATGGTCTTGAAGGCTTTAGCCCTAACTTCTACATCAGCATTATCCCATTGCTCTTCTAAATGCTTCCTCGTAGAGCACTTGCCTATTCAGATAGCACAGGGATCTTCTTGTTCTCCAGCAAGAAAGCTGACCCAATCCTGGACACCATCAGGAGTTACGGTGAGCGGAAGACACCCACACAGGAAGTGATCTCTTCTACTACCTAGATAGCACAGATATGATTCTATCGCGTGCTGTGATGCCAGTAGCCGCACAGTTATCGCCAAAGGTGATCTTTATTACTTAAGTCGGTTCAAACATGACAAGATTAGTGCGATTCCGAGCAGTCTCAAACGTCGCCGAAGCTGCAAAAGGGTGCATGTTGGCATGCTTGACATTCAAAGCCATGTAATGAGAATCATTAAGAGTACCACTGCTAAAACCTGTCGCTGCTTTCACACCCAAAGCCTCCCACCCCATCATTATCCACAGCGCTAACGCAGAGACGAACTTTTGCGGAGCTGACGTGTAGGGAGGGGGCCACCATTTGGTAGGTAGATACTCCGGTTGGACATGATATTATTCGCGCTGGCGTCTCGAGCACTCGGCTCCGTGAATTAGACAGCCCTTTGAAGGCATGGAAGGAAAGTATGCCAGGTATAGTCATCATCTCCGACAGTATGCGCCAATTTGTGATAGCTCCAACGGAGCCTCGACCAAAGATCTACCATCAGCAGGAAGATGTACGCGTACGTACGTACCCAGTCACTGCGCTGCGTGGTGGACAGCAAGCAGAACTCAGCTAGATTCGTGATGGTAAATTCTTTGCGCTGCGATCGAACCCGCACCTCTTACGCAGCGTAGTGACTGGATTCTAGATGTCGTGGTTTTGAGCTACCGAAGGTTAACACCCCGAGTCAAAACTGTCTAGCCTGGCTGCAGAATAAGCGAAGGACAGACACTGCATGCAGGGAGGGAGTTCGCCATAATAACGATGAGAGTTGCTCCCGATGTCAAATCAAGCCTTCAGGTGTTTCAGATTGCAAGTGACTGGCAGAGATTGAGAAATGATGTACAAAGCTTGCAAGAACCATAGAATCTTACGATGCGATTTGAGCCAAACTTCCATCCGCTGTTCTAAGCGAGTCTATTTCATCTGCCGTCTGTCTAAAGGACAGCACAGCATCAATTATCTGCATGGCCTTAATCTCGTCACAACTTAGAGGGCCTGGGACGAAGTAGGGCCGACGATGGTGGGAAGGACAGGCGAGGTGATAGAGTAGGGAGGGCGATGAGATGGTGATTATTCCGCAAGTACTATACAGCAAAAGTACAATTTCAAAGATTCACCTACCAGACCGCCCCATCCACAAAACAATCCTAAGATTCATTCAACTAGCATGAGACAGCGATTGATTGCCTCCGCCCCTGCCAATCCGGAGCTACTTAAAGCTGCAAAACCCGCGGTGTGCAACTCTACTCCTGAAGGCCACCCAGCGACTGCCTTCCTCCAGAATACCCAATAAGAAAGGGACTCGGTGGAGGACTTAGTATGTACGAGACGTGATGGAGAGCACAGTGTCTTCTTGACCGTAGGTCATGCATGGATCTTGAATATCACGTTGATTTTGGGCACTGGACAAGTCATGGTGGGAAGATTTCAAAGCAGGCCTCCAGGTGCTGATTTAAGTATATTGGGTCTATAAACTTTGGAGAATACGCTTTGATGGGCTCGTAACACTTGTTACTTCGAAGCTCTTGTGGTACGAAGTGCTAGTTATGGCGCTCAACATCTATTACCAGAGTTTGACTCCGATACAGCTCCAGCGGCTCAGTGAGACTCCGATCTCGCGCGAGCCTTGACCCGTCACAATAGACGTATTGTCGCAATTGATGATATTTACTAGATCTTGAAAGACGTCAGTTGAATTCAGAAGAATATATTGAGTCTTGAAGAGGATGTGTATGAGCTTCAGTTGAAAGATGAAAAGTCTGAAGTTTTTTCAGCACCGGACGAAGTCCTCTGCATTAGCATGGATTTGTTACATCATAAGCTGGTCGACAAGAATGATCTTGTTTGAAAAAAGAGAAGATTGTATTTACCTTACTCTGTACAACAACTAGGAGACTGTGTTGCTGCTGTTCTGTACCGAGGAGCCATAGTCAGCATTATTCTGCACAAAATGCAAAACTTCCACATGACGAGTCCTCCAAAACAAGTATCAGGTAATCGAACCAGTTTGTTCTTCATTGTTTTTCGGAATTTGATAGTATGTGTTGCTCATCATGCTATGTTCTTGGAGGACTCGGACTCGAGATGGAAGATTGTAGCAACTCACAGTAGGCAATCGGAGGATGGGATCGTCGAGGTTCTTCAGAGGGATGACTTGTATCTGAGCAAAAGGTTAGCAATTGATGCGCCAAATGTTGCGTGAAAAGACGAGGCTTTTGAGATTATTGATCAGATGGTCCGTTTGGTTAAGACAGGTTAATCACCATGTATGAGCGGGTTAAGCTCTGGTAAGATAGGGGCGACACGAAAGTTCATCATAGAAATTGAGGGGGGTGGGATTGAGCAGATGGGAAAAGCTTACCAACAGTATGGAGCAGCGCGTGTGCTGGAAAGCGTGCACTGCTATGCGCAACAGACGCGCTAGTCCGCTCTATGAAAGAGCTACCTCATGATTCCATCAAACAGGATTGTCCTGCGTGGACATGGTGGTTACCGTGGGTGGTAGATGTTGTTGGATGGTTGGTGGTGAGAAGAAATGGAAATGCTGCGTCTTCGATTTTTTTTACGAAGTACTCGATGACTAGCGCCGCGCTAATAAACGGCCCTCGCGCTAGTCCAAATCAAGCATGACGTACCTCAAGTTCATTCAACTCAACATCAACAACTTCATAGACTTTGAATATTCTCTTTGGTTTCTCTCTTTGAATTTACAATTCACACTTCTGTCATGTCGGATCCAAAGGTCATTATCCTCACAGGAGCCAGCCGTGGAATAGGCCTGGCAACCGCTCATTTCCTGCTAAAAGGATCGAACAAATTGGTTGTCGTCGCACGAAGCGCGGGGCCTTTGAACAAATTGAAGGAACTGTATCCAGGACAAGTTGAGTGCCTTGCTGCTGATCTTGCCGATTTTTCGGTGCGTCGAATCTCATCCATAAGATTCTGATCTGTAGCTCATGGTTTGTGTTCATAGGTTGGCCCAAAAGCTGTCTCTCTTGCTTTGAAATCATTCCAAAAGCTTGATGGCTTAATCATCAACCATGGCACTCTTAGCCCTGTAAAACGAGTTGCAGAAAGCACACCCGAAGAGTGGCGCCAAATCTTTGATGTCAACTTCTTCAGTGCTATCGCTTTTGTGAGTCTCCTCTGCAGATGGTCACGTGTGGTGGATGAGGAAAACCTTGCACGGTGTTACTGCTCTGTCCTGAGTTAATGAATACGTCAGATTACACCCGCTATTCCAGCACTCCGGGAAGCTCATGGTCGTATTGTCCTGACTTCTTCTGGGGCCGCTACTTCTGCATACTCCACGTGGGGAGCATATGGCTCTTCAAAAGCTGCACTTAACCACCTCGCTCACACCCTTTCCACGGAAGAGCCAGATATCACAACGATATCTATAAGGCCGGGTGTCGTCGACACTGATATGCAGCTTGAGATTCGAGAGAAGCATAAGGACACTATGGATGCCACGGACGCCACTAAGTTTGCAGATCTTCATGCTACAGGGAAGCTTTTGAAGCCGGAGCAGCCGGGAAATGTGATGGCCAGGTTGGTTATTGAGGCTCCCAAGGGGTTGAGTGGAAAGTTCTTGACGTAGGTTTAAGATTTCATGAGTTGAAGTAAGAAAATGCTAATGTGGACTGATAGTTGGGATGACAAGTCGCTCGATGGGTATCAAGGCTCATAGATGTGCCCCAAAATAGAAGGTCAAAAACATCGTAAATAATTGAGTTTCTATTGTGATCTAGTTTTGATGCATCACAAGGATTAAGCCATGACTTCCCATATAGCACCCGTATGGTATTGCTGAGAAAGAAAATGGCGACGACGTCAGTCAAAGCACCATGCAGTCGGAGGATATGCTAAGAGCGTACAGTGTATCCTTCTCTTTGAATCTCCGTAACTATCTTTCCAGATACAATTGAGAACCGTCCCAGCACGTAGGTTGCCACTTTCAACCTCGCTTGCTTCGTAAGGCAACAACAACAACAAAAACACGCTGAAAAATCCTAACCCAAAAAGATCAAAACTGGCAAAAATCAAGGAGATTTCTCTCCTTGACCCAAACCAGACGAACTGAAAGTTTGTAGAGTCAAGCTCTCGAAAGCAACCCACTCGCAAGGGTTAAACCCAATTACACGGGGTATGATGCCCACCAAGCCACTGTTACCATGACTTGGAATTAGTCGTTCGCTGCGACCATTGCCAGTTAGCGTCAGGGTGACGAGGTGTTTGTGTTGTTTGATGGGAGGGAATGCGTTGTTTGGTTACTTAAGTAAGGTACCTTAGGTAGGTGGTTTATACCGCGTGGTTGAACTGAGCTAAGCTAGGTAGGCTTGAGGTAGGCGCGATGAATGAAATCGAGGAACGGGAGGTTGAATATGATTGAGGTTTCAATTAATATTATGTATTATAATTCTTTTGACTACCTTGAGATGGATCATGCTATTCACCAAATCGGTGACATTAACGCTAACCACTCTACTCATTACCGCGCCTTGAAGTTTCTTTCCCAAGGATACATACCTAAAGACCTCTACCAACACTATTAATAGCGAGCATTTTTACCTTCCCGGCAGACTGGATATGGTGAGGGGAGTCGATTCGTTATGAACGTCAAGAAGCACCTTCCACTGAAGCTGTCATCCGCTTGTGAAAGGGCGAGCTGATCTGGTAGTTCAATGCTAACATGCAGCAGCTTCTCCGTCTCGAGTCTCTCTATGGCAGTGGTTGTGCTGCCATCTTTTCTTGAGTCATGTAGCCTCGCCACATCAAAGGCCATTCATTCCCGTTCCAATCGTCTTCAGGGCAGCGATTTCCGAGTGTTTCCAGTGCCAATTACGTTGAGCGCCAACCGCGTCTCGACTATCTCCATGACAAGCTCTTCCTGAGATCTTTTCAACGCCGATCCCTCCCAAATGCTCATTATCTCATGAAGGTCCACCATCCTCATGACTAATCTGTATATGCACCGTCCTCTGGATCTCATTATTCCCCAAAATATACTCCTTACTCTCATTACTCACACAACGAACCTCGATCTCTGTCGACCCCTTCCCGCTAAGCCCAGATCCAGTCAGACTTTCCTCATCAACCTTCAAGTTGCGTCGACCGGAATACACATTCGTATCCCAATTATTAGATGGTATATCATTGCGGAGGCTCAGTTGGATCGGGTATACACCATTTCCAGGTGTGTCGGTGTTGGTGGTGGTAAACCCGGCGATTGCGAAGGCGCGGAGGAGGGGCCGGATGGTTACGAGACAGGCTGCTACGATTGCTACACCGGGTTCAACGAGGGTCCATACCATTGCGTTCGTTCCTGCGTCTGAGGTATTTCAGTGGATGTTAGCAAAGTGCAGATGTGTATGATCTAGCTTCGAAGAATGGAAAGGTCACTTACAGAGAATGTCGTCGACGTCGGCAAGGTCGACAAGATATTTAAGACGTATAAGAGTCGCAATGCTAGCACTAGAATATGGCAGTCAGTAAACTTCCTTAATATCTGTAATTGGCTGGTTCAGATGACTCAGATCGTCGGAAGGAGGAGGAGGGGGACCTACAAAATCCCCAAAGACAATATCATGCCAACTGTAACCTTTGTTTGTATACTCATCTTCGAATTCCAAATCATAGGAATCGGTAACAGTGCATAGAGCCAGTCGGTGAGGATGGTGAGGACGGAGATAGCATAAGCAGCACTGACAATACTATCCGTGCCTACACACTTTCCTCCCATTGTGAAATCCCATTGTGCTTGGATTGGCGTGCATTGGAAGATGTCGTAGATGAAGATACCCATTGACCAGACGGTGACTGTGAACATACTTATTCTTAGGATCCAGATGTAACGTGGGAGAACTGCTATTCTGAGAAGAAGAACGCAGATGCTTAGTTTGATAAACATCATGTTGGCTACGTAGGTGAGCGTTGCCAAAGCTTGGTACTGAAAACCAGGTTAGTCTTTGGGAATATATTGTACTCATGTTCCAAGGGCAACTCACCTTGATAGCTTCAATCCTGTCCTCTGTTGACAAGCTTGTGTTATGTCTGCCCAGCCCATAGTGGATGCCTCTCAGGATAAAAGAGCAGGATATAGTATACACAACCTGCCAAGACGTCAATTTAGTTGCTCGACGAGAGGACGACGGGCTGTTAAGCTTACCTGGGATATCAATATGAGCCAGTCATCAGCTTCGAAAGCTTTGGTGAGTCTTATGCGCACAAAACACCGAAGGCCGATTGCAATGTACGTGAGGGCCAGGAACGTTACGCAAACAATAACGAGTTGGTCGCCATTGTACTCTGAAGAAGGCATCTGATACTGGTGTGAAATCTGGTGGTCGGCAATACCGCTTTGAAATTAGTACTGTTGATACTCTTGGAACGCGCCGGCTTCAAGGTAAGTAAGTATAAGGTCGAGGGAATTGGACCAGAGGGTGGTCGAGGAGTTGATCAATCTGGAGGTATTGTTAAGACGAAACACGGACATGGAAGGTGAGGATTAATGGTATAGCTGTCGTATGCATGTTGATCCAGACATGAGGAGATACAAACATGAACTAGAGAAGCATTAAGAAGAGGGGCATGGGGGTTTCTAAGGTCGGAAGTAAAGTTGCAAGAAGGTCTTTTTCTTCTGCTTCTTCTTCTAAGTGGCAGACACTATTTGACTCCTCTCGTGCCCTTTAGTGTTTACAAGCTACCGGTACCCCATAAGGTTTTTCTCCACATCTCAACATCGAAACTAATCTGATAGGGTGTTGGGTTGATCTTCATTTGTGAAATTGACTTCCTGCCGTCATCCCAACTTGAGATATTCCCTGTAACCCGTGGTACTGCTGGTAAACCGCATGCTGCTAGCATCTTCTAGTATGAGAGTACCTTGTTCTCACGGAGCTTCCATGTGTAAAAGGCCCCGCGAGGCCCAACGTCGGAAGGACGCTTAAAATAAGACATGGTATTACCCTGGAGTTGGGATTTTTGATGACCGGATACACCGAGACAACGGACTGCCTGCCTCAGTACCGGGACTGTAGTGTTCTTAACTACAGTACTTGATAAGATGAGCTTCTGACAACTTAAGTATAAGTCTCATCCGCGTGACAACTTGCTAGAGCTTTCTTGTGAGACAATGTAATTGAATATTACTACTCTTAAGCATTAGCATTGACCGTATAGCGAGGGCACTGGGAATTCCCTGGTGGACTAGTAGTGAGCCGGGAAACATGAAAGGCATTTGGAAAGTGGATGCATTGTGCAGTACAGTGCCGTCTTCTGCTGCATCTGCTCCTCGGGTTCTGGGACGAAGACTAGATACATAGTGGTTGATATTGAGGCGATCTAGGTCTCAGCAACGAGCTTTCGAGGTCCAGCTGGCAGATTATTTGCTGTTCTGGACAAAGGTGAGCCGTGCCGCACGTTTGGAGGACAAGGGGTGTCGTATTGCTATTACAAGGCTACAGGAATATAGGCTTAATATAGGCTGGTAATATCTCTCGCTAATACTGTTCAAAGCTTTCTAAGGCAGCATAGGCGACGAAATTCTGGTTAAATTCAGGGGATATAGTCCTAAGCGGCAATTGAGATTGGCTTTTAGGACCAGTTTTATTCGTATATCGGAATAATTTGGGCGTTGGGTTGGAGATCCGATTCGCGAGGGCGATCTCACGGAGCTGTCACCACTTCCGTGACAACAGCAATTACCCACAACTTGGTAGCTCCCTGCCATTTTTGACACCTTTGCAGAGATGCGGAGTGTCTCGTAAGCATTTGTTGCTAGCCCAAGGACGTCAGTTAACGATAGCCAACATTCAACAATAGCAAACATTACGGCAGACGGCAGCGTGATGGCTCCGCCCCACTTGTCGGCGTCTCGTCAGAGTTCTCTTCCTCTCGGACCATCTCGTATTTTCTCGCTTTTATCCAAATCACTCCATAAATAGGGTCGTTGATCCGATGTATGTCATCATTTGTCTCAGTTGTGACCACTGACCATAGATGCCCGAGCGTCTTTCTAATCAAGTTGCTTGTTATAGGTTTATGTTTCTGTTCCCAACAAAAAAAACTAGTTTACAGTCCTAAGAAGCAGTAATCCTTCTTCGCGTCTACTTGGGCACAACTGTTGTCTCTCATATTAAAGTCCTGTGACCTCTTGTCTATCGTAGCGTGTACTACTAGATGAGGATCTACAATAATTATCATTCCCTAAGCGAGCTTAGCTCAAGCCGACATAATGCCATTTCATGGGGCCAGACTATTAACAGCACCAGAGTCAAGAGCTCTGTGCTCACTGCTTAGTAGGTGTCGATGGGAGAACCGTGCAAGGTTCTAGGTGATAAGTGTTTACCACTGTACGCGTTAGGGAATAACAAATTTGCTGTAGAGTTTACACCTTACGGCAATTAGCTTGCGTAATCTTTGCTGCAGTTACGCTTTTGGAAGCCATTCAATATTCATGTCTCTTCATAAGTTCGTAGTAAAGTTAAAACCGCCGGCTAACAGGATCCTCTAGTCCCTCTACAGTACCGAGTTTTTCTCTTTGCTTTTATTCGAGGTGTGGAGTGGCTAGATTCTTGTCCCGACTTGCTTTGCGGGAGCCTTCACGAGTTCTTTCTTGTAGCCATAGAACTATTGCTCGTAAACCGTCAAGATCTTTTACTGAAGTGTTAGGATGCAAACCCACCTACCGTATTAGGACACAAATTCTATGTCGTAGGCTGCTCGAATACCTGCCTTAGGCTTAGCGATCAGGGCAGTTGCCTGGTCTGGTGAGGTGCTGGGCCAATCCATCTACAGGTCTTTTAGATGCTGAAATTCGCCTAAAATCCAAACTGGTCGGTTTCAACTTTCAATTCACTTGCAAGAACAGGACGTCCGAAGTATAATTTCGTCAAAATTATTTAAACCAAGAGCAAATAATAGAATTGAACTGTTTAAATTGGGGCGATCAAATAATTGGAACTTGTCTATTGTTGCTCGCCATATTGCTCTAAGTACAAGCCTAGATTTCTTGAGTGCTTTTAGAAGAAAAGAACGAAGACGCTCTCTCGGACTACTGAGCACCACCCACTAGAACGGTGGAATTGACACATGGCATACCCCCTTGGTAAGCTCTTGATCCGTGCCCCTAAGTTCATTCTAAGCACTAGCTGATTTGTTGCAGTACGCGATCTCTACAAGGAAAATATCGAGTTGAGGGAACGATTTGACATGCTCGAAAAGGCTTTAATGAAACAAGCAGAAGAACACCACAAGCTGGTAATTGAAAGCAAACAAGATGCAGAAGCTCTCAATAAGCTGGCACTCAAGATCGAACAAGATGCAGCAAGTTTGCAAAGACAATTGAGGTTGTTGAAGAAGACCTATCGATGGTTAGACCGGTGGTCCTCAGAGCCTTGCAAGAGTATACCTTGGCAAACTTGGTTATGACCGGAAGAAGAGTCAAGAAGAGTTTATGAGGACACGATCATCGGTCAGACATCGATGACTCCTGTCCAAATCAAAACCATGATCGACTCGTGGCACACGAGCTGCGCGCTTACTCACTCGGGCTCAGGCGCAAGTCAGAGCGACCGAAGAAATGATACTACAACACGAGAAAGACGTATACCTCACATTGTTTAGACATGTGTTCCAAGAGAAACCACAAGCCACTTTAGCATCAAAGGAGAAGAAGTTTGTCTACAACAAGCACCTAAATTTCTAGCTCCCCGAACACCCTCCAAACCAAACTTGACTTGTCTGGACCTTGGTAATACAACTCAATTATTCATCCAGCTTTTCTAGTAAGCAAATCTGAATCTTCACAGCAGAACTTTCAAGCAACTTTGATTCTCAGGCCGTTGCTTGAACCTTTTCGCCCTAAATCATTCTGAAGCGTCCTACATTGCACCAGAACACAAGAGGAATAAGACAATTAGAATAGAAGAGAAGAGGTCGTCGTCGTCAAATAAGGGGCTCGCTAAGCCAACCCCCGCATTCACAGCGGAACTTCCCCGCGCATTCTGTACGCAGCTATGATGTTGTTGTGTACTCTCCAGCAGAGCCATCACCATTCTCTCCTCCATGGACCCGGCATAGCTTCTCATTGATCTAGCTCACCAGCACGTTCTCATCATACGACTTCAAGAGGATGAGACGCGATGTTGCGAAGCTGTGTATTCCAATTCAGTCGGGGACGAAGTGCGGGGAAGACGTTGACAGGGAGGAGAGGCTTGTTGACTTCGAGCTATAGTAGGGGTCCCAGCGAGGTACAACGTCTTTCATATTATTATTGTAACTGGGTCTATTCGTCTGCCCTCGAGATGGAAATGCGCTAACAGTTTTATCTGCACCTAGCCTCGACTCCTCCAATTGACCATTCCTCAACACTTCAAGTCCATCGTCGACAAATATGGAGATCGACCAGCAGTCATCTCAAGAGGTCAGGGCCAGCGGTTAAGCTACCACGAGTTAGACCAGAAGAGCAACGTACTTGCACATGGACTGAAAGGATTGGGCGTGAAGAAGGGTGATAGGGTTGCTGTTAGTTTGGGGAACAATGTGGAGTTTGCTACGGTCGGTGCAATACTGCTAGAAAACAATATCGCAATGACTGACTGGGACATCTCTATAGATCACATATGCTTTGTTCAAGCTGGGGGCCATCCTCGTAAGTACAACGAGGGCGAGCTGGGGAGCGTAATTGTTTGCCTTGAACAATACAGCGCTCCATCTCTTACAGTATTCCCAACGTAGTTCATTTTCTTGCAAGCTCTGGTTTCATAAAACGACTGACATGTTCAGGTCCCTCTTAATCCTGCGTTCACTTCAGCTCAAATCACCTCCGCGCTTACGCATCTCTCGGCTGCACATTTCATCATCGGTGCAGAGACCAGCCTCCCGTACAAAAGTCCGAGAGAAAATATGACTTTATTACAACAGATAATACCGGATCTGACCACGAATAAGCTTCAATCAGAATCCGTGCCATCTCTTCGCAACCTGATCCTCGTGGATAACTCTTCTTCTCGGATTGATGTTTCTCCACTGAAAGCTGCCACACAATATGCAGAGCTTCTGTCTTCCAGCAACATCCTTCACAGCATCAGCCCAGACTCTTCGTTGCACCCCGATGATATCGTCAATATTCAGTTCACATCTGGCACAACCTCAATGCCTAAAGCTGCCGCTTTGAGCCACCACTCAATCCTTAACAATGGATATTTCATTGGCGAGCGAATGGGTCTCACGCCTTCCGATATTGTATGCTGTCCACCCCCTCTCTTTCACTGCTTCGGATCCATTCTAGGGTATATGGCTACCGCGACACACGGGACAGCAATTTTGTTTCCATCCGAAGCTTTCAACCCTGAAGCAACACTTCTCTCAATCCAAGAAGAAGGGGCAACAGCTCTATATGGAGTAGCCACCATGTTTGTAGCCGAGCTCGAACTTCTTCAAGATGGCATTGTACCGTATACCGGTTTCGACAAGTTACGGACGGGTATTGCAGCGGGAAGCAGTGTGCCGAGTCGATTGATGGAGAAGCTTCACAAAACATTAAATTTGACAGGCTTGACAATTTGTTATGGGATGACAGAAACTTCTCCGGTCAGCTGCATGACGACGCCTGACGATCCCTTGCAAAAGCGCCTCGACAGTGTGGGTAAATTGCTCCCTCACGTCGAAGCCAAGGTTGTAGATATCTTCGACCGAAGCAGGATATTGCCCGTTGGTGAGAAAGGAGAGTTGATGGTTTCCGGGTACCTGGTCATGAAAGGCTACTGGGCCGACGAGGCGAGAACGAACGAAGTTCGAGTAGTAGAAAAGGACGAGCATGGAAACGAGAAAGTCTGGATGCACACCGGCGACGAAGCAATGATGGACTCTGAAGGCTATGTCAAAATCACTGGCCGAATCAAAGATCTAATAATAAGAGGCGGCGAAAATATCCATCCGTTGGAAGTAGAAAATGCCCTCTTTGCACACGAAAACATCGCCGAAGCAAGCGTTGTAGGACTACCCGATGAAAAGTACGGAGAGTGTGTAGCAGCTTTTGTGATTGTGCACAAAGATGTTCAGCTTGGGCGCGATGATGCTTGGAATGGGGATGTTGGCGTGGATGAGGCTGTTCCGCCGGACACGAAGTATTTAACTACGAAACAGGTAAGAGAGTGGGTTGGGTCGAAGTTGAGTAAGCATTTGGTACCTAAGTATGTGTTTTGGGTTGATCAATACCCCAAGACTGCTAGTGGAAAGATCCAAAAGTTTAAGCTAAGAGATGCGGGTATTGGTCATATGGAGCTTTTGCGAAATATGGAGGTAAGGTCCAGTCATCTCCGCAAAGGCCAACGCAACCCATGATGGAAGAAGGCTCGACACACCTCAGGATACTGGTCTAGCAGTCCCCGAAGGAATGAATTGTCTATACTTCTGCATGTCCAAGCATCCTCTATCTACACTTTACCCACCAATATTCCCCTCAAAACTCAAGACCAGAAAAATCATCATAAAACATCAATTTCACGAACCATTCCTCCTGAACTCCTCCAACTTCTTCCTTTGCCTACCCTCCGCATCAAAATTGCTCCCATCCAACCACGCCTCCAACGCTGGCTTAACACCACCCGTCCTCTCACTCCATCCTATCCACTCATCATCACAAACACTAAACCAAGCCGTATCCCTCCTCTTCCCCTTAACAACCATATGTTTTTTAAACATACCCTCGAACGCAAAACCCAACCTTCCCGCAGCCCGCTTACTTGCCGCATTCAAATCATTCGTTTTCCACTCCACTCTCAAATAGTGCAGGTCTTCGAAAGAATACTTCATTAGCATGTAGATGGCTTCTGTAGCTGCGATGGTTCGTTGAAGTCTGCTGCCGAAGAGCACGTGACCAATTTCTATGCTGCGGTTTGAGGGGACGATGTTCATGAGGCAGATTATGCCGGTGGGTGTTGCTGGTTCATTGCTGGTGGAGGATGGCAGGATGGTGAAGAAGGAATAGGTTTGCCTTAGTTGTTCCAGGTGTGCAGTGAAAGACGCCTCGTCGAGGAAGGGATTTACGGGGAGATACGACCAGAGGGCCGCATTCTGGATGCCAGCGACATCCTTGTAGAGTGCCGGAGCGTGGGCGAGGGTGAGGGGTGTGAGGGTGCAGTGGTTGCCTTCTAGGACGACTTTTGATGGTAGCAGGGCTGGGATGTCTGGGACGGCAAGTCCTGGTGGCTCAGGGAGAGTATCTGAGGTTGTCATTTTGTACTGAGCCTTGGTTGATGGCTATGATTGTTGATGAGTGAGAAGCAGAGGAATTATTTGGAGAACTTATATAAGGTACCTGGTAAGTTGCGAAATCGTTCGGAGGGCGTCGGCTAGTTACCTAGGTACCTTTATGAGTCAGTCCGACTTTGAAAATTATAATTGCATAAGGCTCTTCGGCGGCGCAGACGGTCAACTAGTAACTTGCTATCGGTAAGTGATCGATCACAAACCCTTCCATATATAAGCTACAGGATTTCTTCAAATGAGCGCGTGGTTTAGATCAACGAGATGTCGGTAGGGCTAGGCGTTTGAAGAGCGACAAGACCGTCCACACAAACTGTGCTCAGCCATAACGAGACCAAAGTAATTTTTGAAAAGATCATTCCTACCACGCTGCAACATATTTTGTCTTTGCCTCAACTCCGGGTATGGTACACATTATCGTATTTGCATCACTGTCCTCTGATTCAGTTGCTGTCGCCCATATGACTATCCCACTCTGCCTGGGGTATCTAGAATCATCGAACGGCAGGCTTCTTTGTTGGCGGACCTTGCTCCTTCTCCCACTCAGTATACTCCTTGTTGATCGAGTCCATTTCCTTCTTCAGATGCGCCAATTGTGTCTGGTAGTCTTCCAGAATCTATGTATGTTAGCAGAAATAATTTTGGCTGCATTCTGTCGGCCATACCTTCTTTGCCCTCTTACTCATGTCCTCGTCCAAAACGTTGTTCCCCTCGGCGACAGACCTGTCGAGCTCACCCTTCAACGCTTTTGCCCGTTCCTGAACTCTGATCATCCTCGCCCAGATCTCCTCAGCTCTTGCTCCCAATCCTGGATCACATACACTTCTTTCCAGTGACTGCAACTTCCGCTGCAGATCCTCTTCATCTCCACCTAGCGCGTATCCTCTGTTTCGTAGAATCTGGACCTTTGTCGCCAATGCTAGACATCTATTCTTCAGAACAATGTGTTTCCGCTTCGCATCCATTGCTCTGATACTGTATTTCGTGTCGTGTTCCTGCAGGATCTTCGATAGGGCGTCATTAATCATGTGAAGTCGAGCATTGAATTCAGCGAGATTTCGTTGCTGTATCTTTATGCGCTCTCCCATCTGTTGAAATCCGGTACATAAGACGGGAATGAACCCTGGTCCAGGCTTTTTCAACAGCGCCTCTTCCCATGCTTTTGGGTCCTCGTTGGGGGGCGGTCTGTAATAAGGAGCCATGTGCTCGTCAACTTTGTTGTAGAAGTAATACTTGAAAGCACAATCCGCACTGCCGATGTCCCATTTCTCCTTTACCACATTAATCTGCTCTGGAACACTCTTTTCACCTTCAAAAAATCAGCATGGAACGGAAGAGAGATTTCGACGTACATACGAGGGCTCATCCCACTATTCGGTGTCCACATAGAACTATTAAGTTGCCCTTGCTGAGACTGTGCTAAAGGTTGCTGTGTCTGAGAGAACATTCCACCTTGCTGTTGCTGCTGCGGCTGCTGTAACGAGTTGGCGAACAAACCACCTTGGTTCTGCTGTTGCTGGGGCTGTCCTAGTCCACCGAAAACGCTTCCACCTTGCTGCTGGTTGTTGGTCTGGCCCAGCCCACCGAACAATCCACCGCCTTGCTGCGTTTGGTTCTGTTGGTTCTGTCCGAAGATGCTGCTACCAGCCTGTTGAGTTTGGTTCTGCTGATTCTGGCCAAGACCGCCAAACAGACCACCACCTGTCTGTGTACTTTGTTGATTATTTTGTCCACCAAAAAGACCTCCAGATTGTTGGTTTTGATTGGCAGTATTACCTCCTAGTGACCCAAATAAACCTCCGCCCTGCTGTGGTTGACTCCCCGTCCCCACTGTCGACCCGAATATGCTCATCGTGGGCAGCGTGAAGATGCTTTGGGCTTATGAAAGTCGTTTGATGGCCAATACAAGGAGGTAAATTGTATCGTAAATCGTTGCGCCAACCCTTCGCAGCTTCGGAAACTTGGTATCGCGAAGCGCGTTCAAAGGATTGAAGATGTAATCGCGCTGTACGGATGGGTTGTGGTAATCGTAAGATGACAGTTGAAATTGGAGAAGCTGATACCCAAGCTAATGGTTCTCAAAAATCGAGCTTCGTATTCAAAGGTGACGGCGCTAAGGAAATGGGCGTGGAGGTGGTGCGCAAGTCCAAAATTGTTGTCGAGTTGAAAGGCTACCTGCGAAGCTCTCTGCCTTCGCGATGCACTCGCTTCATCAGCCAATTAACATCGACGTGTTCCTGACCTCACCTCAAGCTTGACAGCTTCAGATTCAACTCCAAACCACCAATTCAGTCCCCCACAAACCCCTCCAGTCACAACGACTCTCCAAATATGGCCAGCCGTCAACCAAGGTGAGATGCATATACGCGGAGTATCACCACCATGTTCGAAGGCCTTACTGATGCGCAATCGCAGATTCAATCAGGCTGTCTTGGTCGACACTACTCCCCTACCAGCAGAGATCCCACCAGTCAAAGAGGTTGGAACCAGTTCAGCGCCATTGCTCTCCGCGAGTTTCTTTATCGGGGCAAGATGTAAGCCATACAACGACGATTTCATGCAATGCAAGGATGAGAACCCTGGAAAGGGCGAGATTGCATGTTTGAAGGAGGGGCGGAGAGTCACAAGATGTGCAAAGAGCGTGTGAGTGGAAGATATACTCTCTAGAGGTTCCGTTCAGCGCAATATACATTTGCACTGTTTAAAGCATCAAGTCTAGGTGGGAAATGGCAACAATGGTTACGAGGAGCGATGCTATTGCCACGCGGTTATGCCATTACAAGATTGGAGCAATGTATCGTCAACGAAAAGGAAACAAGTGCTGATCTGGGTTGCATTACAGGATTGAGGACGTCAACAAGCATTGCTTGACTGAGTTCCGCCAGCACTGGCAGTGCCTCGAGAACAACAACCAACAGCTCTGGCAATGCCGGCCCGTTGAATGGAAACTAAACAAATGTGTATTCGATAATCTGGTAAGCCAATAACTGATTTCATTCCTTCCAAATCATATGCGACGGAATCTAATAACATTGGTTCTCCAGAAACTCGAAAAGGTCATCCCAGGCGCACCCGAAGGCCAAACGCCCGTCCATCTCCGGAAGAAACAAATTTACGCGCACCACTGAGGTGTCGTGCGTGTCATTGTAGGCTGGGAAATGAGCTGTCTGTACATAGGGATTGATCAATTTATCTGGAGTCACAAACCCTTTGCGGGGATCACGAAGCCATTGATTTGTTATGTGGCTAGAGAAACTCCGGAAGTGCTAGGCCTTGTAGCTGCTTATACCGAAATGAAACGTATTGGGGTCGTAGCCCGCGAGTTTCGTCTTAAGTTGAGTCTTTCCCCCTTTATCTCCTGGCGGGCTTATTTTGCATATGTTCACCTCTTCGTTTCTCGCTGTCAGAATGTTCTGTAAGTGCAATCTCACAATGTCATCCGCCCTGTCTTCTGTCTCCCGAGATACATTGAGTATAATTGTTTACTAGGTTCGAAAATCTGGAAAATATGCTGAACGAAGCCGCCAATTGTCGTCCAGATCTTCAACTTCCTTATTCTTGAGCAGCTTTCAAAGTATTGAAAAATTAGAACCGAAAACAATGTCACTCCTAAATCGACCTGGAAGAAGCTATTCCGACTGGTAAATAATTGAATAGCAAGTCAACATGAACGAGTCCAGCGTTGGTGCTTGAAACGGACAGCGATTGGCTATCATGGAAGTTTTCAAATGGTTGATTGCCGACACCACATATGCGGCAGTCAAAGATAACTCACTGGACGTCCTTCCATTTGGTCCCTACATCCATAATGTATTGTTTTCGGAAGCAGAAGTCCAGTTCTGAAACGGAATCAAGATGTTATCCACAACAACTGGTTTCTCATACACATCTTCGATATAAAAACTCAGCTTTAGGACCCCGAGACGGCGAGTGCTCTTCTCGATAAGCTTCAAGATATATTCGCGGTGGACTGATAACAGCGGAGCTACTTAGGAGGAAGCCTGAGGGAAAACCTGGGACTGTGAGTGCTAGGGAGTGTACGAGTGAGCCCGATACGCTGTGCCCAACTCTAAGCTGCTGCTTCGCTGCTGGCATCCAAAGGAGCGGTTCCAAGCTGTCCCAAGAAAAGGGGTGTCTCAAGTGGTCAGTCTGCGTTGCGAGACCTCGTCGTTACGTTGTCTTGTTGATCGAGACTTCTCTGCAACATCTGCGCCTATTCATCTTGATTCTTTCCTTGCTCCTCATGAGAAACTCATTGTCAAGGTTTCAATCACTACCAAAGATAATACGCCGGCTGCTAGTGGAGATTCCGCAAGAGTAGGCCCACAAGACAAGAGCGCCTGATCAACCATGGAAATCAAGCTCAGGAAGTTAAGAACTCTACTATAACCTCGGCAAGCCTTACTTGAAGCATCGATGCTATGTAAAACCCCCTCTCTACCTAATTCCGTTCACAATCACCTAACAACAAGTACAGATGCTAAATTCATCACGTAAACAATGAGCAGAAAGCACCGAAGCTTTTAGAAAAGCTACAAGGCATACTTAGTAAGCAGCTAGCACACTTAAATTTCCATGCCTTGCGTGCCGTCCACTCTGGTGCAAATATTCTAGTAACTTAAAAGGTAGCATCTTACTACCTAGGTATCTGTAGTAAAGGAGTAATCAGGAGAGTACTCTTTCTAATAATTACAGCACCGGTGCTAACCTGCCATTTGAGGGCAAACACCCACCCATATTTCGTCAGACACACTTCCCCATTCATGCACTTCTGTTTGCCCACCACATGTTGTACAAAACTGCCCTAACCTCATAATCCTATGTTGATCGGAAAACCACTGCCTCATCTGTGCGTCATTCATAGGACGTAGATTGAGTCTAGCCCTAAGCTGTGGCCACCAGCCAAGAGGTTCCAAGAACTCCCTCTTTAGCTCAACTGGAAGTGCGGTGATATTCAATGCCGGTCGAAGCGTGGTAATAAAGTTGCACAGTATATCACAAGCTTCATTGACTTGATCAGAATTGACGCCAATGTTCCAGAGATGGAGAGCCCGTCTGGTGGCAGTGATAATGATTAGGAAGAACATGTGTACATCGATGCTTAAGATATCATCCAGCCAATTGTTGTAGCTGACGCCAGAGGGCAGTACTTTCGTGACACCTCGTTTTCTCTTGATAATTTGGTGCACTGTGTCCAAGAACAACACTTCGATATCTTGAACAGGGCGACCCTGGAGTGCTCTTAATGCGCCACGGTCATTTAGCCAGGTAAGAAAAGCGTATGTGTTTGGATCTCGAATAGTGTTTCGATTCTTCGGAGGAATCTCGATTCTTTGGACATCGTTTGATAATTCTTCGTCTATTGGTGTGTTGCCAATTGTAGGTATGTTGCCAAGTTCTTCCGAGTGAGACTAAATTTCACTTATATAAGTATCTCTTCAAGTTGCATAGAGGAAGATCACTTGCCCCATAATCTGTGTTGACGTTCTGACTAGTCTGCTGACTATTAACTCCTACTCCATTACCGAAATTATAGCCTGGCGAAAATGAAGTCCACTGTAAATTTTCCTTGTAAGTATCGCCTTGAGTATTATAGAAGATGCTCACTTACAGCAGGGTTTGGGATGGCATTCTGATTAGTCTGCTGACTACCACCTCCTGCGCTATTACCGAGATTATAGCCTGTCAAAAATGAATTCGACTGTAAAATTAGCTTATAAGTGTCTACTTGAGTATTGTAAACGATGTTCACTTACCCTATAATCTGTGTTAACATTCTGACTAGGTTGTTGTCTACCAACTCCTACGCCGCTATCGATATTATAGCCAGTCGGAACTGAATTCCACTGCATTTTCCCTTAGAAGTTTCTTCGAGTAGCAGAGGGGATACTCACAGCAAGATCTGGGTTGAAATTCTGACTGGTCTGCTGAGTAGCTGGGTATCCGCCATTGGTTCCTGCGTCATTTCCCGATCTGAAGACCATCGAAGATACACCCATCTGCATTTTCCTCTTGTAAGTGTCGCACCAAGTATTTTGGAAAATAAAGACTTACCCCCGGCCCATTTTGATCGTTTCTACCACCTGTTCCTCCATGGATGTTGTATGAGGGTGTATTGGATGCCATGTTTCCTGTCTGTCTGTCTGTCTGTCTGTCTGATACAGGTGGTACTGTAATTATACCGAACGTAGATGTCTGAATGTGTGTATGTTTGGATTTCGTTGGTATTGTTGATGAAGAAAAAAACTTGAAGCTGGGCAAGTTTGAACTTGGTCGAACTGGCAAGTTTAAAGTCGGTCAAAGTTTTTGGCAGGCACAAACAGACTCCTCGTCCCAGAATGGTAACCACGGCACCATGTTCTTAAAATGCTACGACATAGGTGTGCTATCGTCACTTGACAACTTTGTTCGCGCCTTAAGCAATCAATGGAAGGTACAACTTACTTACGAGCGAGCAAGACTAAGGTATATAAGGAGGTACCTAAGGTACCTATCTAAAGTAACAAATTATGGCAAACCCCCATTTTACATCCACTCTCTGTTCCTGGAATAGCACGCAAAGCGTCAACTCTTTTCGAGCTTTAGATATACATTCTTTCTACTTTCAAGATAAGAGACAAAGCTCATCATGCTTTTATAGATGGGTGAGCCTAGATGGGTAAGAAGTAGAGCTTTGGGTATGGTATAACATGGTAAGTAGAAATAAAGGTTTTAGCTAGTCTAGACCAGCTACTACCTTTCGAAATTTACTTGATCATCTGACAAGTTGTTGTGTTAGTATTTTCAATGGGAACAGATTAAAGTAACTTTTCTTTTATACCTACTGTACTTGGCTACTTTTGAGTTCTACTAAGATGCGCACAGACTTAGAAATTAGGTAGTAAAACATGTATACATCAAGGTACCTAGATGCTCCGCTCTAAAAGAAAATTACTTTGCTTACCCCCTCTAAGGCTTGTAGTAAGAGGGTATCGCCTAGCGCCTCACACGTAGCATAGTGTATAAGTATAAGTAAAGGCCACGGGTTTACAATTTTCACAACTTACACTTCTCTGAACCTCAGAAACAGTCAAAGTGCCTTAGGTATCAAAGGGCTTACAGAATGATCCGTCTAGAAAAGGGAGCAGTACTAAAATTGTTAAGCTCAAAGAATCCAATTCAACATACAACAAGGGCGCTACCAAATAAATGAACTGTTCTTAGATTTTGAGCTTGCTAGCAGCGTGTTTAATCTACACGCCTTCCACTTATCAGCCAAAAATCAACAACATCTAGATACAATGGCAACCATCGATGAAGCCCGACAAGCAGAGGCAGAGTAGATAGTCCATTTCATCTCTTGACAGTAAGCGAGATACCGCAGGTGATCATCAAATGTCCTACCTGGGTGGCATTCGCTTAACGATGCCACCATCCGAGTAGGTGGCACCTGCACCTAGCTAGGTATAGGTAGGTTGTAAGCCAAAGGCGCGATGACGACGGCGCATCGCCCTTTACATGACATTCTTGCAGCAAACCCATTAGTCGGGAAAAAAGACATGGCTGATAATAATCGCTCGAATCATGGCTTGGGAGATTATCTTGCATGTGCAGAACGAGCGATTTCGATTCTTGTTATAAGTAGGGAAGACGGACGTCGAACAGATACTTTTTTTGGTGTCATTTAATGAATAAAGTCTTCCAAGTGTATTTACAGTCCAGTCTATTCCTCTCTCTCGACTTTTCTGCATTTCATTCCTCCTCACCTCCCTCTACAAGTACGTTGCTACAGAGAAGCGTAGGTTATCTGTAGGACATCACCTATCACCAATCCCTCTCTCGCCATACCCACCCATGGCGAATCCACTCCCAGATAAACTCAAGCCAAAAGGCTACATCCTCTACATCTCCCTAATCTCCATCGGAGGTTTCCTGAACGGGTCCGTTACATTCCACCCTCCCCCGTAAGATAAGACCTCACGCACTAACAACCCCTCAGCTACGACACAGGCTCCATAGGAGCCATAACAACAATGCCACACTTCAAAACTACAATCACCAACCTAACACCCACACTCCAAGGTTTCACCGTGGCCCTCATCATGATGACCGGAGCGCTTCCCGGCATCTTCGCCGGCCACCTCGCTGATCGCTTCGGTCATCTGTACGTAGTTATGGCGGGGGCATTGCTGTTTACCGTTGGTGTGGTAGTTGAGGCTTCTTCGTTTGGGTTGGGACCTTTTCTTGCTGGGAGGGCGGTTGCTGGTGTTGGGCAGGGCTTGTGGTTGACGAATGTTTCGGTGTATGTTCTTTCTTTTCTCTTCTCTTTCTCTTTTGCTTTTCAAGTTTTTCCTTCCCCTGTTATAAACTTTATGTTCTGTTTTTTCCTTGCCCCTCCTCTTCTCCCCGCAAAGAAAAGTTGAGGTCCGTTTGAAACTATAGATATAGGCTGATGTGTTAATCTCATCTTGACAAACAGCTACATAACAGAAATAGCACCAAGCGCCAAACGAGGAACCTTCGTCTCAATGCCACAACTTATGGCCGCATTCGGCATAACTGCCGGCTACTTCACCTGCTACGGCAGCATCCACATCAGCACAGCCCTGTCCTTTCGTCTCCCCTTCATAATCCAAGCCGTGCTCTCCACAACGCTGGCAGGAATTTGTCTGTATCTGCCTCCATCGCCGCGTTGGTTGTTGGTGCATGGCCGCCGTGAGGAGGCTGTGCGTTCTATTGAGAGGCTTGATATTCCGAGGGCTGAGGCCGAGAAGGATATTTTGCGTCCGGTCCCTGCGGATGGGGTTGGTGGTGGTGCTGGCGGTGGTGCTGGGGATTATGGTGATGTGGGTGCTGTGAAGGGGTTGTTGATGATTTTTAGACACGAGTATCGTGGAAGGACTATGTTGGCTTTTTTTCTGTTGGGGATGTTGCAACTTTGCGGTATTGATGGCATTCTCTACGTAAGTCATACCATAAATTTCCTCCCCGTTTTATGTCACACCTTGAAACCGAACTATTCGCAATTCAACTCGCCCATTCTAAGTCCTCTGACTCCACAACTCACTGACCAAAACAGTACGCACCAGTCCTATTCGCACAAGCCGGTCTCCCTGAAGGCACAGCGTCCTTCCTCGCCTCAGGCGTCTCCGCAATCCTAATGCTCCTCATCTCAATCCCCGCCTTCCTCTACGCCGACCGCTGGGGACGACGCGCCTCCATCATAACGGGCGGCATCCTTCTCTCATCCTGCATGTTCATAATCGGAGCTCTGTACGCCTCAGATTCCGTGCATGCGCACTCCGGGTTTGGGAGATGGGTGGTGATTGTATTGATTTTTGCGTTTGCGTTGGCCTTTTGCGCGACGTGGGGTGTGACGGGGAAGATTTATGCTAGTGAAATTCAGCCGCCTGTCACAAGAGCGGCAGCGAATAGTGTTGCGCAGGGACTGGGATTTGTAAGTGCTGAATCTGATTTCTCTTCTTTTCCGAGCGTCTTGCTTGCTGTTTTACTTCTTTGGTCAGGGTGGTATGGACATGAAGTTGTTGAGAGACTAACAAGGGGACTCATTAGTTCACAAACTGGCTCGTAGCCTTTACAACCCCCATATTTCTCGCCCACTCCAGCTACGGCGCCTATTTCCTTTTCGGAGGGTTCTCTATGCTCTCCGTGATAGTGCTCGCCATCAACATGCCCGAAACGCGAGGGTATTCGCTGGAATCAATTCAAGAGGGATTCCAGGCTCTTCGGTCAGATAGAAGGGGTCATGAGGGCATGAGTAGGCTTCAGGGTGCTCGGAGGGTGAGACGGCTATTTACTGGACCGGTTTTAAGACCGGGTAACGGGGCTGGTGATGAGTTGGTTGGTATTACCGGTAGTGAACCTTTGGAGAGAGAGGGTGGTGGCGGTATTATGAGGATTGAATTGGGGAGTGTTTGAGTTGATTCGAATGATATTGGATAGCCTGTGAAACCGAGTGGTGCCATTTAAGAGGGTGTAGTGAGAAGATTCGGATGTCAAGGGTTAAATGTGTAGATGTCCGCATGACAGAAATATACGAGGTGTTAAGACTGGTCAATACTTATGGCTTACACAAGCTAAATGAAGACTTGAACCATGCTATCTTGAATAGATGTAAGAAAACAGGTAAGTGGAGGTCGCTCTTAGCTACTCAATAAAAGTCAACACTCAACAACACGATAGGAAGTATGGGCTGTCTATTGAAAGTAGACAGATAACAAAAAGCACCACTTCATGAGTAGACAAGGATTCCACTCGTTTCTCTGGCTTGCTTGCTCCCTGCCAACTAAGCACACTTTGAAATCAGGATTTTATATATAGTTCAAGACTAGGACTAACCATCCGACTTCGTCGCCTCTAGTTTATGGAGATCAGCATTGCAGCGCTGGCTTGGGAGTCTTCATCAGTAGGTAGAACTTGCTGGCCTGAAATCCGAAGGAAGCTTGAAGATGAGGAAGCATAGACCTACCAACCTTCTAGGATCGACAATACGAGCGGGGCTCTCTCCTGTAGAAGCAAAGCTTCTAAAACTTTCTAAGTAATTTCAGCGAAGAAGAAACAGCAGCTGCCTTTGTGTCTGAGCATCTTTCCCTTCTTTTTAGGTAATGGTGTGTTGTGGTCGAATCATTGTCTGTGAAAGCAAAGTTTAGAGGCTTCTCTCGAGATGTTTACCCGGGTACCACTGCTTCCGAGTGCAGCTCTGAAGTCTTCCTGATTCTTGGTGATACACTTTCGTGGCCTGGCAGTCAGGTCTTCATGCCTGGCACGAGTATAGCCTTTTCTGTAGCGTTGGGTGTGTGTGTTTGCTCAAGAAGCGTTGAGAAAAATTGCGAGACAAATACCCAACCGTTCTTGCTTCTGCTCGATCCGATGTACAACTCAATCGACTAATAATGACGCTTGGATTCTGGGCTGTTAGTATCCGGTTCAGAAGCCGCAGCGTTGAAGTTTCTAGACTGACCCACCACTAGACTTGTTCACAGTTTTGGACACCGCCTCCTCCCCCTGATCCCTTCAGTCCTCTAGAGTACAGGAGATCGGAGCATGCTAGCTTGTCGGTCGCCCGCAGATGGTCAAGGGCACGAGGGACAATAACGTGATGTGCTGGGACTCCGGGAGATAGCATCTGGTAACGTCTGTCAGGCTGTTGTGGTCTCGGAGCTGACTTCTATCAAGTCTGCATGTATTTTGAACCATCTCCTCGGCTTCAACAAAATCCGGTCATACGCGGAAGAGTGCGAGACGGTGTGTAAACCTGATCATCCTTGCAAGGCTAGATTCTTGTGCTGGGGAGCGGTCTGTCAAAGCATCTTTGTTGATTACTGCAGAGGCGTAGAGACTAGAGAGCGTTGTGGAGACAAGAGGATGCTAGCAGTATGGGCGAAGGAAGAATTGGATGCAGACCAGGCAGTACTGTTTTCTTTGTGACAAGTCGGGGACCTGCATGCATCATCTGGGGTTGTTCAGAGATGCTTAGATGCTTGGGCCGGTCACAAGTGCGGCGACGACTCGAGAGGAAGCCGGGAACCCGGTCGGAACTGCAGTGAAGGCTTGCTGATCTAGGTTACGAGAAGACCGTTATGCGTTAGCTAGGTGTTGTTGCTTCAAGCTAGGAGAATACGAGGGTTCTACGATCCTGCACGTACCAAACGTCACCTATCTCTTGTCGCACTGAGAGAGATATCAGATGCCGTGACTGTGATTGGGACTGTACTTTTGACTTTGGCTTTGCTGGTGATGGGATGGGACCTCGTCCGAGACACGGCTAGAGAGGTGTTGAAGCAGCTGTTGGTCAACAGAGGATCATGACTCGTACGACGGCACAGAAAGAATTTGACCTTGGGCCTCTGCACTCTCCCGTGACGGGCCTTGTGTAATTATGTACCACGAGCCTAGCCAGGTTGTAAACGTGACCATTTTGTGCGCGTTTCCATGTTGGTCGCACAAAGCACGTGCGGAACTGCTCATGTGTAGGTTGGAGTTTGGGAAGAAGGGAGCGCGCCACTGCGGTTTCTACCGTTAGGTAGGCTGTCTAGCTCTCAGCGATGCCGGGCTAGGCTCTAGTGAAGCAGAAGACGACGATGTAATGGATGCTGATCCAGAGAGCCCAGAGACGGGAAAAGGACGAGTGCAGGCGGCGAAGGCGCCGTCACAAACACCTCAGACCCCCCAGGCGCAAGCCAGCCGCGTCCTGACCGCTCCCATGAAAATGACAGCTTGTTGGGGTTGGAGTTGGATTTAGAGTTGGAGCAAACAAGCTTGTTTGTTGTGGTTGTGGTTGTGGTTGTGGTGTTGGTGTTGGTGTTGGTGTTGGTGTTGGTGTTGGTTTTGGTTTTGAGTTTTGTTTTCTTTTGTTCTTCTCTCCCGCGACAGATGCGACGAAACTGCGTCAGGCCCCGTGAAGGGGAGGTTGTTGATGCAGAGGACGAGAATGATAGATTGCAAAGGAATGAATGCGAAGGGTGAGGTTTGTGTGGTACGTGATGTGTTTGTTGACTCCTGACCGTGTCCTTGACTGTGGACATTCCCGACCATTTGTCAAACAACGGACCTGGGGGACTGGGGACCACCAACTACAGTCGTCGGTCGGTGGCTTAGGTAATCGCGGGATGTGATGATGCGTCTGCACTCTGGTAATTTGCTACGGCATGCCCCTGGCTACCTTGGGTACCGATGATGATGATGAAAAGAAGTGCCAAGTGCATACTAGAAAGCTTCTCAATAAGAATGCCATTACTGTATTATGTATGTGTGGGTGATGAATCATGAAGATTTCCGCTCTTCTTGGGCCTTGCTCGTGTGTGTGTGTGTGTGTGCAGAGCAGAAAATGATGAGTGCGATGCGCCCATGCCCTTTCTGGTGAGGTTGTGCAAATGTCAAATTTGTCGTCATCTCTTCGAAACGTGCCCAGGCCGGCCTTTTCTCCGATGGGGGCAGGCGTCGCAGGCTACGCTTGCCCGGTCGGTCGTGCCAAGAGGATCTGACAAGCGGGGCGTGCAGGCCTTTGCGAGGGTCAGGGGCGCAGCGCAGGGCTGTCTTTAGCCTCCCGGAGATCAGTGTGGAGCCCGTGGAACAGGCTGTGGAGATGGCCCTGGGACGAGAATGATGAGATGGACGCACGCCGGAAAGGAGCTTTGTTTGTTTGGGCGAAGCGTCAAGGACGTATGTACGGAGTGCATGTAGGATGCTCTCTGTGTACGAAACCCAACACGAATCTGGCCATTTTGACAATCAAGTGCCGGCCTTTTCTCATTGTGCGCGAGGTCTTCCAATGACAATGACCATTGCATTGTTGTTGCATTGGCTGTGTCCGTCCCTTTGCGAGAAGCTTCACGGCGTGCATGGTGCCTCCAAGGAAGAGAACGCCCTTGCCTCGAGCGACCACGGCATCGTACGGGGCCTTGGAGCATACAAAGCAAAGTGTGAAGCGTCCTGGATGCCTGGATGCCTGGATGCGCACTGCTTCTCGCTTTTGGCGCCCGGGCGTGATGCAGTGCCGCTGCAGGTACAGTACCGTCCCTACACAAACAACACGACTACTCACTGTGCAGACCCAATCACCACGGCGAGGGCGTCCCTGAGACACCACAGAACAAACGACAGCCCCGAGAAACTTCGCGCCCTTCTTCCAATCGTGTCGTCGCAATGGAGCAGAGGTCATCATCGGTCATCCTCGCAATCAGCCCATCGCGCCTCAGCATTGCACTGACACTGGCACTGACACTGACACTGATGGCATCGCGATGCGCTCCCCCCCCGTTCATCCCAGCGTGGTGGTCAGGGGTCCCATTTTGAGTTGGTGCGCTTTACCACATCGGATGAATCTCGAGCGACAACCACTCAGTGCTTCACCAGGCGAACGAGCTGCGACTAATTGGTCTGCCCACTGCCCTGGGTTGGTGAGCTATTATTACAGTCCAGTAAGTACAGTACGGAGTAGGTCGCTGTGTGTGCAATCGGGAACCTCGCCATCCCGCAATCTCGCAATCTTACCCTCCACCTCTGCTGACGACGTTGGTGATGGCCACAGCGGATCCATCGACTGGACAGGCATGGCTGCAATAATGCGAGCAACGATAATGAGGAGGAAGAATGACTTTCAATAGCTGGCATACCAAGAGAAACGGCCTGGGCAACGGGCATCAACAAAGTGTATCTGGCTATCTGTCACCCGCCGACTGGCATGTTTCCCAGGATCCGAGATGCAGCGTACATATTTGGGCGGCACCGTTATGCACACAACAACAAATCTTACCAGGTCTGGGCTTCATCTCTCACATTTCCCATGGCCAGGCGTGTTGCGGGAACCAAGTGTGTGTGTGTCGGTATGAGGGCAGCTGGTGGCGGGCAGTAGGGTGTTTCTTTGCTGGTCTGGCTTGGGGCCAGCAATGAGCCACGAGAGCTCCTTGCCTGTAAAACAATAAAGCCATTGTTGGTGACTTTTGCACACCGTCGCACCATGAAGGGCCATGATCATTGTGTCTGGGCCAAGTTCATGACTTGTACAAATACGGGCGGGACGTGCTGTTGATGCTGATGATGATCCAACATCTGCCATCATCTCTTGCACAACCGACGCCCTCTAGACTCTCATCTCATCTCACCCTCATCACACGGGATCCACGGGCTCGCGGCTTCGTGCGTGAAATTACAGTGCGGACGGACAGCAGTTTGATGAAACAGAGAATCTACGCCCAAATTTGATCCACCCCCGCCAAATTGGCACTAACTCGGCGCTAACCCTAATTGTCCCCCCCCCCACCACCACCACCACGAACTACTTCTCTGGCTCTCAATCACCTTCGAGCTCTTTTCTTCCTCTACCACCACCACCACCACCGGCCATATCACGTTCATTCTCGTTGCTCTGCGACAATTACATTCCTTGAAACCCCTCCATCCACTTCTTCTGATCACCAGCTTCGTGAACGCCTGCCACTCTTTCCAGTGTGTTCATCCGCTTGTAGCCTTGACCAACGCGCATTCGCACTCCTGTACCACCGCAAGACCTTCATTCGACGCGCATCGGCATCTTCGATCCCATTCACATACGTACAGCTGTGCTGCCATCCATCAGCGGCACTCGAGTCATCCGTTCTTTCAATCGCCGCGTCGATCCCAGGCTCCAAGTACAAGTACTTGCTGTCCGCTTTCTCGAAGAAAGTCAGCAGAGGCCAAACGCATCAACAGCTCCTTGATATCTCGATCCAATTCCCTTGTTCCAAGACACGAAGATCATCTATCAAAATGCGCTCCTCCACTGTTCTCGCTTTGGCGTTTGGCAGCTTGGCCGTAGCCTCCCCCATGCTCAAGAAGAAGGCCTACAAGTACGAATGGGTCACCGACATCGTTTGGGTTACCGTTACCGAGGGAGAGCTTCCAGCAACTGCTGCCGATGCATCGACTGTCGTGGTCTCCCCAACCCAGAAGGCTCCGGCTTACTATGGTCATTCTCACCACTCCAAGGCTAAATCCGCCACCACCAGTACGTCCGTGGTTCTAACGTCCTCTCCAGTTCCTGTCAGCTACGCTGCCCCAGTTGTAGTCTCTACCACTACCACTTCGACTCAGGCTCCAGTTCCAACCACCTCCACTGAGGCCCCAGTTGTTATTGTCCCAACCTCGACTACTCCAGTTGTTATTGTCCCAACCTCAACTACTCCAGTTGTTGTTGAGACCCCAACCTCAGTTGCCCCAGTCGAGACTTCTACTTCTGAGGTTAAGGCCGTCAGTATCGTTGCGACTACTAGCACTACTCCAGTCGTGCAATCTACTACTGCTGCTGCATCCGCTTCGTCTCCAACCGATTTTGACTCCACCTGCCTTTACCACCACAATGTCCACCGTTCCAACCACTCCGCACCTAACGTAGTTTACGACACTGGCCTTGCTGCTAGCGCTAAGGTTCTTTCTGACCGATGCTCCAACGCCCACGATGTGTAAGTTGCCCTGTCTTCAGATGTCACCTGATAAGTCGACTAACATACTCATAGCACAATCAACGGAGGTGGTTACGGTCAGAACATTGCTTCATACGGTGCTACTGGCGACTCGAGCCTCAGTGACCAAACTTTGATTGCCTCCGTCATCACCAACATGTGGTACAATGGTGAGGCTGCTCTCTACGACAGCTTCTACGGCCAGGCCAACCCAACCGACAACTTCGAGAACTGGGGTCACTTCTCTCAGGTTGTCTGGAAGAGCTCCACCATTATTGGTTGTGCTGCCACCTTGTGCGCACCAGGCACCATCTTTGATGGTCTGTCCACTTGGTTCGCCGTCTGCAATTACAAGACTGCTGGTAAGTTGCTTTGCTCTCGTAGACTCTTGCAAATCGCTAACCTGGTCCAGGCAACGTTGCTGGTGAATACGCAACCAACGTCCTTCCTCCAACCAAGGGAGCCAGCTCCGCTGTCACTGTCAGCTTGTAGAGCAGCACTTCGCATTTTCGGCGCCCGTCTTTTGTGACCTCGTCGGCGTTGTTGGCTTGACCCCCTTGCTGTATGGGCTCTGGAAGCGCACAACCTACCTTTCATGTACTCGAGTCTTAGGACGTGGTTTGTCGTGTTGTGCTGGACCACGGCTGGGCAAAGTGCTTTCGACACAAATCATCATATACACGACTGAACATGCATGGTAGATCTCATACCTCCGGAGGGTGACGAATTTCTTTTCTTATTGGAGCATTTCGGCATTTTGCTGCACATTGGTGTTGCGTTGTCGTTTACCATGGTCTTTCTTTCCTGTACCACGCATCGCATCTTGGCAGGCCTTCTACATCTATTCTACTCCAATTCTTGTAAATGTTTCATGAACAGCACGAACCTTTTCTGTTATAGCAGGTACACTCCATTCTTTGATCCTTCTCTTTTCGGTTGACAGACAAGACCAAAGCTTTACAGCCTGGAATCTGGACTTGGTTAGCTTGAGGAGAAGTCGGGTCTGGTGGAATGGAGACTACCTCCTGCAATCGAATAGCATGATGAATCAAACGAACAAATCAGATGAATGCAAGATCAAAGAGATGTTATGTGGTCGATGTGAAATGGATAATCTTGTCGCAATCTGGCTCATAAAGAAGTGAAACATCATAACAATATTCCTGAGTTATGTCGTTTTACAGAAGCATTAGTGCCAAGTAGAAAAGGTACTTATAGTTCTAACACTAAGATATACACTAACTAGAAAGCTCTGTACTCTCGTTGTTCTTCTCTTCTTCAAGGACTTTGACTGTCTTTAGTCTACCAGGCCACCTAGGTGCTAACGCACATAAGAGTGTAACGCCAAACAAGGCAATACTCATCGCCCAGCTACCGTGCAAGCCGTCTAGGTACGCCTGTCGCACCCCCGTGAGCACTTCTCCACTGTAGGTCTTTCGTAGACCACTACTGCCAGCATCTAGCAGGCTCTGTGGGGTCACGCTGGGCGCGTACTTGGGCAGCGCCGTAAACATCATGTTATTGAGGATAGAATCTGTCGATGCAACACCGTAGGCGGCTTCTATAAACTGAAAGACTGTTATCGAAGCTGCATTAGCACATATACGCAGAATCACCAAGAGCTACCGAGGGACAGAAAGGGTTAACTTACACAGCACATTTGACGTAGCTATGACTTTGTCTTCGCCGGAGCTCAATGTTTGAGCGACAATAACCGGAATCTGAATCGCAATGCCCACGCCGGCACCATATAGGATCTGATATCCGATAATTGGCCCTAAGGTCGTGCCCATGCCAAATGTATAGATCAAGCCAGCACCAAGGGTTGAGAGCGCACCACCAACCAGGAGAAACGGTTGGTAGATACCTATCTTACCTACAAGCGTCGCAGAGATCAAGGTGAAGATAGCTAGTAGTAGGGTCAGCTTTTTGGACCACATTATATAATGGTTGAGAGTGGGAGAAGTGAGCAGGAAGCATGCTCTCACGAAATCGAGCTGTTGACCTACCAGACGAGAGGATGGTCGGTATATTCCGAAGACCACTGCCTATTGAAGTAGCCCCCCCTATGGCCTGGAAGTAGGTAGGGAGATTATAGATGAGCGAGAAGTTAGCGGCATTAAGACTGCCGAGGGTTGAGTGTTAGTAAGATGCAACAAAATCAGCGCCTTGTGTTCGTGTAGGAGTGCTCACAAAAAGATAAAGGCACAGTTCATGGCAATGTCCCTCTTCGCCAAAATTCGCAACACCGTCATGGCCCAGTCTCCTTGGTACCATTCGACAATGCAAAACACCAGTGTCAACAGGATCCAGCCAACGAGCAGGCCGATAATATCGGCCGAGTTCCACGGCTCGCTAATGCCTCCCCACTGCATTGCTATCAAGAAGCAGATTAGTCCCGATAATAAGAACACAATACCAAGGGGATCGAAGCGGGCTAGAAGTGCCCAGGTATTCAGAGGGGCAATAGCAGCATCAGCATGAGCCTTTGCATGAGGCGGCGTGCGGAAAAAGAAGACCAGGCAAGCGACGGCGACGCTGCCAACTGGCAGGTTCAAGTAGAAACACCACCGCCAGGTGACGTTCTCGGAGAAGACGCCACCGAGCAAGGGACCTACAACACTCGATACGCTGAACACACATCCGAATAAACCAACGAGGACAGGAACTTGATCTGGAGGAGCAATGAAGGCTGTAATGATATAGCAACCTCCTGTAAGGCCTGCACCGCCGGCACTAAAGTGAGAAGGATTGTTAGCAGGCATAACACCAGATAGACACTGCCCATCGAGTCAGAGTCACTTACCCCTGAATGGCACGGCCGACAATTAGGGCGACGGTGTTGGGTGCGACAGCGCACACCAGACTGCCCACCTCGAAGAGGCCAATGGAAGTTAGGAACACGCCGCGCAGCGAGAAGTATTTGTAGGCCTTGCCCCAGACCGATTGGAAGGTGGACAAGGTCATGAAGAAAGCACTGCCATACCAGCCCACGTCGGCTGTGCTTGCGAACTCTGTGGTGATTGTCGGCACCGCGGTGGCGATGATACTCATGTCGAGCGCGACCAAGAACATGCTGAGCATGAGACCGACAACGATGATGCTGCGAGCGACCGGCCACGGATACTGAATCTCTGGCTTGTCTGGGGACTTTTCCCCGATCGCGAGCTCGTCTTGGGAAGCTGGGGAAGCATCACCTTGATGTGACGCAGGCTCTATGGGATCCATCATGGGCGTAGCGGCACAGTGGATGGAATTGTTCGGTCGCCAGATACAGAGGGACAACACAGTCGTTCGAATTTCGGAGCAATGCTTGGAAAGGCGCGATGAAAAGATGAAGTTCGAGTTGGACTACGGCGATGAGAACTTGATCGATGTCTGCCCGCGATTCTACTAGCAAGTCCTGTAGGAAATGGACCAAGCACAGTCTATAATCTACAGACCCTAGGTAGGTATGCTCTCGCAATACAACCAGTAAGTAATAACTACAACATAAGAACAGCTTAGACTTCTGCAAGTACGCAAATCCAAGGTTTGTAAGTTGATTATCCGTATGGTCCTATTGCTAAGCAGATGCAAGTAGAAAACAGATGCTTAGAACGTCTCGACATCTGTGGAGCATCTCGGGCCCTTTTCCTCCAGTGTTTGCTCATCTATCTATACCCCTACCTATAAATGAGAAACACACGATTGGTTGCTGGCCAAGAAAGTACCCGATTGCTCTCGCTTAATGTCAGGGGAAGGAAGGGGGTAGGCGTTGGCGTTGGCGTTTCAGGGAATAAGCGGCGGCCTCTCATATAAGCGAAATAAGTAAGTGGCCGGACTTGGCACAGGCTATAACACGAAATTTCTTATATAGATAACAATGATCAAATTGAATAATCAACGGATTTAAGCAGCTTTTACTTTGTCATTCCTGTGACCTGTGGGAATTCGAATTAGTGGCATTGAATTGTCAATGAATTAATGTTGAATTTTAGTCGGTATTTAATGTTGGTGTTTTGGTGTGGTAATGTGCCAACATTCTTTGCTTACCGAGGCAACTCCCTCTCGCTCGCTTAAGCAGTCCAGTGTTAGCAAAGTGCGCAGTCCTACTACTGTGACCCTAAAATGGGTATGTGATTAGTCACGCTAGCTAGGAGAGCTGGCACTAAACTCCTAGAACCCCTTGATTAGGTAGCTACTTAATGACCGTCACGTGGGTTCTTAGACTACCTTACCTTGGATGTCGCTGAGAAACCGAAGGGCTGAGAGGTCTTGAAGGCGCAAGAAATCCTGGGGGAAAGTTATACCTTGTACCTTTAGAAGTAAGTGTCTTGTAGTGATGGAAATGAAAATGTCAACTATCGGGTACTAAATTTCATGACTAACTGTTTAGCTCGTGTCAGGACCCAACATACGTGACTGTCATAGACTAGGACACCCAGCATGAATCTGTGATGAGTGTCTAACAATCACAACTTTGCGTTATACTTCTATGTTAAAAATACGTTAAATCAGCTTCTTATTAAGCTCCTTGAGGTTAGTCTACACGACGTTTCTAACCTCTAATCTATCGCTTCAATTTAGCTCCATCAGTTGAACTGTCTTTGGATAAATGTTCTATTTCTATCTGCATAATCATTAAATAGCCTCCCACTCCTATCGTGTATCCAGCTCTAGTAGGACCATCGATCCGTGAGGTGCACCGTCTAAGACTTCACCATCCTCGAAAGAATCTTCTCACAGAGCGCATGTAGGGAAATGGCATTCGAGATCTCCAAGGTCGTCAGCTCCGCCTTGAGCTCAAGACGGGCCCAGTTTCGGAACTCCACGGCCGCCAGTGAATCCATGCCATAGCTGGTCAGTGGCTTACCGGGCTCCATGGGTTCACTCAATCGCAGTGTCGACACAAACTGTCGGTTGACCACCTCGAGTGCTGCTTTCATGGTAGCCGTGTGCGTAGCGCCGCTTTTGAGGAGCAGGAATAGCGCCTGTATGTCCTTGGATACATTATCACCGCCCTTCGCAGCATTACCGCCCGTCGCAGTCCCGAAATCTAGGCCCCCGAATCTTGCGTCGGCCAGTAGTCGCGAGCCCTCCGGTTGAGGTACCGCGATTCCAGTGATGAGCTGAGAGCCACTGCTCCGAAGGTCGCAGAGCGGGTCAAGGTCCTGCAGAAGGGCCCTGTGGAAGATCTGGGTGAAGAGTGCCTCGTTGATTGGCGTCCATGATGGGTCGAACGCTTGCAGAATGTCCTTGTGCTCTGACAGGTACCCGATATCTTGGATGGCCCCGAGGTCAACTGAACATGCTCGGAGGCCAAGCCTGCGGCGGTAGTTGGCGAAGTTGTCAAGGAAAACGTTGGCGGCGGCGTAATTTGCTTGGCCTCTTTGGCCTACAACACCCGAAACACTTGAGAGCATGGTAAAGAAGTCCAGCTTGAAATCCTTCTCCAGAGAAATATGGTGCAGGTTCCAAGTGCCCTTGAGCTTGGCTTCAATGGCTTGGTGGTAGTCACTGATAGTCATTGACGTGAAAATTCGGTCCTAATACGAAGTCAGTCTCGGTGAACTTAACTAGAGAACCTTTCAGATGTTTAAGCTCACCCTCAACACCATTGCCCCCTGAATGACACCGGCTACCGGTAGAGGCGACTCTTCAAAGCAGCGTCGAACATCCGCTTCCTTAGCTACATCTCCCTTAATGTCAGTCACAGAGCATCCGTTCGCATTGATATTCAATAACGCAGCCTGAGACTTTTCGTCTCCACAGCCGCTTCGAGAGAGAATAACTAGGTGCTTTGCGCCGTGGCGGGCCATCTGAATAGCCATGGTGCCGCAGAGACCTTTGAGACCGCCAACGATCAAGTACGAGACATCGCCACGAAGGGCCAACGTCCTAGGCGCCGGCCGAACCTAGAAATAATAACATCAGCATGGGTGGCAAAAGAACGATGAATTTTGAAAGCCTTACTGGAACCTTGATCTGCGCATTAGGTCCATCAGTAATGACAATCTTGCCGATGTGGTTGGCACCACGCATGTAGCGGAAAGCCGAGGGAATATCCGTGAAGGAGAACGTCTTGATAGGCCCGATTGGCTTGAGATAGCCCTCCGAAACCAAGCCCATAAGTTGATTGAGTAGTCTGTGTGCATTTTATATTAGCTACGCACCGATCTTCTGGCCTTGAGCCACACGTACCTGGCAATAAGCTGATCCGTAACGCCGATGTGGGACAGATCGAAGGCGCGGTAGGAAGCGTTTCTTCCAAACGGCTCCATCGAAAGGAAGTTCCTGTCTAGCATATCTTTCTTCCCCAGCTCGACCATGGTGCCGCCTGTAGCTATACAGCGCCACGACTCATCGAGCAGATCTTCTGTCAGCGTATTGATAATAACATCGATACCTGCGCCATCAGTTGCGCTCATTAGCTTGCTAGCAAAGTCAGTGGTACGTGAACTAAAGATGTTGTCCTCGGGAATTCCGAAAGCATCCATCAGGTATTTTTTCTTTTCCTCGTTGCCTACGGTAGCAAAGACGTCGGCGCCAATGTGCTGGCAGATCTGAATCGCAGCTTGGCCTAGACCGCCTGAGGCAGAGTGAATCAAAACGCGCTATTCATAAAGGTTAATTAAGTTCGAGTCGCTATGCCTCATGCATTCATTATGGCGACTTACATGGCCATTCTGGGTATGAGCCAGGTCGTAGATACTATACAACGCTGTCAGGTAGACACTCGCTAGCGTTGATGCTTCCTAGTAGTCTTGTTAGGAACCAATGGAGAGCTGTAAGATAGACTTGCACATACTTCAAACGACATGGAGTCGGGAATGTGATGAGTTCTCTCGGTAGTAAGAATGATTCGGTTAGCGAAAGTGCCTTTCTCGAAGACAAGAACCCGGTCACCAGGCTTGAATCTTGTAACAGAGGGATGAACGCGTCGTACAATGCCGGCTCCCTCTAGACCGAGTAAGTGTTCGTTCTCAGGCACAATGCCCATAGTAACGGCAACATCCTTGAAGTTCAGACCCGCAGAATACACCTCCACTTCCACTTTGTTCTCTTCTAGAGGCAGTTCTGTCATAGCAACCTCTTGGTAATGGAGATCATCAAGCGTACCGATCCGCTCGCACTGAAGTCGCATGGTAGTAGTAGCGTCATGCAGAGAAGTTTCAACTTCAGTCGATTGAGCGCGGTTGATTGGCAAAACCCGAGGAACATATATAAGACCCCGCCTCTCGACGAACTCGTTTTCGATATACTTCTTGTCCTTTGTCTCCTGGACTTTGCTAAGGATCTTAAGGACGGCGTCGAACGTCCCGGGGCTAGCCGCATGCTCGACATCCAGAGTTGTGATGCTGACAGATGGATCTTCTGCTCTTACCGTCCTGGCGAGTCCGTGGACCATGGCCTTCTCAGGTTTAGTCACATCCATCTGCGAGCCCCCGGTCACCCATAATAGCTTGTTTCCGCTGCTCACGAGGGTCTTAAGATGTTCCCAATATTCCTCCGTAATACTGGGCATTAAAGGAGCTCCAAATTCCAGTACTACACAGATGCTATCGGGGTCGAGATTCTTGAATGGAGCACTGTACTCGGTGACATCGCAGCCCGATGCAATCAACTTTTCCCGTAGCTTCAGCTCAGGAATAGTTGGCTTAGCAAAGTGCAATAGGCTAAGGCGAGGGAGTTTTGGCTCTTGTGTGGGCTCTGTGGGCTTAGCGATGCCAAGAGAAACAGATTAGGTAGCACCAGTGCTGTCTGTGCAAGTCTTCGATGAGATGAAGATCAGATCCTTCCACCTGTCGGTCTCCTCGTGGCCATTTGGTCCATTAACCCCGTTAAGTTTAGGAGTGCCGTTCGTTTCGCCATTTTTCATATCTCCATTCACAGGTTGTGCACCATTGACCTTGTGCTCATGCTCAAGTAGTAGCAAGCAAGCACCTTCTCTGAGGAACTTGCGGGCATTGCTAACGGCTTCGGCACTGGATCTATCTTGTGTTTTCAAAATAACGAGGTCAAACTTCTCATCATCATCAACCTCCTTGGTCTGAGCTGAGAGGTCTAATAGATCGAACTCGGCGTTTTCATGAGACGAATATGCTTCCTGGGCTGCCATGAAATCCGCAGTGTCGAGAGTTGCAAGTCGGTACCTGCGGCATGACAATCGAGCGGAAACATCTGACTGGCTGCCGTCGAGCCAGATACTACTCGAGTCGCCGGTCTTTTGGTTTATCTCGAAAACACTCAAATGTGGTTTCTTATGTGCCGCCATGTCAAGAAGTCAATTTGCGTGTACGATGGCGCTCTCGTTCGTGTTCCCTGGAATATCCAAGCCATCGGTTGGCCCAGACAGTGTTGTGATATCAGGCTTCCAGACAACCTTACTGGATGTGTGCTTGGAATAAATCTCTTCATTGGTGTCAAGCTTGTGGTAACGGAGCCCAGAAAGCTGGAATAAAAGAATTCCCGTCTCTGGATCATACACGGAGGCATTTGATAAGTAGTTCTTAGGCACGTCTCGTCGTCCAACTGCGACATACTTAGATGTAGAGATGGCTGTGCCTCTGCTGCATCGTTTGGACTGTTGGTTGACAATGACCTCGTCAATAATGGCAGGTATCAGGACAGCATTTACGTCGCTCCGGTTGCCGCACCAAAGTGATGGTGCGGATGTCTGGAAGCAGCCGTCCATAACTGCGGGATGTAACGGGTATGGCTATTGAGGATATGGAGACTCTGGTTCTTCGAGTGATACAATCGATCGGCTGCATCGCTTTCCAGAAACACTCTCTACCTGCAGTTACTTCTGGAACGCGGGACCAAAGCCGTATCCTGCATCGTTCATGGCCTTGTACCACAGCATGCCGTCTGTGGGATATTGGAGCGGCTTGAGTGCACTCTCGGGTGCCACTATCTCAGGGTTAGCTACTGTCAGTCATGTGGACCTTTCTCTGAAGGGTCGAGTTGATGGGGCTGTGACTACCTTTCTCTACTTGCTCTTCAACTTTGATCAAGCCACGGCTATTCTCCCGCCACGCGCTTCCAACCATCGAGGACACTTTGAAGGCATGCCACGTATTACCAGATCCAGTCTTCGGCGTGATCGTCAACATTACCTTCTGCTCCTTACGTTCCTCAAGCACCAGAGCTCTTGAAAAGGTCAAGTTACGGAGTCTGTAACTAGGAGACTTGAGTTCTGGCTTTCCGTCTAGAATTGTCAATGCGTAGGTCTTTTGGCGCATTGCTTCGATTGCCATTGCCACGAAGCCAGCAGCTGGGAAGATGATATCGGTTCCCATCTAATATTGTCAGCACATGTCAGAAACATTGGAGAACATAAAGCAAGGATATTGAAATCTGATCTTACCTTGTGGTCCTTGAGCCACGGCAAATTCTCCAACTGGAGACTCTTCTTGAAGGATGGTTCGTTCCATGAAGAGCCTAAAATCTTGCTTCCGAGTAGGTCATGGTGTGGGAACATGCGATAACGCCAGTCTTTACTTGAGTCGTTCTCGTACCAATACTCAGTCGAGTAATTCCATGAGTAGTTTGGAAGGTCGACAATGACAGCTACGCTCTTTTTACCAGCGCCCGCTAGCTGATTTACTGCGCTCAAGTCGATAGAACTACCGGCCACAAAGAGCTTGCCAGCTGTGTCATACAGAGACTTGACGGCCTCGCGTCCACGAGCGAGAGCTGCGCAGTATTGGACGTTCGCGGCGTCTTCCCCAAGTTCGGTCTTGATCTGCTTGATTGGGCCAGCCAAAGCCCCGGATGGTCCAATCTCGATAAGGAAGTCGGGGTTGCTATCGCTAGAGAGCATTGCCTTCGCCGCCTGGTCAAACAGCACAGGGGAGACCATGTTAGACTTCCAGTAGTCTACGTCGGTAGGACTACTATCTAGGAGTTGCCCGGTTACGGAAGAGAACATCTGAACATTCTTCTTGCTATTCTGGCCTGAGAATCTCTCAGACAGCAGAGTGTGGTAGTCCTCGCCGATAGCGTCCATAAACTTGGAATGGTATGCTAGGTTGACTTGAAGGAGTCGCGCGAATTTCTTGTCGTCAACAAGCCTGGCTCTCACTTGTTCCAGAGCTGTCGCTGGACCAGAGATAGTGATGCTTTGGGGGCTGTTGAAGCAGGCAATGGTAACCAAGTCTTCCAGACCTTTGGCAAAGGTGGGAAATTCTTTGGCAGATATACCCGCAGCCAACATTCCTAGTTCTTGTTCTTGAGGAGCTCGGGTAGAGGCGTAGCCACGATAAAAGGCAGTGATAATGGCGTCCTCCTTGGAAATAAGACCAGCAGTGCATGCGGCAGCGATCTCACCAGAGGAATGGCCAACAACGGCCTGAGGAGAGACTCCCCATTCCTTCAGAATATCGACAATGACCAACTGAAGAGCCGTTACCAAGGGCTGCGAGAATTCGGGCTGACGTAGCGCCTCGGGACTTCGAGATTGGGTGAGCTCGTCTGTTATTGTCAGGTCTGGTGCTGGAACCAATAGAAATATCAAGGATCAACTTATCGAGTAGATTCCATGAGGGTGGATCAGGAAGGCTCTGAAGGACTGCATCTAGATAATTCAGCAATTGTCTCGCAGACGGAAACGTATCTACCAAAGCCTGGCCCATTTGAGACCACTGAGCACCTTGGCCGGTAAATACGAAGCCAATCTTGGGTGTCTCTGTGTTCTTCTTCCCTCGCACAAACGCCGCTGCATCCATATCTTTTGATGATGAAGTGACAATATATCCCCGAGAGAAGAGTTTTGATCGACGCTCACTTAGCGTATAGGCAAGATCCGCAAGGTCAACTTTGACCGTGGGATTCATCAAGTGCGTGCGGAGCTTGGCGAAATTGGCTTGCAGAGATTCATCATCATTTGCAGAGAACACAAGAATATGCGGCTGGGTGGACGGGACCTCGTCGTCCTCAAATAAGTCGTCTGTGTCTGTGAGATACGATGACACATGTCTCTTGGTTTGGGTGAACGATCCAGCCTCCTCAAGTACGACATGAGCATTGGATCCTCCGTAACCGAAAGAGTTGACACTTGCTCTTTTAAAGGGGCTTTCGGGCCAGCGACGTGCCAGTCTTGAGACTGAAACTTTGGAGCCAGCGAAATCAACTGCCAAGCAATATTAGTACTAGCTCGGCAAAGAAGTGATGCGGTGATGGACCAAGACTTACTCTTCGGATTCGGGTCTATGAAAGTCGGGTTTCCCGGAATCATTCCATTTTCGATGCAGAGAACAGCTTTCATCAAACCCGAAATACCAGCTGCAGGCTCTGAGTGGCCGATGTTGCTTTTGACTGAGCCAATGAACAGGGGCTTCTGGGGATCCCGAGTAGGAGCGAAGACAGACGCCGCACCGCGTGCTTCGGTTGGATCACCAGCCTTTCCAATAGTATTAGTTTGATCAAGGCTGAACAGTGTGTATGAATGGAGCAGGATGCAGTTTAGGGAAGAACTCACCTGTGTGCCCGTGCCGTGGAACTCCAGGTAGGCGGTGTCATTAAAGTCGGACAGACCTGCGTTAGCATATGCAGCACGAATAGCCAATGCCTGAGCCTCGGCGCTAGGGCTGGCGATACCTGGAGTACGGCCATCACTGTTGGTTGACGTGCCCCTGATTACAGCCCGGATGGGGTCGCCGTCGCGTATTGCGTCAGACAAACGCTTCAGATAGACTGAATTGACGCCTTCCGCTTTGATGTAGCCGTCAGCCTTCACATCGAAGGTGTGACATTTCCCTGACAACGACGAGGCACCTTTCATTGCACCACCTATTATAATAAGTCAATAACTTTTGGGGCCAACGGGTATGGCATAACGTACTATCCAAGTTGTGCTCAGGACTGAGATACAAGTTGGCACTAGCAACAATTGCTCCGTCAACTTCACCGGTAGTAAGATAACGACATGCAACATCCAGAGAGACCAAACTTCCAGAGCATGCAGTATCTACGGTCATACTGTGTCAAGTCAGACTCCCAGTTGAATAAGCATTATGTTCTCAGTCTTGACGTACCTTGGCCCTTTGATATTCAAGAAGTGACTGATTCTGTTACTTAAGATAGCCCTGCCCACGCCGATCGTTACCATAGGAGCTCGATCTTCTGGGTCGCGAGCTTGCATGTGCTCATAATCTGGCTTGCTTCGTTAGTTCGGATGGGTTAAGCGAGCTGTGCAGAACTTGGTGTCACTTGCCGACAGAGTACGATCCTACAAGGCAGGCCACAGCAGCTCCGTCCATAGTCTCCAGAGGAACGCCTGCATTCTCTAGACACTCATATACCACTTCAAGCAACTGACGCTGCTGGGGGTCCATGGCTGTAGCATCGGTGTGTGACGTGGCGAAGAAACTAGCATCAAAGTTCTTAGGGTTGATGTTCTCGAGGAACATACCGCCCGGAGATCGCATAGTCTTGGGTTTCTTAGAGCCGTCATGATGTGTGGAGAGTTTGAAGCGTGATTCCGGGGCGTCGTTACCAGCAATGCCTCCACGCATAAGCAGATCCCAAAGCGCTTTGGGTGAGTTGCTGTCGCCTGGTAGTCGACAAGTCATTCCTACGACAGCAATTGGCTCTTGCTTGTAAACGGGCCTTGTCTTGGGAACCTCTTCTGAGACTATGGGTACTGTCTCGGGGTAGCCCCTCTCGGGGCCAGCGTTGTTGATGGTCATGATGAAGAAGGGATGATTGTAAGACACGTAATGGAGGTAAAACAGCCTATGGTCTCCTGGTAATACAGAGTTTGGGAAGTACCGACTTTAGAGTGGTTGAGCTACTGATTTGCTGAGGATAAAGTAGTGAGATCTTTAGGATGTCTTACAAGCCAAAAGGTAGTTTCTTTGGAATTCAGCGACTGGAAAACTTCAGCTTTAGATGGTTTGAGTTGGTGGAAGCTCGGAGAGATTCTACTTGGAAAAGTCCGGCTTCAAAGAGGTGCTCAGTTGCGAGGTCTGCCTGCCACAAACACATATCTGCACTAAACCGTCTTTCATGATACCAACCGAGCACATTCCGGTGCATGGAGAATAATTCGCATCGTCGTGTCAATCAATGCTTGTATTCACCGGACTACGTTATTGGCTCGGTCAGGAAAGAAGTAGCCGCAAGTACACGACGGTGACATCCAAATGTTCTATCTAGTGAGTCTCCATATCAACGGACATGGGGCAGTAATCAAAGCTCCCGGGGCCCGGACACGCGGGACATTGTATGTCGGCGACTAAATGCTTCTGCAACTACTAGTGGCTAATCTAGATTAGGATAACAGCTAATGTAAATATTTTACAACCAGCAGATGTATACAATATTGTATAATTTGTGCTTTCCGACTCTAGATTTATATCTAAGTTTTAGCTAGATTTTATTCCATTAATATACGTCAAACTTTTATAGATAACTTAACTCTTCACGAGTTTAATTGTAATACATTATTATTTATAATTAAAAAAGTTGTACCTTTTTATAAAGAACGATAGAAATGTCTTCAAGATCATTTCCTTATCTAGCTGAGGCTATTATACGGGATGCATGTATACTTAATACTATAAGCGACATATGTAGAGGAGAGTAGTATAACTAGAGAAAGGGGTTTCGGGTAGTTACCGTTTCTATATAAGAACTAACAGGGAAGGCGTAGCTACATTTTCGTATAGTCTCTTGTACAATATAACAACTCACACAAGCATATTAGCGTTATCTGTTTGTGCTCTAAGGCACTTTTGAACTTCCTTAGCTACCGAGCAGAATATCAGGAACCTCCCACAAGGCGCGCCCAAGTCTCGATACACATATTTCACATTCGCATCGTATCAATTATGTCTGGAAAAGAAGTTAAATTTAAAACCCTTGACGGGTTGACTCTTGTTGGGAGGTTGTATAGTGCCGAAAAGCGAGGCCCAGGAATCATTGTGACTCCGGGAGTGCGTTCCCCGCCAAAAAAAATTCGAGGCTGGAGAAAATTTGCTAACACCATATCAGTTCAATTGCGTCAAGGAGATGTTTATACCTGAGGTGGCTGAGCAATTTCAGGCCCGCGGAATCACTGCGCTCATCTATGACCCTCGCAATCTCGGTGAGAGTGAGGGTGAGCCGCGCAACGACGTAGATCCTATGAAGCAGGTCTCCGATTACTCAGACGCTCTCACCTTCATGCGGACACTACCTATCGTTGATCCAGAATGCATTGCTTTCTGGGGACAGTCCTTTGCGGCCACAATCGCCCTATGCGCAGCAGCGCTTGACAAGCGAGCGAAGCTCTGCATCGCCATCTGCCCCCTTCTCACTACGAGCTGACATCCGAGAAATTCCCCCGTGTCCTAGCTCAAAGCATGCGCGACAGGGAGTCACAGATTGCTGGGAATTCTGCCATGGCCATACCTGTGCTCACGGCTCGAGGAGAGAATCCCGCTGGCCTAGGCATTGGGGCCAGCACAAGCGAGTTGGATTACATGTTAAACGCCAAGTCCCGTGGAGCGCCCAATTACGAAAATCAGACGACCATCCAAACTTACTACAAGCTCATCATGTGGCAACCTCATGGTATCATGAAGTATATGACACCGACTCCAGTGATGATGGTGATTCCGGAGCTCGACGCCATTTCGCCCCCGGAGGAACAGCACGCTCTGTTTGGCACATTCCCAGAACCCAAGCAGGTCTATGTGGCAAAGGGGAAGGGGCATCTAAATGTGCTGAGTGGGGACGATTTCCCCAACTTATGTGCCATGCAGGCGGAATTTGTTGTGCGTCATACCGGGTAGAGGGATAGATTCGACGTTTTCAAGCCGTTGATTTGTTTTATCAATAAACTATCGTGCTTCGAATAGCAAAGCAGTGAGATTTGAGAATTGATCACCGTGTACGATGTGTACGCTCGGGCACTTTGTCGTTTCTGCTGACTGGTGACTGTGGTTATGGAGATTAAATAAGTGATGATGAGTTGTAGCTTACCCATTGCAAGGGTTTGACTGGATATCAGCCAATATATGTACAGAAAGATGGCTAATATAGTGGCCTACCTTATTGGGTGCTATCCCATGACTTTTTCTGACAATAGCTGTCTGGTAATCCATTCTGAACTCTTAAGCCAATAGTCCTGATAATTCCCTTCATAAAGACTCGGTACCAATTCTGTGCACAAAGTCACTCGAGGCGTATTGGAGGCCCGATCATGCTTTACTCTGGCAAATCAGGAACTATATCTGCATCAAAGACGTTGTATTTCTGAATGTGCGATAATTTAATGCGAACTAATCTTATATACAATCAATTACGTCCGTCTTAACCAATTCTGAAGCGAACACTGCCCTTAATGCACAGGTCCTGTGCACCGTCTCTCTCTTCTCTATCAACCTATCTTCCACTCCTCTATCTCACCCTAGCTTGAATGATGGTTTCTATCTCAAGAACACGCGCACGCCCTTGCTACTACGAGCGGGTCGAACGGCAAATCGATCTCGGTGAAACTGAACGTCTTTGACGTCAAATTCGTACGGCTCGAAGTCGAAGCGTCGCATCAAGCTAGCTATACCTATGTAGAGCTCAGCATAGCCCAACTGCGTGCCTAGGCAAGCTCGCGTCCCTCGCGCAAATGCAACCTGGTACCGCGACAGGTTCCGGCCGTCGGGTGCTTTCGGATTCTCCAGCCAGCGTTCCGGCTTGAATGCAAAGCTGTCCGGAAAGATGTTCTCATCGTGCGAGACGGGCCAGGTGTCCATGCTAACGATGGTCCCTGGCGGGATAACATGGTCTTGGTACGTGATTGCCTGTGAATCAATGCGTGGAATGCGCTGGGAAGAGCCATAAGTCAGACGGAGACCTTTGTGAGCGTCCATCAGCAGGATTCATATCAAGAGCAGGAGAGTAATAGAACCTTCTTCGATACATGCTGTCAGCCATGGAAGCTGTTGTAGGGCATCCCATGACGGCATGTTTGCCGCATCCGGAACAGCCTCAGCGAGTTCTTGCTGCAGTCGTTTGTGCACGTGTGGGTTGTTCAGGATGTGGAAGAAAGTAACATTTAGACCGCGAGCAACTGACTCAAGACCCGCCCCTACGAGGCTGATGGCCTCATCATGTAGCCTCTGCAGTGTCTTTTCCGAGCTGGGAAGATCAGAAAGGAGCAGTGAGTTAAAGATTGTCTCGGGCTGTGCTTTGTCGGAATTGGTTTTCATGGTCTCCATGGTTTCGATGCATTGCTGAGTAAGTGCCTGGAGCCGAGTCAGCTGTTATACCTCATGAGGAAGTGTCTGGGGGTGACTCTACCTCGTTCATTTTCTGAACACTCTCAAGATCGGGATTGAAGTATCCAAGAAGAGAGTTCGGCAAACTCGTTAACACTCTCTGTACCCAAGGGAATTGTGTAAACCAATGCACCGGCTCGACCAGATTCCCTGTGGCTACCACCAACGGGGCTTGGAAGTCTTCAGCATGGATACAGTTATATCGTCACTCGAAGCAATAGTCGACGATAACATCAGCAGCCACGCAACCGAACATATCTTTGCAGTGCAGGACTTTACCCTTATTCTGGAATTCTCTTGCCAGACGCTCGCAGAGCTCGTCAAGGTGCTTTTGAACCAAGTGTGAACGGCTGGATATCTTGCGCTTGGAGAAGAAGGGATTCAAAGGCGCCCGGCGCTGTCGATGCGCATGGTGTTCGACTGTGTTGAAGGCTGATGTGGGATTCCCAAACCGATGCGCTAGTGCTTCGACTTTACTCACTGGCTTCGTCGCTGCGTAGAAGGTTTCATAGAATCCCGAGTCCTCGATGTGTATCTCCCAGGGGTTAATGCGGATAATTGGCCCTATTGACGACAACGTCTTGATAAGCACGATGATGGTCAAATAGACCTTATCATCCTCAGCTTGTGTCGGATGTAACTGGAAACTTACCATATTTTTCATGCCACTTGCGATACTCGAACGGAAATTGACCGCCTTCACCCTCAAGAAGTTCGTAGTACGCTTCAACCCATTTCGTCATGGCAGCCAATTTCGGTCCAGGGAAGGAGGCGAGAGGGCTCAAGTATAGACGATATAGTACCAGACAGCCGAGATAAATTACTATGACCGCCGTGGCGATTGCAACGACTTCTATCCTGGTGGCACCATCAAGGCGATCACGAACAGTAGAGAGCAAATTCATGACTTGGAAGAGGATAGAAATCTACAAAAAACCACAATTTTGATGATCGGAGTAAGGCTTTAATCAGGAAGTAGGGTGCGCGCTTGCCATCAATCGGATGAATTTATCATTCTCTTATTATAAGTTCCAGGCCTGATAACAGATGAGATTGACACATAAAGTATAGGTGACTCCACCCGACCCAAGGAACTGTACGAGAGACTATCATACCATGTACCAGCTTCGGGTGCTTTAGTCGTCAACGCGAATCGGGTACATTTTCTTTCGACATTCAACCTAAGCTCGTTATCTTCATAACGACCCGATCGCTAAAGAAATATGCCTTACAGTATTGTAAGGGACTACGAGAAGAATCAAAAGATTAATACCAAAAAGCACCCTAATCTACTGTAACCCGATTTAGATATAGAGAAAGTAACTAGTTATAATATTATATCATATGCTAAGAGGAAGGTCTAGGTTAGATTCTTTTATTGATATAAAAATGTAAAATAGTACAAGTTTGAAAATAAGACCTAGGCAGAACAAAATTAGGCGAGAATAGTTTAAGATTAGAAAGTTGGAATATCATGTTAATACCTATTAAGTTATAGTTTATATGTTACTTGAAATTCAAACTCATTACTTACAGTAGTGTAGTAGTGTATTTTGTTAAACGGAATTAAAACGATACTATACTATATTTGATACTCAACGACTAGTATAAAAAGTCAGAAGAGTGATATATACCAACCTACTTTCGTTTCTTATAAAACTAATAGGTAAGAAAGCCCGGAACGTGGTAGGCTTCCCAGTCCCTCTCTAGCTAACACCGCAAAGGGCACTCGCACCTATAGCAACCATAGACCAGCTCTTACTTCCATCAACATAAGGTTCAATGAAGATGGTGCTACGTATCTTGTGCCTTCACGGTATGGGTGTTAACGCCGACATCTTTGCCCTTCAGACCGGTAAGGAGTTTATTTACTCATACCATCGGACTAGATAATCCAGAACTGTGCTAATGACCTTACAGCGTCTCTTCGAGCGACGCTCCCATCGAAGTACGAATTCTTTTTCATCGATGGCCCTACGGTATGTGAAGCTGCACCGAGTGTAGGCGATGTTTTCGCGGGCCCGTATCGATGCTGGTACAATACTCCCACAACTGCCAAGGTCACAGCGGCACACAACTTTGTCTATAGTGTTATTGACAGAGAAGGGCCGTTTGATGGCGTTATGGGCTTCAGTCAGGTGCGTCACTGAGCCATTGTTTCGCACACACCCGTGAAATAGATGAAGGGTTCCACGATTAAGTGTTCATATGCTAAATTGCTTCAGGGTGCTGCACTTGCGGCATCCATGATCCTCCACCATCAGCTCGCGTCGCCCGAATCGTCACAACCACTCTTCCAGTTTGCCATTTTCATCGCGTCGCCCATTCCCTTTGCCAAAACGCTCGACTACGGCATCGACACACGCAGCTACTTTGGGATGTCCGGAGCGGATCTCCATCAGCCATCGCGGACAGGGTGCCCACGGAAGATCCCGACTTACCTTCTTCCCGACCGAGCATACCTCAGGGGAGAGGCCGAGCTCGAAGGCAAAGCGGCGGCCAATCCGTCGCAAACCTTCTACCAGATGTTCCACGCAACTGTTGACGCTGTGCGAATCTGCATTCCTACGGCACACGTCTACGGACGTTTGGATCCATGGGCAGGACATAGCAGGGATCTCGTGGCGCTCTGTGACCACGATGTTGCTTATGTTATGGAGCACGACGGTGGTCATCATATCCCGCGGGATTTGAGCGAGGAGATGAGTGACTTGATCGAGAATACGGTTGGTAAGGCAGGTAATTGCCTCTGAGGAGAGCTGGGAGCAGATCTGTGCATGTGCGTTAGAAAACCTGTAACTTGGTGACTGGTGTAAGTAGGTTGGTAAGCAGTCAGCAGTCAGCAGTCAGCAGTCAGCAGTCATCAGGTAAGCAATGGCGATTGGTGGTCCTCAGGAGAACCGTTTCGCCGCGCAGAAGTCCTGCAGCTCGCCAGATGCGCACCAAGAAGTCGTGGAGGCCATTATTGATACAACACCGAGTTATACCTGCAAATATTTATTAAATAAAAGAATTTTAACTTATATAAATTTGTATAAAGAGTATTTAATTACCTAACCATCAAACAAAGTCTCTCCCTCCCTCCCTTACGCAACGCACAATGCCCTTAGCCTTTCCAGACTGCAACTGTCTAGCTCAGTCACTGCACATCGTGAACAGCATCCCCCGGATATCATCGACGTCCCCGTCGCCGCCCCCATCACGGCTTCCAGGAGTGCGCATGCCCCTAGGTGAGATATTCGATCTCGGGCGCCGGCTCGTGCGCCATTGGGAGCGCCTGAACGGCTGCGCCAACACCGAAGACAGCCGGCATGAGGTTGGCTCATCTATGCTGCGAGCCTTAGCCGAGGCGGCGGGCCGAGTGCTCAGCCTGTACGAGCTTGCCATTGAACACTTATTACTCGATGCCGGCGCTTTGAGCGACGACGTCTACAGCGGCAGCAACAACTACAACAATGGCAACAAGAGCAACAGCAACGGCAATAGCAACAGTACAAGCACCAGCACCACAAACAGCAGTCCCTCACTAGCGGCAACGCCGTCCTTTGGCGATTCGATCCTGTTGGTCTGCGTCAAATCACCAACGTATCTCGGCAACGTGCGCCTCGACGGGAAAGAAGAGGCCATCGTGGCGTATGAGACGCTCCGTCAGTCAGCCATCCGACTGGGGGAGATGCTCTGTGACGTTGAGCAGGACATCAGTCAAGCCGAGATGGATGGGGAGGTGAGAGAGACAGATGCGTCGTCGACGCGAGCCATGTTCGAGGAGAGTGCGGCAAGGTTATTCCGGATACTAGCCAAATATAGTGATTCTGGTATGTAGAAGAATTAAAGTAGCCAATAATGGTACCTAACCTAATTATATCATGGTACCGGTGTACCTTACCTCAGCTGTTGAACGTGATATGTGTTCGGGAATGGTCAAGGCCGTGAAGCATTTGTCCAAACCCCGAATGAAAGGTTCTAGAGCCAAATTGGTAAAGATAGAACCCAGGGCTGAAAAGCGCCTACTGGCAGGCACTGGTAAGCACTGGTGGATTCGAAGGACACCACATCTACAGAGTTCGAGGCCATTGACTCGTCCGTAGCGCAAATGTCAAGTTCAATGAAGGGGAATTCAACCATGGCACAGCCACTCCAGCAGATCCGGACCTAGAAAAAGCCGATTATAATTATTATATTATGGTTGCATTATTCCGACCCCTCCCTACACGATACCTTCCGTACAATAGGTAGTAATTGACGAAGGGACAGTCCCTACCAGGTACAGTACCTACCTTACCTTACCTACCAATAGTATTACCTTAGATACGTACACCTGCACTTGTAGAAGTCAAAGTTTTTATACATGTCATATGTGACTTTATATACTTATACCTACCTACCTAGTAGGTATCTAGATAGGTACCTAAGGCGTAAGATGCACGACGCTCCGCTACTGTCACCTATTCGGCCAATTCGATGCGCCCTTGCAGATACTCCATCCGTCGACGTACATCATCAACCAAGCTTTCGGCCGCCAAGCCTGTGTTACCCCCACCCCCACCAGCATGTCCCGCCGCTAACAGGGTGGCTAGGGTGAAGCCGGCCTCCATTCCCCGGGGCGCTTTGAGCTCTGTCATCAAACCCGTTAAAGCCCGAATGCGTAGCTGGAGGATCCGCTTAGTGGCCCGCTGTTTGACCACGGCATCCACCTCGTAGTCGCCAATCAACATGCCGCAGTTCACCTCTGGCAAGGGACAACTAATGCTCCGTTCAAACGAGCTGCGCACGGACCGCTGCAGGCGCCTTGCTGCCGATTGAGAAGACGGCATGGGAGTCCTTGTCACGCTCATCCACTGGGCATGCATTGCTTGGTCCATCGCCTGGCCCATGACGGCCGCAAATCGGAAAAGCTCCTCGAGCAGCCGACTCACGTGATCAGCAAACAGGACGAGGATCAGAATGCTCGTGGCGCTGGGGGGGCTATGATGGCGACAAGCGAACAGACGCTCCTTGAGCGCCCACATCTCCTTGTCAACACCAAGGACAAAATCGATTGCGGGCGGCTGTGGCGATGATGATGTTGATGATGCTGATGATGAGGCCGATGATGATGCCTTGGGCGGCTGGCACTGCTGCTCGAACTGCGCAAGGCGTTGTGGTAGAGCCAGGTAGCACTCGCTTTGACATTCAGATTCGATTCCGGTGCTTGTGCCTGTGCCTCCGGCCTCTTGTGGACTTGAGCTCGAGAATTCGTAGGTCGATGGTGCGTGAGAAGTCGGCCGGGTGAATGTGGAAGATGTGTGAGGAGTGGTCAATGGCGAAAGGCTTCCCAGGAGCCAAGGGTCAATCGCAAATGCCGGTGCTTCACTGCCCTTTCGGGATGTACTGGTGCTCATGGTGGGCATTCCTTGGGACGATGGGCGCTGAGAGCTACCAAGCGTTGGAGTATGTGGCATCGAGGTGTTCGCACCCAGCTCGGGGAGATGGTGTTGAGGACCGAGTATCATCGAGAAATCCCAAGTATTTATTGCGTCGAGGCTGTACATGGAGTGATCAGCACCCGTGATGCCAGCCGTATGGACAAAAGCTAAGTTCAACTCGTCCGTGGTCGCGGAAGCGGCTTCGTCGTAAGGACGACCTGGCGCAAATTCATTCTGACTGCCCTGTGGTTGCAGATACTGCTGCGTTGGAGCAGATCTTTTGGTTGCTGCCTCTGCTCTACCGTTCTTTGTCAGGGCGTTGGCCTTCCTTGGCCTTCCGATGCGTCTGAGGGGGCTATAAGTACAGGTAACCTGCTGTTTTACGCATCGCTCACATGCTGGCCTGCATTGGTTGCACTTGATCTTAAGCCTCTGGCAAAGATCGCACGATGCACGAAGCTTTACCGATGATGAGGATGACATTGGAATCGGAGTGGCCACAACTCCACAGGCAGTACTTGACGGATGCTGTGATGGATAGGAATATCAGATTGTCGGCGCGAATGTTGCTTTAACAACGGACGGACTCGCCGATTCATAATAAGACCACGGCAATCGCCTTTGACTGTGCCTCGTCATCACAGCAAGAGGCAGCCCGAGTGCCCGTAACAAGAACTGCGACCGTCGGCTGGCTATCTGTCACGATAAGACGTACTATGGCGTCTGATGTAGGATTTGAGCAGCGGATGATGAAAGATGACGAAATAAAGACAAGCTTGACACAAGCGTGCGTAAGGGAAGCTCAGTGTTGGTGTTTTGGTATGAGTTTGTTGAGATAATGCGGTAGTAGGACGTAGGACGTAGGACAGGAACAGGTCTACCCCGGGCTCCGGGCCCCGGGTTTGTTTAGTCACATGTTGAGCAACGAGACGAGGCACCAATGATAACGAAAACGGAGCTAAAATTCACAATCACCGACAGTCTACAGACAAGCTCCCCCATGGTGCTTGCTTCAATCTCTTCAACCACTTTTCCCTTGGAAGATCGAAAAAGTTACCACACACAGCGAACCTGGTTCACAAGTTTCCGGCGTGCAAGAATCGTCGGCCATCACCTTGCCAGAAGTAAGCATTCGCGATTGCCCCACTACATTAGCCTCGAGCAGAACTACCACTACTAGACTGCACGCAGAAGAGTTCTTCGAGGACTGAACCACAATTCGCGAATCTTGATCATCACCACTGCCCTTTATCTAGCTAAAGCCGAGCTCCTCGAAGCTTCATTTCCTTTGAGCGAACGCTCTGAAGACGGCGGATCCAAGTACCTCGACCCCGAACCCTCGACCCCCGACGTCTCGACTGCGGTAGGATACGGAGGTCATGATGGCAGCGCACCTTCAGGGACAGGGGATAGGTCGGGCGTTGAAGGATGTCTTAGGCAAGGATAGCACAAAGAAGGAGGAAGAGAAGGACAAGACCATTTTGAAGAACAGGGCTGGTGAGAGTAGGAGTCCGTATGTTCAAAGCCATGGATCAAACCCAGTCGCATGGCAGTTGTGGGGAGACGAGGCTATTGAACTTGCACGGAAAGAGAACAAGTGCCTATTTATTAGCATAGGATACAGCGCGTGCCATTGTGAGTTTGAGGCTGAGCTTAGTAGACCACCTACTGATCCAGAAAAGGGTGTCATGTTATGGAGCGCGAATCTTTCGAGAATGACGAGGTTGCTGCAATCCTCAACGAAGCCTTCATCCCCATTAAGATTGACCGAGAAGAGCGGCCCGACATTGATCGAATCTACATGAATTTTGTACAAGCCACAACTGGTTCTGGTGGATGGCCACTCAATGTCTTTGTCACACCTGACCTTCAACCCATTTTTGGAGGAACATACTGGCCTGGTCCAACAAGCAGTACTCAATCTGTTGATCAAGTCCACTTTCTGGGAATCTTGGACAAGCTCAGCACGGTCTGGAGGGAACAAGAAGCGCGCTGTCGTCAAGAATCAGGGCAAATATTGCAACAGCTAAAGGATTTTGCAGCTGAAGGTACATTTGCCGACCGTTTAGGTGAAGGCAGTGATGCTCTTGATCTCGAAATCCTTGAAGAAGCCAATCAGCACTTTGCTTCAACTTTTGATAAAACAAATGGTGGTTTTGGTTCAGCTCCAAAATTCCCAACACCCTCAAAGCTCTCTTTCCTCCTCCGCATTGGCCAATACCCTCAAGCAGTCCTTGATGTTGTGGGACCCAAAGAGTGCCGTGACTCTGAAAACATGGCCATCACCACTTTGCGGAAGATGGCAAGAGGTGGTATTCATGATCATATTGGGTCTGGGTTCGCTCGCTACTCAGTCACAAATGACTGGTCATTGCCTCATTTTGAGAAAATGCTATATGATAACGCCCAGCTCCTGGACATATATTTAGATGGTTACCTTCTTTGCCGAGATGCAGAATTACTCGGTGTTGTTTACGACCTGGCGACCTATTTGACTACTACACTTGCACATCCAGAAGGAGGGTTTTACTCCAGTGAGGATGCAGATAGCTTTTATCGTAAAGGAGATAGTGAGAAGAGAGAGGGAGCATTCTATGTCTGGACAAAACGCGAATTCGAGAATATTCTAGGCAAGAAAGCTCATCCTGTTCTTTCCGCCTTCTTTAATGTCAGCTCTCACGGCAATGTGCTACCTGAGAATGACGCCCACGACGAATTCATAGACCAGAATGTTTTGGCAATTGTTAACAACCCCAGTGCATTAGCCGCCCAGTTTGGCTTGAAAGAAGAGGAAGTGGTCCGAATTATCAAGGAAGGCAAGAAGAAGTTAAAGGAGCACCGAGAAAAGGAACGTGTTCGACCAGCTCTAGATGACAAGATAGTCGTCGGCTGGAATGGCATTGCGATTGGAGCGTTGGCTCGCACAGTTACTGATATCAGACAATTCGACCCGGAGAGGGCGAAGGTGTATATGGACTCAGGAATCAAAGCAGCCACTTTTATCAAGGAGAAGCTTTACGATGGAGACAAAAAGCTGTTATGGAGAGTTTACCGGGAAGGGAGAGGAGATACAACTGCCTTTGCAGACGACTATGCTTTCTTAATTGAAGGTCTTATCGATTTATATGAAGCTACGTTTGATGAGAAATGGTTACAGTGGGCGGACGAACTCCAGCAATCCCAAATTACTCAATTCTACGATCACGGCGCTACCGGTGCTTTTTTTTCCACCGCCGCTTTCGCACCACATACTATCCTCCGATTGAAAGACGGCATGGATTCAGCCGAGCCCTCGACCAATGGTATCAGTGCTTCGAACCTTTACCGCCTCGGAAGTTTACTAAATGACGCTACCTATACCAAGAAGGCAAAAGAAACAGTAGGATGTTTCGAGAGCGAGCTGTTGCAATACCCGTGGCTCTTCTCAAGCTTCATGCCGTGCATCGTCGCTGGAGCTCCAGGCAGTACAAGTGTAAGAAGTGTTGTTGTTTCTGGAAATTCTGAAACTGGGATCGTGAAAAAGAAGATTGAAGAGTATGCTGCTGCGCCTAGAGGAACTCTAGCTACCATGGCAAAGGTGGATAGTGCGTCCAAATGGCTTAGAGAGAGAAATTCGCTGCTCAGAGATTTCGGTCTCGATGGCAAGGCGAGAGTCCTCATTTGTGAGCATGGTACTTGTAGGGAAGAGACTGAGGGTGAAGAGGTAAAGGATCTGCAGGACGTGACGAGTTCCACAGCTGCATTGTCGATGGTGGCAGCCGCAAAGCACGTATCTGCAGATGCAAAAAGGCCAGAAGAGAAGGATACAACAGTCACGGAGGAAGTAAAGCATATTGAGACAGCATCTTTACCGGTAGAGGAAAAGGAGAACATAAAGGCACCTCTGTCTTCAGGAGGAGCTATCTAGGAATAGCCTAAATGAAAACGCATAGGTTTTTGGCGTTGATCTTGGCGTGGGCGCTTGTTGGGCGTTATTGGGTTGATCATTGTGATAACCTGGCCTGTTTTGCAATGGGGTTGTTGGAAAAGAGATCAGGATTGGTGACTGGTCGATTGGGCTACTTGGATGGTGGGAGGTGCGTTATTCTACAAGCAATATACTGTGAGACGTAGATTCTCTGCTAGACAAGTTCCTCTTATAGAAATAGCTAGGTTTATACGACCTATTAGAGTAGGGAAACTCGCTTGCATTTTCGTACTTAGCTGCTCTACAAAGCACAGGTTTCTTAGTACTGCTTGCGGAATTCACTACTTCTATAAGAATCTACAAGTAGGTAGTCAAAATACTTGACTGTTACTAGGAGTGAAAAGAGACAAAAAACTATAGGTATATAAGGTTTCGAAAGTACTAGACTAATAGCCCCCCTAGTTGAAGCGGTTAAGCGAGGATTCGTGAGAGCAATTTCGTGGAAGACAATTGATGGAAAGGGTCGCACAACAGCCTCAGTAGCAAAGAGATGGCTTTAGCGAATCAGTAATTTACTTCATATACCATCATCTCTTGAGCTCGCTTCTTTGTGTATCTTGAGCACTGAGCTGAGGGTTGTTTCAACAACTACACTGTCTGGCGAGTGATTGTTTCCTCCTTCGCTTTACCTGTTCTGACCAATATTCATAGAAATGGCTCCGGGACCAGTTTTAGGAGTTTAGTAGCGTAGCCGCCACGGCTTATACTCTAGTCGACTTTCCGCAGAGAAAAGACCATACTGGTATGTTAACTATCTACAAGTTCCGATTTGTACTTACACACCCTACGAGATCACTGCATCGACTATCTGAGACAATTTATTATGTGTCATGGCGATATTACACCTATTACGTTCGAATTGATCCCTGAAATTGATGGGTATATTGCTCATCATACCACTGAGTATAAATGTCGAAACTTTGAGACTACATACGATTGGGCTAAAGGTAGAGATACGACAGGAATTTCATCCGATGGGAAACATGTAAATGTAGAGTTTGAGCAGCCGGAAATATTTGATTAGAACCCGTTTTCAGCTCTTTCCATATTCCTTTCTAACTCAAATGTTGAATAGTCGTTCCTTGTTACAATAGATGGCTTACAACTGCAGCAACGAAGTTCTGTTAACGCCTTCGTAAAAGCTGTAACTTATTCATGGGGCTTAGGAAAGTGAGATCCATGGAAATGTAAGGTAAATTTGTAGCCTTCCACTTATAGCATTCCTGGATAAATAAGGAAAGCTTGGTGTTCAATGGTTACTAATCGACCGTACTATCCAGGAATTCGGCATTTGTCCAATGACCGGGAGCCATTATTAGGCGATGTGTTCAAGGGCGAGCGAGTAAGAGTAAGAGGCGTGTCACCAAGAGTAGAAAACGCGACAAGTGAGTGCGGTTTTCAAATGAGGACAGTCGACAGGCGTGACGATGTATAGATTAATTCAGGCGCCAGGCATGCGTATTCTCAGGTTAGCCAAGTTAGAAAGCATGTCGCCATGTATGTAAGCGAGTATGTTGTCTCAGTCAAGTAGCTCGAAGGAAAATAAGGAATAAAGTCATTGATATTGCCGGTTTAAGTGTCTTTCTCTATCTATAAAGCTAATCCTCAGACACCGAACCCTCGCGTATAACAAGCCTCTCCAGCAATCATGCAGCTCTTTAAGTCCCTCGTTCTTCTTACTGTTACCATGTCTGCTCTGCCAACCCCTAGCCCCACAGAGGACTCCACTGATGTCGTTTTTCACAACTAGATCAAACTAAATACCGTTTCTACTCGGGAACCGGACGAGGCCACCAACATCGTCTACAACTGGATCTAGCACTCCACTCCCGGTAAGCAAATTTCTAGATGCTTCAAGGTGCTGTGTATACATAATAGAAATTTTCGTATAATTGAACGAGAGGTCTTAGTGTCTTGAATGGAGGAAGCAGGAAGAGGAGAACGATAGTTGGACTTTGATGACTTGGTGGGTATGTACAGGCGTTGTTTGGGCTTGATCTTAGTCTGGAAGTAAACACGGAATTTGATTTGCTTGACCTTCGCACTTGCGCTAGCAGGCAGAGACATAAAGTCCATCGGAAATTAGTGCAAAGTGAAATGACAAACTGAGACCTAATTTGTGTAAGGTGCAGTATATTTTTGCTACAAGCTACTGGTAGCTATTCGACGTCCTTGTTCTGGTCGATCGTCCCTCCAAACTTTGCCGTCACAATTGCCATGCACTTATTTCCTTCTGTCAAAGTATTACGATTCAATCCTCTTTTTAATTTTAATAGATGTGAAGTTTGATAAATTGGGACTGTGGGCATGAATGTACTGTAGTGAAGATACTCCTTCAATGTCTCCGTGGATAAACGAATGGCAAATATCTTAGCTACCCCTTGACTTTTTTAATTACTGTGAAAAAGAACCTATTTCCTCTGTCCTAGTCAAACCGCCAATTCTTCGCACCATGTTCCATCGCATCATCAAACGACCATATGTGGCTACCGGCACTGGACCCTGCAGTAGCTTCACCATTCACTTCACCATTTGCAGTACCCTTCGCGACACCATTAGCGACGCTACTCGCGACTGGCTTTTTACGTGCGGGCTCCTTCGACTTAGACTTCCGCTTGAATAGATCCCAGAAGCTCCACTTGGGCAAATGATCATACGGCTCCTCGCCTCCCAACTTTGGCATCTCTCCAGGCTCCAATATTCCAGAGCGCTTCAAGTGTCGCACCGAGGAATGAATCTCAGCACCCAGCGGGATGTCACGTCGACAGCCCAGGTTGGGTGGCCAGTGCCGAGCTAACCATCTGCCTTCTATGAGATCGTAGTAGGCGAAGGGAAGAACCTCTGTTCAAGAATTAGTTTAGTACTAAGTATAGTTGACGGAGAGGGGTGTTGCGGAACTTACCCAAAGTCCACCATGATACAACTGATGACCAGGATCCACCACGACCAAAGGCAAGTGGGTCGTGAATCAGCTTCCTCAATGGATTTTTTTGAATTTGGCCATTCTTTATTATACGCTGGGGTGAGAGGGCGCCTTCGATCTGGTCTTCGTGTTGCTCCATGTGATCCACTTTGGTCTTCTGCCAGGCCAAGACATTTTGCTAATGCTAGTTATTAATATGGTCGTGTTTTTTTTTTTGAGTCGGAAAGACTTACTGTCTCTGGCAAGGCCAGGACTTCATCAACCATCCACCGGAGCGGGATGTCCGAGATCAGATACTTCGATCCCTGGCAATCCCAACCACCGCCGACGTCACAATCTAGAGGATTGGGGAGTTAGCATTGTCCTGATATAACAAGGTTGAGGAGTAAAAGGAGGAGAAACTGCTGCTTTGGATAGGACTAAAAGTAAAGAGAGTACACGACACGAAACGTGATTGAGATCGGGTATGAGAGGGCAAAGAGCCATTGATCCTTACGGTTGCCTGCAAAGTAAACTTCTTTGATGTCGGCTTCGGGCGGGTCAGTCGGATCCAAGATAAACAGAGCAGGCTTGAACTTCAAACGACGCTCGTGGATCGAAACGGCATGCCGAATATATTTCGCAGGCGGTGTGGGTATATAGGGGGAAGATTTGCGGAAGAACGGAACATCAAATTGAGCAACGCTGTTCACACAGTCAAAAAGACCAAGAAAGTGTACAGTGACCTGCTCACTGCAAAAAGTCTCCTTGAATCTAAACATAAAATCTCTGTTCTTGGTATCATGGCCACGAGTTCGTTGGAAGTCGCTGAAGGTGGACCATGCAAAGTTCACCATTTCCTCGTTGCCGCGAGAGAGCAGCCCAATGTTGTATACCATCTCGGCGAGAAATCTAGCAGTGTATGCTCCACGAGAGAAGCCGAAGATGAATATTTTGTCACCAGGAGCGTAGTAACGCATCAGGAATTTGTAGCCCGCGAGAACATGGTATACGAAGGTTTCGCCCACGGCTTCGTCCCATGAGGTGATGAAGAAGTTTTTGATTCGAGTGAATAGTCCCGGAGAATTCGTTAGTTGACCTTGGACGTAGCTACCAATTCCAGCTATCTGGTGTCAGATTCGTACAGGCTGGGGAATATGGGAAGGCATAAGATTGCCCAAAAGGTAACATACGTTGGTAATAGTGGTATTGGTTTGTGGACTTCCTATCCAGCAGTTCATATATCTTGACGATGTTGGTGTCGGTTTCATTGCCCGAGAATTTGTTGGCGGTTCCGTCAAAACACAACACCAGGCGCTTCGCCGGCCTCCTTGAGCTTGTCGTCGCAGCGGACATCTTGAGTTGCGTAGAAGTGGAACGTGAATCTAACAAACACTAAGGATAGAGATCGATGCCTTCTATGATTCCAGGGGACCTCTGAGATATGGGATAATGGAGAGGCTATGACGGCAAGCATTTCTCACGGCACACTATGTTACACTACTCTGGTGCTCTGGCTGAGAACTCATGGCTTCGCTGTTAGGCTCTTTGTAATTGGCTACCTCTATGGAGACCCCGAGAAACCCATCTGTACGCTCCCGAGAATAGCATTATCTGCCGAAACCCGCCTCTTGTACGAACGTACTTACTAGATCAGGAATATATGAGAGCCACAACCGGGTCGATCGTGAGACAACACATCTTTCTTCTGCATGAAAATAACGGCATATATCAATATATGTACTTTGCCCCTAAGACGGATGTATGCAGTAGCACCTTTTCCTCGTTCTTGGGAATATACGTGCTCTAATAGGATGTGTACACAAAGCTCCGCGGAAACGAAGAGGCTAGCTTAGCAGACTAGTATAAAATCTTCTAATTAATTTGGCTTAAGTAACCTAAAATTTAACAATTAGTAGATCAACTTGTTTTAATGCTTAAAACCCTGCTTAAACTCTATTTCCCTATGAAGATAGGCATTGAAAGAAACGAGCATTACTACGTACTAAAGCGTGACTTAGTAGTTACTAACATATAGTAAAGCTAAAAGATGCTAGTTAGCTGATGTAAATTCAAGGCCTAACAAGTAAAGAATGTTAAGGTATAGTCCAGGTGTTCAGTCTATCTCTAAATTTCGTGTCACTTTGTAGATATAAGGTTTCAACAAAAATACAGCTAAACTGATTTTCCTCGCTTAAGCAATGTCGCTTAAGCGAGGACCGCAGGTTCTGCCTGAAAGATACAAGGCAGGCAGGCTGCTGCTTTGCCTCAAAATGCGAGGTTGAGCAATTTTACCAACGTGGAAATATTCGAGTTCTTTTACACGAAATCTCAGTATAGCGAAAATTCGCGCTCATTTACTCGCACGCCCGTGTAGCTTGTGCGATGTGAAATGCACGTCCGAATGGATATTGCCTCGTATGACTTGTGCCTCGCCGAGTAGGAGATGCGGCGCTGAGCTGATAATGACAAGTCTGAAATGAGATGTCTGAAATGAAATGTCTAAAATGAGGGGCTGGGGACAACGTGGAAGCTAGTGGTGGTATCAGCTATCGTTCTCCAACATACTGCAATGCAGCTGTGTCCGAGCGATTGCAATGTCGGAACAAATATTGGTATTGGAGGTATATGATGTTCATATTACACAGTGCCACTGCATATCAAGTGAAGATGTACAACGTTGCCTTGCACCAACATATATGAGGTATTTCTGCGGAGGGGTGTGCAAGACTCCAGGAGCCATATTATTAATGTCACCTTCATTCTCTGTAGAGCACTAATCGTACTTTCAAAGTAATTCATGACTACCACTACAATTCTGAAAATATGTCAGACGCTGGAGATGACAAAGGATCACTTGCTTCCGGCCTCGTGGCCGACCTCAAAGCTGTCGGTGTAAAGGGGGGACTAAGTGATCTGGACACTATGATTGAAGTCCTCAAGTCCGCAGGCAAACCCCAAGACGATAAACAACTAGCGGTAAGTGAGACCCATATTTAGTGATAGCTATATCTGAGCTAAATGGCAACATAGATGGAAAAACTGATTGCGATCACTGCGTCTCTTCCCAGCACTTCGAAGAACCGTGTCAAGCTGACGCATCTTATGATCGACCAATTGTGGACAAGTCTTCAGCACCCACCTCTGAGCTATTTGGGAGATCAGTACCAATACCGAACGCCAGATGGAAGCTACAACGTATTCTGGCCCGATAGTCTTTCCTAAGTGCATGCTGACTCGAAGAAGAACATCCTCTATCCAAAACTTGGTGCTGCTGGCACTCCATATGCCAGGAGTGTCAAGTCGACAGCCAAAATGCATGGTGTAAGACCAGATCCTGGTCTGCTATTTGACCGTGTGTTACACCAGTCCAAGCTATGCGGCCTCTGCTTATATCTGTAGTTCTGCTGGATCGTGAGAAGGGTCATTTCAGAGAGAACCCGGCCGGTTTATCCTCCGTCCTATTCTACCACGCCACTATCATTATTCACGGTTTGTTCCTCCTGATACTCTGAAATGGAAACTAATTTGATCAGATATATTTCGTACCAATCGCACGGATCAGAACATCTCCGACACCTCATCGTATCTCGATCTAGCACCACTTTATGGATCCAGCCTCGCCGACCAGTTGAGCATTCGTACCATGGCAAATGGACTTCTCAAACCCGATACTTTCGCGGAAGTGCGGCTCATTGGACAACCTCCTGGTGTAAATGTAATGCTCGTGATGTACAGTCGCTTCCACAACTACGCTGCCGACATGTTGTTGAAGATCAACGAGGGTGGCCGTTTCACGTTGGGGCCATATGAGACTGACGAGGAGAAGGCGGCTGCGATAGCTAAACAAGATGAAGATCTTTTTCAAACGGCAAGACTGTAAGACCATGATCTCTATCCACCTCCTTAGATCTCGTTGTTCTCACCTGACGTACTCTTAGTGTGACTGGCGGACTTTACATCAACATATCTATGCACGATTACCTCCGCGGCCTGACCAATTCGCACCACTCAAGCAGCGATTGGACATTGGACCCCCGACAAGAGATTGATAAGTCCTTTGACCAAGAGGGCGTTCCACGTGGCATCGGCAATCAAATTTCCTGCGAATTTAACTTGATGTATCGCTTCCATTCCATCATCTCTCAGAAAGACGAGAAATGGACTGAAGAGTTCTTCCAGGGTCTGTTTGCTGACTCTGGCAAGCCATTTGACCAACTCACCCCGGTTGAGCTGTGGAAGGGGTTGGCAAAATTCGAAGCTAGTGTGCCTCAGGACCCAGGTAAAAGAGAATTTGGTGGTATAAAGCGAGGACAGGATGGCAAATTCAGTGATGCGGATCTTGTCAAAATCTTCCAAGAAAGCATCGAAGATCCAGCAGGATACTTTGGTGCTCGAACAATTCCAAAAGTCCTTAGAGTGATTGAGATAATGGGAATCTTGCAAGCTCGAAAATGGTGAGGAACCATTGAGCCATTCACTCGCTTATCATGCTGACGATGTGTAGGCAACTTGCTTCTTTGAACGAGTTCCGAGACTTTTTCAATCTGAAGCGCCATGAGACTATGGAGGATGTCAACTCGGATCCTGAGATTGCTGATCTTCTTCGCAAGCTCTACAACCATCCCGATATGATTGAGCTCTACCCTGGACTTCTCATCGAAGACACGAAACCATGCATGGCTCCTGGACATGGTGGGTGTATTCCGTATACTATGGGAAGAGCCATTTTCTCTGATGCGGTGACCCTTGTTCGGTCTGACCGCTTCAACACGGTTGTAAGTCGAGACAAAAACTGATGTTTGATTTAATGCTCATCAAGGTCCAGGACTACACCTCAGCGACGCTCACCAATTGGGGCTTCGAAGAAATTCGACAAGACTACAAAACGCAAGTAAATCTCCACGCACGCTCTGTTCCGTTTGACTGATAACTTGAATGGTAGTCTGGGTGGATCCATGTTCTATAAACTGATTCAACGTGCCGTTCCTGGCTGGTTCCCCTTCAATGGGCTCCACGTCATGCAACCAATGTACACCAGAAAGATGCAAGAACAGATCGCCAAAGAAATCGGAACGCTCCCTCTCTACACAACAGATAACCCAGCGCCACCTAAGTTGCCTGTCCTCGTTACCAAGAATAGCATTATTCAAGCGGTCCTCAAGGATCAAGCTCATTTCATGGAACCCGTGGGTTTACTCTTGAAACAACTTACCCCCGGAGGCGTGAGAGACTTCTCTACTTATATGCTAGCTGGTGATACTGCGGTATGCACTGCTCAACGCAACCTTGTCGGCGACACATTGTACGGCTCCAGTGATCTCAAGACTACCCTTCGCAACTTCTTGACCAGTTACGGCGGCCAATGCTTAATTGACGAGTCACTGAAGATGACCTCTGATTTGGAACAGGTCGACATTCTTAGAGAGTGAGTACTGTCCTAGTCCCCTTATTTGCCATCCACCTAAATTTCAGTAGTGTCGCTTTGCCTGTCTCTGTGAGAATGCTGGCCGATCTCTGGAATCTTGACCTGCAAACACTGGAAAATCCCGACGGATCCCTGTCCATTCAAGAGCTCAACAAAGCACTTGCTGATGTTCGGGCATGGCAATTCGCTTCTTCAGATCCTGCTACCATGTGGAATAAACGCCGCAAAGCCCAAGAGGCAACAACCATCCTTACTAAGACAACAGAGCTCATGGCGAACGATGTGCTCAGAGATAACTACCATGTTTCTTGGGCCGAATCCCTCGTCCGATCCGTGCCTTTGGTCGGAGCTAAAACACGGCGGGACAATTCCAGAGAGGGATCTCTGCGCTGGTACGGTCGTCACGTCGTCGCCCAATTGCTCAAAGCCGGAAAGTCGATCCGCGAGGCGTCTGATATCTGCTGGCTGAATTCTGTGGGAGGCATTTCCGTCCTCGTTGGCATGGTAAATATGGTTCAGATCCAGCACTTTGAGTCTTTGCAGCTAATTCTCACGTAGTTCGCCGAAGTCCTTCAGTTCTTCCTCGCAAAAGAACACGAGGAACTTTGGGGAAAACTCCAGGATCTTGCTGCCTCGAACAATCCGGAGTCCGATAAGACTATCCGGGAGTATGTTCTAGAGGCTCAGCGGATGACTACAGCGATGACAGGAGGTCGCATCTGTATCGATGACATTACCATCGATGGATCATCCTTTCATAAAGGAGACGTCATCGCTCTAATATACGTACGTTATTTGTGAGCCTCTCAATATATTCCAACTAACCTTCTCAAAGGAATACGGTGGCAATGACCCAACAGCTGTTCCCAACCCTACGACCTTCACTCCAGGTCGTCCTGCTGAGGCTTACCTTGCTTTCGGATGGGGCCCGCACCAGTGCATTGGTCGCGAAATTGCTATCATGTATTGCTCGGAACTGATCAAGCTAGCTGCAGGACTAAAGAATCTTCGTCCTGCTCCAGGTGACATGGGACTGTTGAAGACGGTCACCGTTGCACATGAGCGCATGTACCTAACCGAGGACTGGTCTGAATTGACTTTGGATGCTACTAGTAAGTGCACAATATTTCGACTTTGCAAAAAATAGCTAACGAGGTGTAGCCTGGAAGTTACACTACGAGGGTCTAGGAAAGGGGCTCTACCAAGGCGGAGAATTTTCTAGTCCTACGCAGCACGATCTGGATGTCGCAGCCTTTCACATGCGTAACGCTTATGCTAAGAAGCCTCCCTCCGATGATTCCGCATCAGCTTAGTCTACTCATCAGCTCGTTCAGCTAACTCTATGGATGCCTTAGCATTTAACCTGGCTCCAGCTAATGCTACACCCGCACCTCAGGAGCCTTCTGCCGCACAGAGCCAACCTCCTGTTTACTAGAAATGGGCCTGGTTTCACATTTCCTATTCAATAACCTCCATTTTATGATACAAGTATGGAGTATACCACAGCCTATTGATTCAGCATGTACCCCCTCATTCATGTATATGTAGGCCAGAGGACACTCATTTGCACAGAAATCAATCAAGTCACGTTCCGCAACTGATAAGCATTGCACACTCCCCTTCTTATAGTGATCTACGCTAGATTAAATTGAAACTGGCATCTGTAATTTCTTTGATTTGTTTCAAGTTGCGAAGGCTTGAAGTTCTGTTCTGACATTTTCTTGAGGCTGAGCTCATCTCAGGCTGCAAGCCGTTGTGTAGTTAAGGATTGTGTGTAATACCCAGTATCTAGCCTTTGATAACAAGATTGTCCATATTTCGCCTCGTCATTAGAACTGTAGCCCAAGGGGAAATCTTGCTTAAAAGCCAATGGGGAGCGACTGGTGAGTTAGAAATATTGAATGGGCTGACAGAAGAATTATAGTTGCGCTGCTCTTTGGCAGTCTTGTATGGAAATTCAACCCGTTAAACCCCAGTGATATTAAGATTCTTCATCAGGTAGTTATATGCCTCTGCAGCATCCCCAAGCTTTGCAACCTGGCCCGTCAATGTCGCATCAGTCATTTTTAGAAGAGTACTTGGTACTACCAAGTTGGTATCTCGTTGAAAACCTTTAGGTAAATAGCTACCCGTTGGATGAGATTAACTCTAACCCTTACTATATTGTTGTTTTCCTTAAGTCGATAGATTTTAGTGTGGTAGATGTGGTCTTTATTTTGTGTCCCTTTTTGGGGTTCTTGGCTGTGATATAGGTTGTGGCTCGCTTAAAAAGGGGTCCTGGACCTGGCTAGGTACCTAGCTAGCATAGCAATGCTTTGTCAACGCAAGTATAGTTGAAATGTAGAGTAGTCAGAGTATAACTTCTTAGCTTGCAATATTTATGTGATAGGATTACACCGACTCGGTTTAAAAAGCACTGTTAGCTTTGTTCTACTAGCGAAGGATTTTCTTTAATCGAGTCGTCTTCTAAATATCGAACCTTGAGCGTGTGAGCTGGCTGGCTCTGAGCCAGCTCATTTGACTCTGGGCTGTAAGGTCTTGTTTCTTTGGGCTGTAATCAGTATCCCCAAGAATCTGCTGGTATGGTTGGGGCGGACTATGAAACTTTAGCTTCCTCGAATCGAGAACTTACAAATAGTCACAAAGACAGAGATGCTGATATTTGGTATCATACACTTCGTACCTTGAATATAATTATCGCGCCTTCTCTCCTAGGTCGTGACAGCACATACTATCTTGTCTGCATGACTTCATCTTATAACTTTACATGCCATTCTGCCTCCAGAAGCTAATGCCAAAAGTTCGCATCTATGTCCTTTTGAAGGCTTGCGTATTTATAAGGATAAGATGGTGAAGTTTCGGCAGACCAACTAGAGAGCCTGATAATTGCCGTCTTGGTGGACTGCATGGATTGATTCGATGAAGATGATGTCAACGCAGTAGTTGCTAGATAAATCCAAAGGCTCAATTTGCTTTGAAGATAGGCGGTCAAGTTCTGCTCCGTTTCACAGGACTATTTTCCAAGGCATATCCGTCTTTGAAGCGAGAGGCTTTGTGGTCAAGGGTGTGAGCGCGAGAAATGAGGTTGCTAGCGTCTATAGGAATCTGTACTTCGTTATTCTAGGTAACTAGGTTAAGTCGGTCGAGTAGCTCTGATTACTCACCAAGACAGCGAGCGAATCTCCAAGTTCCCAAATAAAACTGTGTCTTAAGAGTCAGGAACCGATTTTTTACTTATGTAGTTAATGAACAAAGTCTCTTTTAAGGAACAAAAGCTTGCATTTACACTTTCGTCGCTAGCCATGGGATTCTAACTCTACAGTGGGTGCAAAATCCCAACCAGTAAGTTACTCAAATCTTGTTTGTGGCATCTGCATACTTTTGTGTGAGTCAAAACGAGGATATTATTAATGAAGTCTCAGTTACAACATAGTTAAACCCTTCCTGGCCTTCCTTGAGGCATAATCCATTAAAGGTGTTGATTTCCTCGTCAAAAAGTCCAAGCCACCGAAAACACATGTCAGGACGAGGTACGAGGAACGGAGACGTGGTGGTGGCAAGAAAGACAGAGTGGAGTGGGAGGGAGAGAGAGAGGGAGAGAGGAAGAAGCGTGAAGGCCGAGGCCGAGCTCGAGACCTCACAGACGTCGCGTGCCAAGATGCCAACACCAACCACCAACCTGGTGAACTTCTCCCCAGAACTTCTCCCTAAACAACCATGACTTGAAATTCACAATGACACCCGGTCTTCCAATGGCCGCACTTAGCCTATACATCCTAAGCTTCAACTGTGGTCTGCAGAAAATAGAGACCGACGCCGTCGCATCCCAGCTCTTCAATGGTCTAACCACACCTCAACTGCCCGATCTCCTCGTGCTCTCACTGCAAGAGCTCGCTCCCTTACCCCATGCTCTAATCGGCGGATCATTCCTCGTACCTCACTTCGCAAGATTCCACGATGCGGTCGAACAAGCTGCTAAGAAGCTGGGCGGTGAAACTGGGGAGGAACCGGTGTATACAGCGGTGTCAGCGAGGAACTTGGGCATGACCGCCATCATGATCTTTGCGAAAGATCCAGCTGCTATACAGGACATGGAGACTGGAGGTGTCGGACTTGGCCTATCAGAGATGGGGAACAAAGCTGCTGTAGGAGTGCGCTTTTCCTATCACGATATAAATGGCGGTGGAGAAACAGAACTCACATTCGTAGCTGCACATCTCGCAGCAATGGAAGATGAAGTAGAACGCAGAAACCAGGACTGGAGGAATATTGTCCGCGGGTTGGTGTTTTCATCAACATCCACAGATCACAAAGGCCAAGCAACATCACTCTCTACAGCCACCGAAGACGACCGACCCCTCCTCTCGATCTCTCCACGAGACGCCTCCATCTTCAAACCCACATCCCATCTTTTCATAGCTGGCGATCTCAACTACCGTACCTCGAGCATCAAACCTAGTCCGACAGACCACCACGATACGTTCCCACAACCCCATCATGACAACAGCCATGCCAACCACTGGACGAATCTTTTCGAGCACGATCAACTAAACCATGAACGAGCTGCAGGACGGACCATGCATGGCCTGCTCGAAGCAGAAATCACCTTCCCACCGACGTACAAGTACGAATCCGAGGAACCATTCCTCACACCAGATGAAGATCTGTCTCACTGGCCTTGGGCTAAACACCGCTGGCCAAGTTGGTGTGACCGCATTCTCTACTTAGACGTACCCACCTGGCTCACCAAGTCTCAACCCGATGCCAAAATAATAATCCACAAATACACGTCACTTCCACTCTTTCCCACCTCAGACCACCGTGCAGTAGCGCTATCGCTTTCCGTTCCCCTACTCCCAATCCCCAGTCCTGGAGAAGAAGACGAGGAGAGTGAAGATCCCAGGATTAAACCTCCATTTGATGTGAATCCTAACTGGAAATCGGCAAGGGAACGAGCAAGGATACTGGAGTTGGTTGTAGGCTTCGGGCTCTATTTTACTACTACGCTTGAGGGAGCGCTTGTTGTGGGTGCGACGGTGTTGGGCGTTGTTGGTGGCTACTTTGTGCTCAAGGCTTTGTTAAACTTTTGAGTAGAACTGTGTTACTGGCATAGCTTAGAGGTCTATGATCATTGCCAGTGGAGAATACGATACCACGAATTATACAGTCAAATACATCCTCTGACAAGGTGAAACCAAATGCTGATTTGAATTGTGTATTGAATCATAAAACGCACGATTGATGCATAATCAACAAAGATGGTCATAAAACTAGTTCCTAGAACGGCTCCAAGAGAAGCTTAATCGTTATCTATGGAACAATAACCCACAGACCCAAACACCCTATAAACTCTATCTAACAAAGCTTTGTACAGTAGCACACCACACGAAATATCTGCAAAAAATTGTCACCCTATACAGCGCTAGTAAAAGACACCTAGATGACTTTGCTTCGGTACTTTGCTTTGAGATCCTATCTTACCGATCCAGCCAGCTATCTTGTACAGCACAATTCCAAGAGCTTCTGTTGTAAACCTGCTCCAAATCAACAACCTGTAAAGTGGCCTTAGAAGACATGTTTCTTTGCTTTTAATACACTGCTAGTTTGAGTACATTACAAACTTCCTTCCCACTTTCTCGTGTTGCACATCTACAAGAATTAATCTCCAGCTCAAGCTGTGGCCGAAACACTAAGCAAGCATTTTGAATCTGTCTCAGTAACTCATTGAGTCATTGATCTCCGTATCACAGGAACGGCAACAACTACGGCCCCATTTGTAGAAAGGATGTTCTTGGCCAACGTCTAGTCTATCCCGCCTTGGCAATACACAATTTCTCAATAGTCACGGTATTCGAGCAAGAAGCAAGAACCAGCTGAGAAGCTGCTTCCCCGGCAGAAATCAAATTTTTTCAGGAGACGAAGACTGCGAATTGGTAGAACTTATAATTAACTTGCGGGAAATAATGATTGAATGCTCGACCTCTGGAGGCCGAGATTTGAAGGAGAAGCCATGATGGATATGTTAGATTATAGCTCGGCTACTCCGTGAAGACTTACTTACAAGTCACCACCCTCTAATCCCGTCATCTCCAAAGCGGAAAGCTCAGCTTAAGTTTTCAAGCCCTCTTCCGTTTCAATTCTCCTCACGTTCGCTTTGCCGTACAAGACCTGATCTGATGTCGACAGACCGCTACAGCCTCCTCGTGAAACGAATAGTGAGACAATAGCCGCCTAAAGCATCCTATCTCCTCTGCTATGAAGGCTTGCACTTCGTAGCCTGGAAGTTGTCGGGGGGAAAGGATAAGAGTTATGAGAGTAGGGGTAATTTCAATAGGTGACATACATACGCGTCTTTCCTGCCTTCCTTAAAACTACCTATAGTACTTGCGAGATAAATCTCGCCGGACGGGAAATTCCGAGATCGCATGTAGAGCAGGATCAACTCCAGAGGCGCGTGACGGATGACAAGCTTTCGGATCACCCGCTGCCAGATGTGTCAATACATGAACTACTTAAGATCTCTGTTATAGCGAATCAGAAAAAGATGCGGCTAATATACAAAATTCACACGCTTACACGCCAAATGCTCCGATCCATGTTTTCCCCAAGATCTCTTGATCCCCAGATGGACATAGCCAATGATCTTCCAAGACGCCGATATATGCAGCCAAATAGACACCCACGTCCAATATATCTATAGAACCCCTCTCCCCTCGAGATCATGTACCACAACACATTATGTAATTGACAAACGGATTCAAAAGTTCGCAAAGCACGAATCATACTTCTTCGCCATGTCGTGGGTATATTCAGCTTTATCTTCTGACTCGTCGTAGCGCTCAAAATTCGAAGCGTCTCCGAGATGCTTGAGAGGCGGTATGATCGGTCCTCTGTATTTCCGATTATAGATGTCCTCCCAGACAACGCCCTTGAAGAACGGGTGATCTTTTACACGTTGTGCGCCACCTTGCATGTTACCAAGTCGATATGTCCGGTCGACTGTACAGAGTTGGAGGATAATATCTCGAGCTTCCTCCGAGATCTTTGGATCGCTTGGAAATGTTACGGCCTTATTGACGATCCTAAGGTATACGTGAGTTCATGGTGGTTATCTGGGGGGGCTGTTTAGAAGAATATATAGGGGGCTGGCTGAAAACCCTTTGGACGGCTGTTAGCTCTTACTTTTTGTAAATTTCTATAGGGTTTTGGTCCCAGAACGGTGGATAACCCGTCAAGAACTCGTAGATGAGGATACCCAAAGCCCACCAGTCTACAGCCGTCGTATGGCCTTTGGACTGAATGACTTCCGGCGCAAGGTACTCCGGCGTACCGCACAAGGTGTAAGTTTCTCCTTGATTTCGGTCAATGCATACACAATCCCTCCCTCTGGGGCTGGGCTTACGGGTTCCAAGCCGTTTAGCAAAACCAAAGTCCACAAGCTTGATATGTCCCTCTGCATCTAAAAGTAGGTTCTCGGGTTTTAAGTCGCGGTAAGCGACTCCCTCCTTTTCGTGTAGGAACTCGAGAATAAGGACAATTTCGGCAGCATAGAATCGTGCCGTATTCTCGTCGAATCGTTTCGCTTTGCGGAGGTAGGAGAAGACTTCGCCGCCGGGGCAAAAGTCAAGCTGCAACCGCGTTGTCAGCGGTTGATCCAAGACCCTGCGAGAAAAGAGCCTGGCTACTTACAAGAATGTATAAAGAATCATGGTCGGAAAAGGATGTAATATAGTTTGTGATGAAAGGATGTCCACGAACATGCTCCAGGACCGTCCGCTCATGATTAACGTGGTCAACCTGCTTGAGCTTGATGACTGCCAGGGGATCAGCGAAAAGGGCCACGATTGACCCTTGCTGTCGAACCGGGCTTACCTTCGACCTTTCGCAACACCTTCAACGCATACACCTGGTTCTCTTGCCCAGCTGGCGGATGCGCCAATGTCACCAGATGGACGCGCGCAAAAGTGCCTGCCATATCCTCAGTCAGCCTTTACGTAGTCAATTGGCCTCGACAAAACAAGGGCGCAGGAAAAGCGCATCGTTCCAAAGTGGAAAAGCATCTACGAACCCGTGCCCAACGTCCTCAGCTTGTTGAAGTCATTCACGGTGGGGACATCCGACGCGCAACCCAATTCTCTGGCCTTGGGGTTGTCCTGCGGCACAGCGACTCCATTGGCGCCCAAGTGATGGATAAAGGTCCTCGCTCTATTTCGTCGCTCGCCGTTCGTCATTGTGTCGAAGGGGAAGTGGAAGATGGGGAGGATTGAAGGGAAGCGGGCGTTACTCCAACGGCGGGTTGCTGCTGAATCACCTAAAGAAGTGGCATTTGCGACGAACACCGGGTCGATCAGGGTGGTGACCGTGCTGCGACAATGTGCGACTGTGACTTTGCGACCACTCCGTTGACACAGTAGGGCCGTATTGCGACGGCGGCGGGGGGGGTGGAGGGTTCGCAGGAGGGTGGTGATGCGCGGACTGTCGAACTGGACGGCGTCAAATCTCTCTCAAGGAAATTAGGGTATGGTGGAATGGTGGTTTTGAAGGTGCGGTGGTCCGGCGCAGATGGGATGAAGACCATGAAGCTTAATTATTGAGGTGGTGGGAGCTTGAGGGGCTAGCTTGTGACGTATATACCCCACGCCTGCGCGGTCGAGGGCCATGGCCAGGAGCAAATCAAGTTTCCTCTGATACGAGTTGTTGACCATTTCAGCTCGGCTGACAACGGCCATGGCATTGTGGTCACGACGGCGACGCATCTGCATTATCTCCGGGCAACAGCTGAAGGGTGCCAGGAGGAGGAGGACAAGGACGACGACGGCGCAGAAGAACAACAATTGACGCATCTGCATTGGATGCAATGTGCAATGTGCAATGTGCAACGTGCAACGTGCAAAAACAAAGACAACAAAGACCCGGGAATGCGGCACCAGAGTCTGGATGCTGCTGTAGGCATCGCACGGCGTTCTCGGCGTAATAAGAAACATGGCGGAACTATTGCGTCGCGGTCCCTAGACGAAGCTCAACAATCGATCAATAATGATAATGATCGTGGCGTGCGGCCGAGGTTCTTCCTCTCCCCCAAGTCGTCTTTGCTTGAGTCTGGAAGATCAGAGGCGCGCGGAGGCAATTGATGCGCGTTACGCGAATTGGGACGCTCTTCACAGTCCGTCGTCGACGAGCCATGCACACGGTATATCAGAGCAAGCGACCCAGAATGCGATGTTGTTGGCGCGACGAGCAGAATTATCCATCTAGTCGGTTGAGGCTTTCAAGGCGTGGCTGTTCCCCAAGCGACCTTCCATGTATCCTCTCCTACACATTCCACGCCACCATAAGCAATTTGACAATGAAATTGGCTGTTTGCTTCATACGCCGAGCCTGGGTAATAGGTAATAGGTCCCTAAGTGAAGGAGCTGGCAAGCGCGCGTAGCTCGATTTGTCCTTACCCCGGCTTTTCGATCGATGCTCGAATCCAGAGGTGCTTGGTCACTTAATTCTGCTTCGCATATCACATGCTGCCTTTTCTTGATGTCGTCTGAAGCCTTCACATATGGGCATTTGTCTGGGACATCTTGAAGCGGAAAGGTACGGATCTAGAGGCCGGTTCATAACGTCGTGGGCTTGATGGAAATGGCTAGATTTTAGAAGGACCCCGTCAGGGCCTTCTCCTTCCTCTCATGAATCGAAGATCCTCTTCTCACGTTCCTCATTGCTCGAGCAGACCTGCACATCACGTTTCCCACCCCCTGGATCTGAGGCAAACCTCAGCGTTTTTCTCGTAAGCCATGTCGAAATAGCTGTTTCCAAGATCTCTTGGACATCCGACAGCGGGATAGCCCCAATCCTTTTATACCTGGCATGAAGCAACTTGTCCATGACTGCATCAAGCACCATTAGAAGTTCTGTCTCGAGTAGAGACGCTGAAGCAGTTCCTGTTGGTCTCCCCCGTTCTTCGCTAAGTGCCCCGCGACCCATCTCAGCCGTCTTCAAAAGTTCTCAGATGTGTTGAGGCCCGCAAGTTCGTCTCCTCGAACCGCGTTCAGCAATATATCCAATTCTTTCAAGGCCAAAATTTCAGGTCCACTTTCGTGATCATCCTTCAGAGCAGCCAATCCCTTCTCCATCTCAGGGCTAATCAGTACCCTTTTCAAACCCGACTCCAATTGAGGAACGTGATCATAGTACTTACTCCGTATGCTCACTGTTAAACTTGATGGGCTTAGCATCGTCTTGAAGTTGCCAAGCAAAGGGATGGATCGTCCACTGGGTCTGAAGTTCTTTATCAGTGAGGTGGTATGGTTTGCCTCATCGAAGAAGTGAGATATCGAGCTCGGATAATTGCGCCTCTACTAGAACCTCTCGTTATGAAGTTGCGTCGCGACTGTCATCGTTGGTTTCGATAGAACCTGAGCAGATAGCCCATTTACCTCTATCCCATGGTCATCAGACTTCAGTTTCAAGTGGAGTTGAGGATTGAGAGAGATTATGCTCCAAATTTACTGGTGTATTTTCACGTCTTGACCGCGCTTGAAAAGCACGAATTTGAGCCGTTCTGGAGAAAGTGGTCATGTACAGGTGAAAGACGAAGCAACAGAACTTTACCGCAGATTTAAAGCCGTACCTTGATGCACAGTACACCTGCGAGTACTCAATTAATTAGAAATTGCATCTACGTGTCACACCTATTTGACTATCGGATCGCAAGTTAACTACACTTGTTAAGGACTAATGACTATACGCTTCTTCGAAGTGCATTCTCCTTTCGAAGCCAGAAATGCAATTGATCACCGTGATTTAAGCGTTTACTAGAAGACACACGATGACTTCTAAAAGTTGAAACGTTGTGGGAGCGTTGATACAAAACGAGGAAGGAGCGAGTATAGCAGGCACTCTTGCTTCTACAGGCCCGACATGATACTGTAAGTCATAAGAAGATCATACATCTTCAACATGTCTGGTTGCTTCTGGACTATAAGGTGCACCCTGAACATTGCCTTAGAAGTATAGCCCCAAGAGCATGTACATTGAATGCAGGCTGGCTGGGGTTGCCACATGCTTACAAGCTCCGACTAAACGGTGAAGGAGAAAATGCCCTCGAGATTCTTGATAAGCCGCGCCTCATCGCGGGGAGTTGACCAGTCTTGTTAGCGATCAGATGTCACTTGATCGAGTCCCAGACGACTGCTCTACAAGATCTGAACGTCGAGAGGCAGGCTTTGGACTGTATTAAAAACTTTCAAATACAGCTTTCTCAGCTTAACGAGGGTAGGGTAAGAAGACATTCCTATCTCGTATTAAAGAGCCAAACGTTTCCAGAAGAAATCGTCTCATCAAACTAGATGTTGCAGTGGGAGCAGACCGAGCATGAGGGCGAGAACGACGATGAAGTTGGTGCTGTTGTAACTGAGATAGGGGATTCAAAGTGGCAACTTTGAGACCCTAGCTAACTCTTTGATATTCATAGTTACACCAGTCTAGATTGATGCTATAAGCTAGGGCAGGGTGTAGTGATATTCTTTGGGGTAAAGGAATGTACAGAAACGAACTGCAGATGGCATACCGGTATACTTCATCGGTGTTGAGGTAGTACTGACGGCCAATCTTACGACTCTGCCATACAGTACCAGACACGTGCTTCTCGGCGTACACGTACCTCAGGCCCAGGTGGAGAGTGAGAAGCACCACGTTCTGTTATCCTAGTCGCATAACCTGTTCTTTGCAGATATATAACCTGGGATGCTCTCATTATTGACCTTCTTCCTTAAGAGGATCGTCGAGACCACCTCCCTTGTTCTTGTTTGGCCCGGACCTTTCGCTATGAAGTGTATATACTCCAAGGCATTACAGTACGTTGGACATGTTCCACTGGAAGGTTTTGTCTGCTGAGGTCTCAGGAAAGGTCTACAAGGGACACACCTATTGCATACACTGGCACAGTATAGATTATGCTCACCTAGAGTCCTACTTGCTTTCGAGGGTTTGGAAATGCCAATGCAGGTGGTGTGACAAAGACGTGGACACCACCTGAGATCATTGATGCACACCAGTAAATTTCACATGATTCAAATGTCAAGCTCCCCGCCGTTCTGTTTCACCAATTCTCTGAAAACCTTCTTCTTCTTCTTCTTCTTCTTCTTCACAAGCACTTCGGAGCAAATCCCCGGCAATTGCTCAGAGTCCACATAAATCACATCTCATTTGAGTACTGCGTTTCTTTACCATCCATCTGGAAAGCTTTGGGTTATGTTTCGTGCATGTATTGACGAGCAGGACCGTAGAGATCTCGAGATCGATTCTAATTCCTGAAGCAAGATGCTGGGTGCCAAGATTATTATTCCTTGACACTCTAATGACAGAGCGCGATGGATAGTTCCAGTTGAGACGCCACATCGACCAAACAGCTCAAGGTTTGGGCCTCGATTGTTTGGACGAGGAGTAAAGCCAAAACTGGAACATGGTTGAGCTTGTATGCGAACATGGATCTAAGCTTCTGTTCAAAGCTTCTATTGCTGCTGTCTCCAAGGGCTTTGCTTCCCATTTTCCTTCCCTTTCATTTCGTCCCACACTTTGCATTTGTTTGTATCGAAGATGGGAGAAGAGAAACGCGACGAACTGTATGTTTGCGATGGCTGCGGAGAAGAAATACCGACTCATCGAGCCCGAGTATCGTGTCACAGTTGTACTTTCTACCACCTTTGCGCAAATTGCTTCGTCATAAAGCAATGGGGCAAGCCTCATCATGAATCCCACTCCACGATGGTTCTTAAGCAATCAGGTTTCCGGGTACCACCTCCCCCTGGCCTTGCTGCTCGTCAGCTCCCACCTGCATTACCACCACGTCCGACCCCATCTCCAAAGGGAGAGAAAAAGATGACGGAGCTTCCAACCGCGGATTGGAGTGCCTTGACACCGTTGTGGAACAGGATGAAAGCGCCAATGGAGAAGATGGTAAAGAAAGGACAGAAACCCATTGTCGACACTGCGACTAAAGGCGATGGGCCATCGTCGATGTCCGGAGCTCCCCCCTGCGGCAGAAGCGATACTTCCTCTCCTCTTACGCGCAACCCAGGCAATGGCACTGTGCCTTCCTATCCACAGCCAACTGCTTGGGAGCCGCTCTTCGAAGGACGAGAACCAACTCCAATATTTGTAGCGTTGATGAGCACCATATTCAGTCATCTTGATCCCGAACATACAGGCTACTTGAGCCCAGAGGTTTATTCGGGGTTCCTAGAGCTTCAAGGCTATCCGCTCACGGAAAATACATGTAAGTCGAATTGAGGTGTAAAAAGATGTGAAGTATGCAGATAAGCTGATATATAACTAGGGGGGAAAGCTCTCAAGAATGCTGATGGGGATGTTAAAGGCGTGGCAGATTTGGAACTAGGACTGTATTTCGGAGACCTAAATATCTCGCACTCTCTCGCCCATCGAGTGACACCTTCCTCTACCGACAATTCTGATGGGACACCGACGTCTGCAGCAGAGGATAGAATCAAGGATTCCATGAAGTTTAGCGCGAATATGCCAATGCTATCGAGGCAAGGATTCATCGATCTCAGTGCTATTGAGTATTTGAAAGATGCCTCAAAGGGATATCAATACTTAGCAAAGGCTGTATCGGACTATGGCATTTGGAAAGAGCTTGGTGCAATGCCGAGGAGTGTGTTTCCGGAGACAAAGAAGGAGGAGCTGTATGAGGCTGAAGAGCAGCAAAAGAAGGTTGCGAAAGACGTAACACCAGAAGTGGTACAAACGACAGCCGGACGTGAGCCGGCCTTCACTCCCGTTAAGGTAAAAGGGGGTAAGAGCAAAATTGAAGCCATTTCGAAGCGAGAGGAGTTCGACCAGAGTGCATTAGAGAAGGAAGAAGAGGAAGAGAAGAAAAAAGGAGAAGAGGAAGAAGGGGAGAAGGAGAACAAGGAGAACAAGGAGAACAAGGAGAAGCAGGAGGAGGAGAAGGAGAAGGAGGAGAAGGAGGAGATGGAGCAGCGAGAACCTGACGCTAAAAGCCCAATCAAGGTTAAAGGAGGGCAGGCTAAGGTTGAAGCCATCTTAAACAGAGAGAAGTTTGACGAAGCTGGGTTGAAGAATGAAGAGGTAACAGACCGGGCAAGTAAGGACGCAGCATCGGAAGGCCCGGAGAAAGAGACCGAGACTCAAAGATAAGAACGTAAGGTCGATGGTGAAAGCGAGGGGATCACTCCATAGGTTGTTGGTTGTGACTAAGGTTTTGGAATCTTGTTGGGCACTGACAACTCTGCGCAAAGCTTATACTTCTCATACCATCCCAGGGCCTTTGGCTTTAGCTTCTGAAGACACTATATCTAATCGGCACTGTGGCAACATGTGAAAAAGCGGTAAACCCGATAATTGGTCTGGTTCAATGGAACTGGAAACCTGGGATGCACTAATTCAAAGCTAGTAGTTCTACAAGCGTAAGGGGGTTTTCAAAGAGTCTCTCTCCCATTAGGCCAACTTCAAGTCGAAACAGTCGTGGTGAATGAATACGTGTCCCAATCTCTCCAGAACAGATTGAACAACAATGTGGCGATGTAGGGGACGGTCGGTCACATCGCGTAGTAAAAGATGCGTTGTCTTGTGGTAGCTGTTCTTCCCCCACCAGCTGGACCAGCCACGCATTGCCATGAGGGCATCCCTTACCCGTATTTCCATGAGCGGTCAAGAACAATCTAGATGCGTCAGCCTTACTCTCAAGGAGAAGGACACAGCGGTAGACTTTCGGCCAGGGATTGATGTTCAGGCACCGGGATGTGTTTCCGAAGATCCCATGCCGCAGTGCAGTTCCCTGGGGAGTTCAGGCCCTCGGAGACCCCAGTTCCAGTGTTTCTGAGCGGTCGGGCGAAGGGTGTTTGGCGCACAGGGAGGGCTTGAACGTCATTCGACAAGAACAACATCGTAACAGCTTTGCGCCAATGATATCGGACGGTGAATCTGCATTTGTCTCAAGGGCAAGAGGGGGGATCAACGTGGCAGCTGGGCGGCAGAGTGGCAGAGTGGCAGAGTGGCAGAGTGGCAGAGTGGCCGAGTGGCAGAGTGGCAGAGAGTGACAGAGAGTGACAGAGCACCAGCGCAACACAACACCCAGCACCCAAACACCTTTCGGGCCTTCCCGCACTCCCTTGTAGCGCTCGCCCTTGCCTGAAGGTCAGCCAGCACCAGCACCAGCACCAGCATCATCCAGCACCCAGCACCCAGCACCCAGCAGTACGAGTACAAATCAACATCCAACTCTTGTCGTGAGGCCGTCCGTCCTCCTTCAACCTCCTCCTCCTCCTCTTCTTGCGCCCAACAATAACAACAACCTCTCCTCCTCCTCCTCCATGACTCGTTTCGGTGATTAGGACACTAGGTGCGAACTGAGATTTCACATGCGAACCTAATCAGCTACATGCGTGCATGCATACCGTACATATACCTACATATACATCCAAAGCCACATCATCGCGCGCATTCGTTGCCCCAAGAAATCCACCTCGGGCCGCATGTCAACAACTCCTCGGCCTCGTAAAGTATCGACTTTTCCCATACCCAAAGAACAATTGAACATTCGAACAATCAATCGCACAATCGAACCCTTCACAACGCAACCATGTCCAGACACCCGTCGGATTCCTTCTTACCATCTGGCGCGATGGAAGCTGCGCATCGTGGGTTTGGCCCGAGTCGAACAGATGCCGCGGCTCCACGGACAATGCCAGACTACATTCCATCACCAACTACGAGCCACGACTCCCCGAAACCTTACCTACGCTCAAGTGCATCCCCGCCCTCCCCGCCAAAGACGCGAACAGGTTCAGCAGACAACAGTTCGGCAGCATTGATTGAGAATTGGAGAGGTTACACCAAAAACTTGAGGGAGCAGTACGAAGGCGAACGAAAGCACATGTTGGCTGACCGAGCACGCTCAGATGAGATGATGGATGAAGAGAGAGCACTGTGGGACGAGGAGAGGAAGATATTGAATGATAAAATCAAACAATTGGAGGCACAGTTGGGGCAGGCTTCACGTCAGGGCAGTGGGCACAGCAGCCAGACCTTATCGAGATCCAGCAGCCAAAGGCGCGCCTTTGCGAACGCTGTCCCCATGTCGGCAAGTTTTGCAAGCCCAGGAAGCATAAATGGAACTGCTGCGAAGGCAGTACCACAGGAATCTGGGCGAAACCCTGACGGTAGTGCTTTCTACGCCCCTGCGCCGCGACACCCTTCACGCACCTTTGAAAATACCGACGACAATCTTCGAGTCGACAGTATGACCACTGCTCGCGAAAGTGCGATTCGAGTTACGTCTAAAGAGCTGACTGCTTCCGACTTCATTCAGTCCCCACACTCCGAGCTGGCCTCGATCCCCGAGACCCTAGTCGAAAGCATAGACATTTCACTCATCCAACCCGAGCTGGAGGGCGTCTTTATCAAAGCATCCGCCATATCTCCCACCTTCGCAGCAAAAATCCGTTCCCCATCAAATAGTGCATCGCCTGCTATATTGTCTCCAGACGTCAAACCACCACCGCGTGATGTCACAAACTTTCAACGTCCCAGCTCAGACAAGAAACCATCCACACTGGAGGTAATGACTGCACCCGAGAACCGTCGATTGACAATGCATGCTGGTCATACGCCGAATCATTCACTCTCGAAGTTCCCATTGCTCAGCGGGAATGCCACTCCAATCCAAGCTCAACATCCTCACGATGCGTCTATGGCTGTTGATGGCACGACCGACGAGATTCTCAATGAGCTAGATGATTGCAGTGTTCTAGGTGTAGATGATGACCCAGAGTTGACGGGTAAATTGGGACTTAATCCGGAGCAGAACCCAGAGGATCTTGATTTTATAACAGCGCTACAGGAGAAGTTGGAGGAGGTACAGAAGAGCGCAAGCGTATGTAAGTGATGAAGCCCCTTCTATCAATATCTCACAACTAAGTAATTCGCAGCCCCTACTTTAGAAGCTTCCAGCAACGAGTTGCACAGGATGCGAAACCGAGATAGTCTTGGTCTCAAACTGAGCACACTCCTCGATGCTGTAAAGGGTACAGAAAATGAGGAAATGATCGAGAGTCCATCAGAGCAGAAGGATGACGAGGATGATGAGAAAGACGATGGCCCTCCACTTAAGTTGAAGCCCAGCACCAATTTTGGCAGGCCGATGGGGCGCATATGAACGCCAGCAACAGCCACTAATACTGGCAAGCTCACATGTTTCACATGTCGTGCGAACTGTCATTTCAAAATCACACAAAAAAGGCATTTTACGGAGCGCAAGGTGGAGAAAATTGGCTGGCACAAGGCGTTATCTTTTCAGAGCAAGACGCCAACATATACCCCATCACCTTTCCTTTGTTTATTCAACATATCATTCGGCGGTCAATTCCCTTGAAAACAAAAACTGGCAGGGCTTGGAAAACCCAAAACTGGGAAATGGGTTTCTTTTCTAAAATCTGGTTCATGGTGGCGAAAGTGGCCTTTTCACGTTCAACGCAGAGACTCGGTTGGGAAGGAGTGGAATTGGGTTCGGGGTCGGGTTGGTTTCGGTTGATTGGTTTGGAGCAAAATAGACTATGGATGGAATTGCTAGGATAGCTTCCAACACTTGAATACCCCTCTTTCTTTTGCATTGCTTTTCAACAAGTAAATAGTTTTTCTTCATCTGTTTTGTAATGTTTATGACTGGCGAAAGGCCCAGTCAGCGTAAATGGTATCGGTGGAGCATATGGATGAATAGACCCAGAGAGCAGATCATCATTGGGTCTCCAAGTCATTTGACGGAGAATTGAGCAATGTTGTGATTGTAGCTTGGTGTCATATGTTGAGCATGGAGGGGATGTGCATAAGCAAGCGCAGATAAGGGGCTTATGGGACGGACGATTGAGTTATTAGATTTCAGGTACACCCTTTCTAACAATGAAGAAAAGGATAAATACTGTCTGAACATATTTGGATTTGGAAGACTAGTGAATTTCTTGACTGGGGGCTCTATCAAGCACATTGCTTCATGTTTTCAATCTTGCTTACCATTGAGAAAGCTCGCCCTCATTTCACTTCTTGTCAACTTGCGTCCTTGCTACCTCGGTCTTCAATCATTGAGATAATATTTCTATACCCGTAACTCAGATCAGACTAACTCTACTATTTGCCAACACTACCTAGTTAGCTGTGACGGAACGCTTCATTCCACAAGCGACAGTAATCCACTTAGTGCACTGATGTCTGGTTCTCGGAGGGCTTCCGAGGCCATATCATCTCTTTCATCTTCCATATAATGTTTCCCTTGACTTCTGAACTTCTGGCCACAAGCAGGATGACCATCTTTAGATATGCCTCATCAGGAGTCGAATCGAGTTGCCAAGTTCTCAAATGCCACATGGCAACGAAATTGATTCGTGTATTTTCACCATCATATATATTCATCTTCTTCTCCATCCCTTTCTCAATGAATTCTCGGATCTCCTTTTTGATATATTGCTCTAACCCTCTAGCTGCCTTGGCTTTTTCAGCCTGTCTCACAGCTCGAATTCCTTCCATCTGTCTTGATAGCTCAATTGATCGCACACTTCCTCTTCCCGTGCTTTCTCTAGTAGGAGAACCAGCGGAACGTCCGGATTGAGTCTTCAATACGTGAGAGTATACCGGAGATTATACGTTCCGACGTAGATGTTGATGTAGTACTGGGACCACTGGATAGTGAAGTGAGGGTAGAAGAAGCTGCAGCGACCTCGTAGAAGGGTTCAGCATTGAGATATCCTCGGACTGATAGGACACCAGCTACGGACCAAAATTTGAAATTTGCCATCCATTGAGTTCCAGAAGGTATGCAAAACGAGGAGCAAGATGGTTGTTACAGGTGCCAGGGTGCGGAGGGTCAAAGGGCATATGAACAGAATGATACCACCTGTGGCCTGATCAGTTCATTTACTGCCAAAGAGGCTCATTTCACTTGAAATACAGCAGCCCTAAAGTTGAATATATGATAACCGCAGATGCGGGTCGACTGCATACAGCGCTTGGTAGGATTTCTTACGGTGTAATCTGTTGATGTTGGCTGATTTTGGATGCTGTTGGACCGTGTGGAGGCGACGAACTACGCCAGGTGAAGCTTTCGATGACAACACACTGCTTGTGCTTAGATATTATCTCAACAGTTAGTATGCTAAATTGATCAAAATTTAAATGTGAAATATCAAAGTCCTCTGTGTACTTTCACCATCTCCTATGAGCCGACTTAACTTTCTTCTGCCTGGTATTAATAAGATAATTTTCTATGTGCCGGTTTTCCCACGATACTCAAACAATGCTGCAACCATGCCTATGCAACCATCCAGAATCTCATTACACAATGCCTAATCATTTACATATACACATGAAAAGAAATTATTCTAACCCAGGTGACCCCGCTCGCCGCCGAGAAATGACGCCTGACGTGAGAATTTACTTCAATCGCCTATCAAAGGTTTACTTCAACGGCTTACGTGCAACCATCAAGTACATAGGTGTGAACAAATCCTCCTTCGCACCAGCAACAAGACAATCGGCTGCTACTGCCAAACTATCTGCAGTCTTCTGGGTTCCGCCTGGGGCAAGACCGATCTTCTCGAGTAGACCGACAAACTTATGGGTGATGCCACGGCCCCACCAGGTCATTCGTGCAATGGTTGGGAAGTCGTAAATAGTACCCATGTGCTTGAAATCACCGGCGAGAGGGTAGTACCAAGGTGTGGCATCTAAGAACAATCAGCAGCTTATCTTCGTAACAGCAGTATTATAAACATACCTGGTCGCTTGGCCAAATCCTCGTGGAGCTCAAGTTCGAAACCTGCGGCCTTAATGGCAGCGATACCCTCAGAGATCTTGACCATGTTTGAGATTCCATCACCTTGCTCGATACCAAGACGGATTTCTCTGTGGTGCTCGTTCTCGTTATCGTAGTTATCAGTCATGAGCCATTCGTACACACCGAATACTCCACCAGGCTTCAGGACACGGAAAATTTGGGAATAGACACCCTCGAGGGACGGGGCGTGAACAGTGGCCTCGATGGCATATACGCAGTCGAAACTTTCGGCAGGGAATGACATTTGCTGCAAGGGGGGTTAATCGGTGTGAAGCAAAGGCGGGCGGTCAGACGAACCATGAAATCACCCTTAACGAAAGCCAATTGGTGGGAGAGGTTCTCCTTCGCGGCATACCTTGTGGCACGTTCAATTTGGTAGTCGTTATTGTTAAGACCGGTGATGTGTGCGCCAGTGAACTTGGCAATCTCTCGAGCTGGTCCTCCCACACCACATCCAACATCAAGAACTTTGTCTCCATCCTTGATGCCAATCTTGGCAGCGAGGTAGTGTTCGTGGCGGGCAATGGCTTGGTAGAAGGGCTCTCCGTATGCGAATCGGCAGAAATGAAAGGATTGTCCCCAACCGTATTCGTAGAGATCAGTGCCTAAGTTGTAATAACTATTTTCTGGTAAGTTTTAGACAGCCTGGGTGCTTCGAGAAGATACTGACTGTCTTGTTAAAGTGGCATATTCGGCTTTTCGTGCCTAGTTGAGAACAAATGTCAGTCCACCATTTTTACATGCGAGAAAGGTATAGAGCACACCTCTCGGTCCTCCAAGGTCTCATCCTTAGCGGTTTTGTTGTCCCAATGCTTGAAGTACTCGTCAACAGCAGCCTTCTGCGCGACCTTGTCCTTCTTCATCATAGCACTGAAACCTCCTTGGGCATTTGAAGAGTCCTTGTGCATGGCCTTGTTGAAAGCCGCATCGCGGGAGTGGTCTTCTTGCTCGAGTGTGCTGGGAGCCATTGTGAAGGTATGAGTGGATGGATACTAGAAAGGAGAATGTAAATGGAGGAGAGGTGTTAGGTAGATGCGAATGAGGTCTTGAGTTGATCAAGTTGAGCGTGTATGAAGAGGAGAGAAGAAGAATGGCGTCCCCTTATTTATCAAGATAGTCGAGTCGGAAATCAAAACTACCTCAGGGTACTTTTGACAAGGGGCTATGAAGTCCCGAAAACGAACGCACACGCCACAGGATAGCACGTGCGTTGACCAGGGCGGCAAGCTTTTAATTAGTGAGGCGCGTGGGTGGGCCAGTTCAAAGTGGCTGAGGTCGCTGATGTGGCGATATTGGGTAACGTGACTTTACAACGTCAGCAGCTGCAGGTAGATTTCAGTGCAGTCGCAGATATCAAATCAATTTTGAGGCAAGAGCTCATCCTCATACGCCCTTGATCTCCAACAGCGACATCGCCTCACCATCCAATTTAGAAGAACATAAGGAGCGCATACGAAACCGCAATCTGTTCTTGCGACTTTGCCATCTTAATCCTGCCAGTATGCCGCCTCAAATCAAGCAGGATCTGAATCGTTCAGGCTGGGAGACGACCGACTTCCCCTCAGTCTGCGAAAACTGCCTACCAGAGAATCCTTACGTCCAGATGCTCAAGAGCGATCATGATGCTGTATGTACCTACCAACTACCACGACAGGCTCGTTAGATTGACACGGCGCATAGGAATGCAAGATTTGCACCCGTCCTTTCACTGTCTTCCGCTGGAAGACAGACCGCACAGCGCGCCAAAAACGTACCAACATTTGCCTGACGTGCGCGCGCCTCAAGAACTGCTGTCAATGCTGTATGCTCGATCTTTCTTTCGGCCTCCCAATCGTAGTCCGAGACGCAGCCCTCAAGATGATAGCGCCCGGTCCGCAAAGTGCTGTGAACAGAGAATATTATGCGCAGAATCATGAGAAGGAGATTGAGGAAGGTGGTGGGGTAGAAGAATATGAGAAGACGGATGAGAAGGCTAGGGAATTGCTGAGGAGGTTGGCGAATAGTGAGCCGTACTTTAAGAAGCAGAGGAGAATCGGGCCAGCTGAGGGAGAGGGGGAGGGTAGTGGAGAGGGAAAGAGTGCCAGCCCTGCGTTGGGAGGTGGTCCAGGCCCAATACGAACACGAGACAATCGAGGACCTCCTGGTGCCAGAGGAGGAGCTGGGCGTGGTGGAAGAGGGGGATCGAGGGGTGGAAGGCCGTTTCCAAGTGCAGCGCAATTACCTCCTGGTCCGCAAGATATCTTACCACCAGCTGACCGTACCATCACATCACTTTTCGTTACTGGTGTTGAGGATGATCTGCCCGAACACAAGATCCGGGATTTCTTCACACAGTATGGCAAGCTTCGGTCACTAGTCTGCTCTCACATGTCACATTGCGCATTTATCAATTTTTCGACTCGAGAGGGTGCTGAGGCTGCGGCGGAAGCTTTACAAGGGAGGGCTGTCATTGCGGGATGCCCACTCAGAGTTCAATGGGGCCGACCCAAACCAATTGGCACTATGGATAGGGAAGAGCGAGTCGCTACTGGAAGGGAGGGACGTCAAGCATTTGCTGGTTCTGGTTCGAGGGCAGCAATTGGGGGTGGAAGTGCTTCAGGAGGCTATATTCAAGCTCCTCCGAAGGATGATCTTGCAAGTATTTCTGCTGTTGCTGCTCCCCCTGGAGGTGACGATGTGCAGTACGCAAGTCTAGGCGGCGAATAAAGTGACCATCCGGTCAAATGCATTCAAGCATTGGAGTCATGCTGCTCCACGATTAATAGCCGAGGTGCTAGTAACATAAAAGGGACTCTTGAATTCTCACACATTACTGTGCAGCGGAGCATATTTGCAGCTGCGGCGTTCGGCGCTATCAAGGGGAAATGGAACATCAAATATGTCCTTGCATGCTGTAGTAGAACCATTTATAAAGATTTTGTTTTTGGGCACAAGCCCGGCATTTCTCCCAGTTTACCAATTTCCTTTACTCACCTTAAAGCCCAAAGTTGTGATAAACCTCCAGAAGATAGTGGCATAAACCCTTCAAAATCATGCTGATAAAAGGGAGGCTAGGCTTTCATTGTAACGTAGGTTGACTTATGTCCATCAGAGTATCTCAACTATTAAGCTACATTGATAAACTCGGCATACGTCTGTCTGCATGCGGTGCGCAATAATAGCAGCTCTTATATGCCAGTAATGATACTATAAATTGGTTTTCTATCATCGCCCAAAACGTAAGACCATCTATAGTTGACAATGTCGGTCATCTTGGCGGAAAGGTCCAGCACATATTTCAAACTTTCATTTAAGTAGCCTCCTCATGATAAGTTTTCCGGTCACAGATCTCAATTCAATACTTACGTGGTCTCAACTAGGAACGCGCAATATTCAGCTCGGCTCCCCTCCTTCAGCTATTTTTACTACATTATCACAACAGAGTCATACTTCTTCTAGACATATGCATAGACCACTGTCACTGAATCTCCTTGTGCTAGTACCCTCTTGCTCGCTTAAGTATTAACTTCCTTCATTGTAGGTTTGAACGGGATGGGTCAATAGATGGATGCCCTTCTTATAGGCGTCCACTTTTTGCAACTACGATACATACCCTTTATGGTGAGGAACCGCTTAGTTCTCTCTCTACTTTGATATATAAATGCACACTCATAAGTTCCATTTTTTAGCATTTTCTCAACGATGGGCGGTATTGTGTTGGTCGCCTACCAAAAACTCCTGTTAAGCTGTTGAAGATCATTCAGTGGTGACTTATTTTCTCTTTGACATGAATGGACTTATAATAAGTCAAGAAAATTGTCCTGCCGGCATGTATATACCCAAACAATTCAAAATAGGGGGAACCTCCTTGCTATTGTACAACTTTACAGATTTAATACAAGGTGATAAGCCGATGACTCGCTTGACTTTTTTGATACAAAAACCAACTCCTAGACAGGCAAGTCCTTCTTTGCCAGACACCCTTTCTTGCTTCCGCAATCGAACAGCTCTTCCATCTGCAAGCACCCGTTTGTCCGCCTCGATACAATCCCGGCACCTCGATCACACGTCCACGCCAATCCCTTACTTAGTACCAATATCAGGAGTCCATACACGTCTTCCCATCAATTACAACCTTCTTCCCATTCGGCATCTTAATGGTATCATTGTCACCACGCTCCGTATGCTCATGAATCCTCAGCTCTAAAATCTCCCACGTTAACATCTTCTGCCGCATACTTTCACACGAATTTCAAAGCTTACTGTATTTGTTGTCGCCTTGGTTTTTGCCCTGCACAACGTTCTCTCTCAAGATTTGCGCTACCTCTTCAGCGTGAGCAATTGCTGGAGCGACTGCTGGGTCCTTAACACCCAAACCTGCATTCTTTCGGAATCCGTTGCGAGCTTCTTGACGTGCGGCGGTGAGGACTGGTAGATCACCTGAAGGACCACATTAGTACGCCTAGTTACGACTCGCAGAGCATTTGTTCGACAATTAATTTTCTCCAGACCACATACCTTGGAAAGCAATCCGGGTTGAGCGGAGTAGGTGTCTGTATGCTGCCAAAGCCATAGTAGAAGATGATGCGAAGGAAGACTAACTAAACCGCAGGATTAGTTTGCGTAACTGAAAAGCACTAACGATGGCTTCTCAAGGAGGAGAGCGAAGGAAGCAAGGAAGTCAAAGAGAACGAGTACAAGATGTAACTCCAAGTGAAGCTTCATCTCGGACCAGCAGAATGCTGTCAGATCTGAAGAGGGCCAAAGGAGGCAATAGTGGCGCAGATACAGGCTTCTCCGGTGTGCAGCATCATAACTCCGAAACGCTGCAACCCATATATGTGCATCGGGATACTTTGCGACCAGGCTATGCCGCTTCATCGAAGACTTCCAATAGTACTCCAGCATCAGGAGCTCCTCACACAGATTTGCAGCACTGCGGTAGTCAACAGCAGAAGCCCATCTACGTTTATCGAGATCCTCTGCCAAAAGTTGCTTCATCGAGTGCTTCACGTGGTACTCCTTTATCAGGCCCTCTCCGCAGAGATATACGACACCCTGACAGTCAACCACAGGAGCCTGTATATGTCCATCGGGACCTTCTGAAACCTCAACAGAATGCCCCAACCAGGCGATCAGGGGACACTCCTTCATCGGGTGCTCCTCCCACCAACTTTAACAACCGCCGCAGCCAGAAGCATCAACCTGTGTTCGTCAATCGAGACTTTGAAGCCCACACCTCACTAGGTGCTTCACAGGACACTTCCAAAGCAGACATTTCTCCCACAACCGATGCTCCGCAGCGACCTCCATTCGTACCCTTGCCATATGTCTGGGTCTGTGTTCCGAGTGGGGATGATCCGCATTTCACTGTTGAGATCACAACCGATACTGGAGGTGTTTATATCTGGCAAGACGCATTTAAATATTTCCACACATCCACCCCATACCAGGGCAAGGCCGTCTTAATAGCATGGTGTTATACGTTGGCCAAAGAAGATGGTTTAACTCCTTCCAGGCAAGCAAGAATCCCGAAAGGTTGGCCGAAACTGGGTGCTCATGAAAACAGAGGTTCGGAAGCCAGAAGTGTAGATCAGGGTCCATCCAATATTCAAAGACCGCAAGGATACTGGAGAACCCAGGATATGGGCGGTTCGCAAGCTCCAATGATGGGTACCGTTATGGGAGGGTCCGCAGCTGGTGTCGCTCCGTATGATACGGGTAGCAAAGTGTATATCGATCAATACACGACCACACCAGACTCTGGCTACCAGGGCCCACAGCAGATGGGCATCTGGCCGGGCTACGAGCAGCAGCAGCAGCAGACACATGCGACACCATTCCAGCCACAACAACATTCATATGCAAACGAGATCATGCACGCCCAAGGCAGTCAGGCGGTGCCATTTTATGCCCTTCAGTCCCCTTTAAAAATCCAACAAGCCCAAGACTTGGGCCTCTGCTTAGATTTGGGCAACCAGCAACATCATTCCGGCACAAAGGCCCAGGAGTTTGCGAGAGGGAACATCCGACAATCACGCCACGGCTTCCAGCTTGACAGATCCAGTGCCACCACGAGTCCCACTGCCCACAATCCAACCCCTGGCGCAAACGGCCCAAAGAGGCCAGGGCATAAAAGACCACGGAAGGGCTACCTCCGCAAGCAAAAGGCCGTCGAAGGAAATATCATAGCCAGCGAAGACTTAGGGGAGGAAGAAAGTTCACACGTACCACTTAAAGATGACGATAATGGAGGTGCTGTAGAAGCGACGACCGGAGCGGAAGAGGTAAAAGCACTCAGCGAGGAGCAACAGAAGGTTGTTGAAGCAGGTGGCGAACAGAAAGATGTGGATGAGAAGACACCGCTGCTACCGGAATCCGATGAGGCAGAAAAGAGACGAAGTAAAAGAGAGATTGAGGTAGAGGTGCTGCAACGCTGGGAGGCTATGGCTTCTGGCTCTGGTTACTAGTCCAAGATATCAAGAGCACCAAGAGATGAACGAGGTTGTTAGCTTAAGAGTGTCGTTAGAGTAGTTAACTCGGTAGACTCTGTCATGCACCAGCCACACATGGACCTCACGCCAATTCAATAATAATAATACAAGCCACATTTGCTACTTCACTCCAATACTCAGATTTGTAGAATCAAGAGTAGTATATGTCTCACAATCACTTGCTCTCCTCTAACTATGGAGTTGTTTTGACGAGGTACATGCAATTGAGAACTTTTGACTTGCATCGTCGCCTGTCTGCCTGGCTCTGTGGTCAGTGTAGGGGGCTAAGTTAGCCGGTGGCAACGTGGCTCTATACCATTTTCGGTTCGTGGAAAAAAATATACAAGGCTGAAAGCTTCGGCCCCTTCACTACCAAACACCCACAACTCGTTGTATTATACTCGGGTTTCAAAGGCAAGATGGCTACCCATACACAAGTTGCCCTCCCACTGCCAGTTCTCCCAGAGAGCTGGTCCGCCGAAAAGGACTTCAAGGCCATTGGAAGTCTTTCAGCAGCCACTCAACGCAGCATCGAACCTGTTGGACCGCATTTCCTGGCTCACGCTCGTCGTGCACGTCACAAGCGTACCTTCTCCGAGGACGATCGTCTCGAGGCTCAGAACAATGTTAAGAAGGTAGAGGATGATGATGCTGGTGAGATCAGCGAGCCTGAAGATCCACAAATGCTACTCCGTGATGCCAAGGACTGGAAGGTTTGTTCATCTGCCATTGATTCATTTTGGCTCACGCTGACTATCTCCAAAGCAACAAGATCACTATGCTGTTCTTGGTATCTCGAAATACCGATACAAAGCTACCGAGGAGCAGATCAAGCGCGCCCACCGCAAGAAGGTCCTTCGCCATCACCCCGACAAGAAGGCTGCTGCAGGAAGCACCGAAGATGACAGCTTCTTTAAGTGTATCCAAAAGGCCACCGAAGTGCTTCTAGATCCCGTCAAGCGCAGACAATTTGATTCCGTCGACGAACGCGCCGACGTTGAGCCACCTACCAAGAAACAGGCTACTGGAAGCAAATTTTACAAACTCTGGGGTGCCACATTCAAGGCCGAGGGACGTTTCTCTCGTGTTCAACCAGTTCCCAAGTTTGGAGATGAGAAGAGCACCAAGGAGGAGGTCGAGGCATTCTACAACTTTTTCTACAACTTCGACTCGTGGCGTTCTTTCGAATACCAGGACGAGGATGTTCCAGATGACAACGAGAACCGTGACCAGAAGCGTCACATGGAGCGTAAAAACAACAATGCTCGCAAGAAGAAGAAGACCGAGGATTCTGCCCGTCTCCGCAGGCTACTAGATGAAGCTTCAACTGGTGATGAGCGTATCAAGAAGTTCCGTCAAGAAGCCAATGCTGCCAAGAACAAGAAGAGACTTGACAAGGAGGCTGCTGAGAAGAAGGCTCTTGAGGATGCTAAGGCCAAGAAGGAGGCTGAGGCTAAAGCTGCTTTGGAAGCCGAGGAGAAAGCAAAGGCTGATAGAGAACAAGGCAAGAAAGCTAAGGAAGCTGCCAAGAATGCTGTCAAGAAGAACAAGCGTGTTCTGAAGGGAAGTGTCAAGGATGCCAACTACTTTGCATCTGGCGACCCATCAGCCGTTGTCATTGACTCCGTTCTTAACGACGTCGATCTTGTGATGGCCAAGGATGACCCCGATGAGATCGCTGCTCTTGCTGAGAAGCTCAAGGGCTTGACTGTTGCTGACAAGATCAAGGAGGTCTGGACCGCTGAGGTCTCAAGGTTGGTTGGTGCCGGAAAGATCAAGGAGAGCGAGGTCAAGACTTTGGCTTAGAAGGCCTCTCGTGGATGAAAATCGTGGTCGGTCCTTGGACATGCGATTTGCGTAGACTTAGATTTGTAAGAGATGATAGTTGCTCAATTGACAATTTAATTGAGATCTCTAGTCCTTGTCGCAATGAATCGGGTATGCGTGCAAGTCGTGCAATAGAAGGGAGCAACTATGGGCTCCTGGCTTGATTTCCCTCCAGACGGGACGATCTAAAGCAGCTACACTAACCCCTACTAACAAAAAGAGGGAAAGGGAGGAATATAAATTATAAATGGAGGCATATAGGCACACACGGTACTTACACTCCTTGTCTGCGGCCGCCCAGATACTGGCCAATCTTCAGTAACTTAAAGCCTCGAGGTCACAATCTACGTGGCCTAATATATTTAATAGTTACCAGGGCCATGACATATACCTCGAATGAAAACTACAGCGTTTTAATGTTTCTGAGGGATATTTAGACGAGTGTATGATGATTCTTAAGTAGAACCTATAGCTATATCTCTAGAATCACCTTGAGTACTAAGCTATTTGTTAACGAGCGAAGCTGTTAGGGTTTACGTAGGGGACTGGCTGTTAATTCTTAGCACGATGCCTGTCTCTTCTCTCTTTCCTATGTAAGTATAAAGTTAGTCAGCAATGTCTGCTAAGACTACCCGCGATTCCTACATCTTTTTAACATGTTAACTATTAAGGGAAACTCTTTAACGTTAGATCTTTCAATGCCTCTATTCCCTATGTTTTTTATGAACTTATCAGCCCTATAAATGTAGGAGACGTTAATTTAAAGACTAGAAATATAATATAGTAATCTTTCTTATGAACTACACTTATACGTGTCTAATTACATTCTAAGGCACTGTTTATCCTATACGTAAGTTCTCTGTCTATGATAGAGGCCTTTTTCTATTATAACTTTGTTGTATACTCTCTTGTATATATTGTCTCTAAACAGCCTAACCCTTGTTGTCTTCCTTTAAGTTTATAGTAAAATTTAGATCTAATGCTCCTAGCGTTAACAGTATAGGATTATTCATGTAACAGTTTTAGTAATAGAAAGACAGTTAACTATAGCTTAACCTTCTCTTCTAATTGATCTTGAATTTCAGTGAGTTAATTATATACTATACTGTCTACTACACTATTTTTAACTAATATCTCTTGTTAATTATAAAATCTTCTATTAGAGCGTCCTACTATATATAGATTAGTAAGAGACAATATCCTTCCTTTGTAATTAATTAGATATATATAGTGTAGTAGAACGATGTCCTCCTAGGTGTTAGTACGCTTTTAGCTATTAGGATAGCATTGATATTACACGAGTTTTATTTAAGTTCTCTAGCCTATACTACTCTACGTATTCAAGAACTAGTATTAGTAACGACTTACGAATTAGAGTATAGTACTGTCTTATTACTCTATAAGTATATTAAAACTAAATAATATAGTACATTTCTAACTAAAGAAAAAGAGTACCTATAATAGCCCTACTAACATTAGACTACTACACAGTTAGTACATTTGTAGATTTAACTAAGTAGTCTAGGTAAAGCTAAGAAGTTCTACTTTAAGGGCTACTCTTGTCTTAAAATTAGATTCTCTCTAGGTAAAAAAAACTTATTACTATAAACGGCTATTCCTGTTTTAGTCTAGAAGCTCCTAGATTCTTAAAGGAGCCCTAAAGAGAATAGGCTCCTATTAGCTTTGTCTAATAAAGCTCACTTATAATACACATATAATATTAATGTAACTAATATCTTAGTATGTTATAACATTAGTAGTACTACTATATACTATTTATTAAGTTATTTACTATGTATATACGTTTAAGGTATCTAAAATAACCTAGTAATCAACTATATACTCTAGCTATAGACTATCTATATAAAGACTACCTATAGTGTAGGGATTTTATATTATAATCTAGTAACTTATAATAGTTATTAGTAAAATTTCTATGTAAAATATAATTATAAATTTAAGGTTACTACTAGGTAGAGAGCTAGTAAGGTAGTTTACAATTAGAAGCTGTACCACGTAAAAACTAGCCTATAGTTCACATAGCGTTGTTAGAATCCTGATTAACTTATATACGTCGCTTTAAACTCCTACGATAAGGTACATTACTTGTGTAACCCTAAGTCTACTTGGCTACTCTTGTGAACTTGTGGGTGTAGAAGGCTTGACTGTCACTTATCACTTATCTCAGTTACTAAAACTGACTGAAGAGCTCAACGTCCATAGTTTAAAGTTCTAGTCGCCTTATCTTCCTTCTACTTATTGCCGTCAGTGTAATTCCACTAGTTATACTGTGACCGGTAGGTCCTTTTTCTCTCTAATTACTTGAAGGTATTTCAGTAATCGAAAAGTCGGAAGTCATCACTATAATAGTGACGTCTTCTAGACTAGTGCTGGCTCGCTACGATTTTGTCAACTCAAATTGTTTTCATCAACCCTCTCAGCTCTCTTCCTTCAACATTCAACCTTCAAACTTCAACCTTCAAACTTCAACCTTGCACAGGACATTCAACAGCCCATAAAGCATCCAACCTTGAAGTGTTCTATCTGAAACATCACAGTACTTTGGATACCATCCAATTCCACCAAGGTATGTGAGTTCGATCTCAATTCTCTTCCCCTTCAACAAGACATTATCATCTTGAACCTCAACACACCTGCTTTGGCACGATTTCACACCTTGAACCTTCTCAATCAAAGTCTTCAAGAGATCGAGCTTTTGCAGATCGAATCTCAAGGCAACTTATCATCATCACAACACTTCTTCACAATTTCACCTTGCCTTTTATCGATCTACTTTCTGCCTTCTTCTGAAAGTGCGTCAAAGAACTGCAAATGGTCACTTTCAGCTTCTCTCGACAGGTTTCTTCCTAATCCACTCACTCCCTTGCATATTATTTCTTCACTTCATTGCTCATTACCTTTCACCTCGATATTACACTTTCTGTTTGCTGACTCGGGGGTATCGTTTTCTATTTCCTAAGTTTGGTGAAGAATACCTCCAAAAATGGTCGAACTCAAGATAGAGCCGGACGAGCCACACATCGATTTACCCCAACTGCCAATGAAAACTCCGGCTGAACGGTATTCCCCCGCTTGGAAAGATGTAGATGAGCGAAGCCTTTGGGATCAAGTCAAGGTTAAGGAAGCTGCTGTGCAATATGCAGAATCCTTTATGAAGCAGGTGGAAAAGATCCTTAAAACCCACAGCAAGACAGTCTCATGCGATCGCCAGCTCGAGAGAATCAGTATGCACCAATTCCAACGCCAGCTGTTGTTTCATCACTGACATTAAGCACAGATGGCATCCGCTCCCTAAAGAAAGAACTTGAGATGAAAATCGGCTTCCTCGGCGTTAGCGGCACTGGAAAAAGCACCTTAGTTAATGCATTGCTAAATCAAGCGGGCTTAACACCCATCAGCAACTGGATCGCCTGTACAGCCGTCGTTGTTGAGATAGCTTATAACACTAAGGATGACCCAAATTCTGCATATTGGGCCGAAATTGAGTACATGAGCAAGAAAGATTGGCAAACAGAGCTGGTGATGCTTTACGACGACTTAAAAGAAAAGCAACTTGCTATGCAAGCTGGTGAGTCTGCAGATGTGGAGACTCAGGCCAGGATCAATCAAACAATGGATAAAGTCCAGTCCATCTATCCGGATATCAAAAAGGAGAAGGATATGCAGAACACAACAGCCGAGAAGCTTCTTGACAATGACAAAGTCCGCACCCTACTTGGAAAGAAGCGAAGTCTCAACAACAGCCACCTAGAAGACTTTGCGGCCGAAGTCAGAAGTTATGTTGATTCCAGCAAGGACAAAAATGGGAAGAACACCGATTCCTTCGAACACTGGCCTTTAATCCAGTGCTGTAAAGTTTACACCAAGAGTGAAATTTTGAAGAATGGAATCGTCTTGGTGGATCTACCAGGTACGATGGACATCAATGCTGCAAGAAGTGCTGTTGCAGAGAAGGCGCTCAAGGAGCTGCGTGTTGCATGCATTGTGTCTAATGCTGTAAGAGCGGCCAGCGATGCCGGTGCTGAAGATCTTCTTGAAAAGGTCACGAATCGCACTTTGCAACTAGATGGTGTATTCAACTCAAACCAACTGTGCTTCGTTGCGTCGATGACCGACCAGACGATGGATGTGACACAATACATCCGAGACAATCGTCACCTAAAAGAAGAACTAGCACAACCGATTGAGATGTCGAATAATGCGGAAAACAAACTTCGCGAATACAATGAAGCCACAAAAGCTCAAGAGAAGCAACTTAAGTTTAACAACAAGGAAATTAAGAAATTGCAGAAGGAAATTAAGAAGAGAAGACCGCCAATGAAAGACATTGCACGCGGCTCAAGTCAGAAGCTCAAGCGAAAGTTTGACACTATGGAAGCAGGTAACGCGACAGAATCACAAAACTATTTGTGCTCGCGCGCTAACAGAGTGCATAGAAATGTCTCCCAGCGTCGATGACGATGACTTCGAAGAGATGAAAGCCAAAGTTCAAGAACTCAAGGCCACCAATGAAGGTATCGACCAACAGATTGGAAGTCTCAGCAAGAAGATTCGGCTTTCTCAAAAAGCCGCAAAAGATGCGGAATGTCTGAAAGCCCAGGTCTGTATAAGAGATCGAAATGAGAGATCTACAGCTTTTCGCAAGGAAAAGTATGTACAAGGTCTGCGGCAATTGGGAAAGGAGGGGTCCGCAGAATCTTTGCAGGTTTTCTGCGTTGCTGCCCAGGTCTACAAGAACTATTTGGAACCAAATCATAACTTGGTTTCTGGATTTCCGACCAGGGATTCCACACAGGTTCCTGCGTTGAGAGACTGGCTGATCAAAACAACACTGGACTCTAGAAATGACAATGCTCAGAAGTTTCTCGACGATGTCTGGAGCTTTATCAATTACATGGAGTTATGGTCCAGCAAGACTTTGCTCGACTACAAGATGTCAGTGCAGTTTAAGGCTCAGGTGGATAGTATGTTGCTTGGAAAGTACGGCGATCTGAAACAGGTAAGTCTTCTTATTCTAAGGACACTTTCCTTCGTAGGTTAAGAACTATACTGAATGCAAAAACAGGAACTGTGTACCCTGCGCGACGACACTTTTTCATCTATCCGGGATGTTATACAGACTGGTCTTTATGATAAATTCTCGATTCTTGAAGCCAAGGCAAAGTTGGGCTCTTTCAAAATGGTAACAAGGGAATGGCCCAAGCTACCATGGAACACCCACAGAGCTTTGAACAAACGAAGAGGGGTGCATAAGCAGTCTAACGGTGTTATGCATGATTGGAATTGGGATTTGTAAGTTGTGCTTCGTCTTTCGTGGATACTTTCTTACCTTTTCAAGGAGCGATACCTACTTGAAGCAAATCACCGAATCTTGGGACAAGACTTTCCACAACGAGATACCACACAGGCGAGGCTTATACAATGCAGACGTCCAATCCATAATTGCAAAATTCATCGACTCCATAATGAACTTTGCAGGAGAGCTTTCTCCATCTGTCGCTGACGTTTTGCGCCTGGTTGAGGACAACATTCGGCATAAAGCAAACTTTCTTATGAACAACGCAGAAGAGTTGTTCAATGAGATCACAAACTCCACAAAGGATGCCCATCGACTTGCTAAACCAGAGATGATAAATGCATGGGAGGACATCTATGAGCAGTGTGGATGGAAAGAATCTGGTACGTTCCATTTCTGCATATGAGTCTATCTATGCAATGACACACTTACAAAAAGCTAACAATGAACAATTACAGGAGCCGGACTTTTCCAACGTAACAAAGACGCACATTCTAGACACATGAGAAAGAATGGAAGGTCGATGTATCGAAAACTCAGCGCTGTAATCAAGGACAAGCTAGAAAGCACTTTGGCCCCGCTCCCTGTCAAATTTGATGCAAACTATATGGAGGTAGAGACTCAGTTGAAAGAGGAGATTGAGCAAGTCCTAGAACAGCACTGTACTAACGGTGAGAGAACCAGTGGTCGGCGCGTTGTCTCTCGTTCAAAGGTCCTGCTTCTAGAGAACCTGGAACCTACCTTCGAGGCTCTGAAGGTGGCTTGGTGCCAAGAGCTTCAGGCTGAGAAGCAGGAGCCGAAGAAGACAGCAGCAGGGGCCTTTATGCCCGATTCTGAGAGCGAGGAGAGCGAGTTAGAGAAAGAATCTGCGGATGAAGATGACGACGACGATCTCTTTGTGCCGAAGGACTAGGTGGTGCTACTCAGAAATGTAAAACTCACGGAGGATTGATGACACTCTTTCAGGGTTCAAAGCCCAGGTCTGAGTTGCTCAACGTGCTCAGTCACGAACTCATCTCAAAATATTGCATCCCTTGAGTTTTCGTCTACGGTTCTAGATTTCAGAACCTTGGCAACCATTCACTACACAATCCATTTACATATCCAAGATTCCTCATGTTATCACCATGAGGTTGGAGCTGAAAACTTCCGGCTCAAAGACTTGGAATGACGTGATTCTCCCCTTTTCGCATCACACACAACAAAACATAATTACAGAAAGAATGAGATCACTGGATGTGAAGGAATATTTAATGTATCCGAGTCGACCTAGTCACCAACAAGTGACATAGCACAATACTATCATTAACCTGTGCCAACGAGTTCATAAATCCCTTGCCGAACTGTACTAGATTACTTAAGCTAAGTAAATCATTTTAAGTTAAACAAAAAGTGAGTTACCCAAGGCAAGTGAGTTATCCAGATGAATTGAGTTACTGTAGGGAGACGCAGCAGAGACTGAAAAGCATGAATAGAAGTAAGAGAGGACTGTGCAGATTGAAGATAAAGAAATGCCATGTTTTCGCTACTTGTGATTTATAGGCTAGCACCCTCCTTTTACAGCTTTTAAGGATGAAGATAACAACCCTTAAGCACCAAATATATTTTGATCAAGGCTTTCGGCCATCAAACTCGTTTTACTGCGTCATCTGGGACTTGCTCGTTCTAAGACACCGAAAATAAGCGTAGCAATTAAAAGTAATCAATTACGTTGATTGCAATGCTCTAAACATGTTGCTCTCTAGTGCACTACATTTCGAATGCATCCTCTGAATTGACAGAGAAAAAAGAACGCTAAGACTGTTTCTTGGGTAGTCAAGTTATCATATATTCACAGATCTTGCATCAATCCCTGATATACTTTCCAGCAATCGAGGATATAAAGAGCAGGGCCTTGCCCCATTCGCGTGATTGAGTTATTTATAATGAGTATTGAGATGGCACATCAAACTAGTATTCATTGGCGTAGGATTTTCATAGTGTAGAAGACGGGCAACAAGAAGTGCCTCACTCCACACGCAAACTCCAAGGAACTCAAGAACTACATGAGATAATATCACATTAATTAATTTAATTCCTTTAGTTGGGGCTAGTGCTGAAGTAGTATCCATCCCACAAATACAAGTAATCATCGAGGATACCCGATAATAACGAAGGCAATCTTTGAGAGGTTGATGTAAGGAACCCCTTGGTCACATTTTCATAAAATGCTCCTCTCATCCCCCACCAACCCATTGCCCATCCACGCTTGTTCCACTCTTCTCTTTCAAGCGCCGTCGTCCTCAAGCTATCTTTCCGCAACTGCCTTGCTGCGTACTCGATGCTTAGGCCTAATAACCATGGTTGCCAGTTCTTCTTGTCTTTACTCCTTGACATCGCTATTGCATAGACTACAGGTTGGAGTATGTGTAGCCATTCAGCCAGTTGTGCTGATCCATTGACCTTGTTGAGTAGTGAGCTCGGTGCTTTGATATCATCCGCTGTCAAGACCTTTGAGAGAAGATAACTCGAAATATCGCCAGGGCTTGGTAAAGTCGGTAGATTCAAGCCCGTTCGCTTCATCTTGTATTCCCTTGTCTCCTTTGGCTTCTCCTCCCTGATCTCAGCAAACTCATCCTCTTCCTCTAGCGCATCCTCGGGTACCATCTCTCGTTCCGGAAGTGGAGGCGTGACAAGTGGTCTCGAGTTCGTTATTCTCAACAGACACAACCTGCAAATGGCCTTCACAATCTCCAGTACCACCACGACTCTCCACCGCACCGTCTCACCCTTCCTCTTAGCAGTCATTTCCCATAAAAGCTCCGTATACTGGATCATAGACAAAAGGGTCGCTATCCTCCGATAAAACTTCGATCGTGCAATCCAAAACTTGGTATATCTATTATGCGGAGACTGCTGTCGTGGCATTCCCGGGAGTTTCGAAATCGCACGCATAAGTACTGTATCGTGGTACATAGAAAGGAGTTGTATGCTTGAATGCAAGCTTTCAGATGCCAGTTCCGCGTCTCGGAATCGGCCAGGGATGATATATGTTAAGGATCGTAATGCGGACTCTATCTGCGTCACTGAGCTCTGGTTCTTGGTGATGAAGTCGCTGTACATGTGGAGCCATTTTGGCGGCAGCGCGAGCGCATTTGGAACCTGGCGGGTAGCCGTCTTGAAGGAATCCATTTTTCGTCATGCGCATGAGGGAGATGCTGTCGATGGATGGGTTGACGGTGACGCGTTGATAAGTAGTTGGTGAGGTGTTCCAAATGAAAAGGCTGGATGCGTTGTACCTCGGCCGAACGACGAGCAAGACGAGGCTTGATTGCGTGCACGTGCGGAGGCGATAAGGAACAGTACGTACCAAAGTACAGCAACCTCGCTATCGACAACAGAATTGTTGGTACCAGTACTGTTTGCAGGGGATCTCTCCTTTGCCCATGCCATGTCAAGTCAGCATGTCTTTGAAGCGCCATCGTTCAAGTTCAGATGCCTGCGACCGTGAGGTATTGCCTGCTTCCAAGAAGACCCGTATACGCCATCCTCTGGATTATCTATCCGACCTCAGCGACGAACTTCTCATCAGAATCCTCCACAACCTCCCCATACAAGATCTCCTGAAATGCCAGCGCCTCTCTCACAAGTTCTACACCCTTGCAGGAGATTCTCAAATATGGAAGAACCTATACTACAACCGCTTTGTACGCCCTCGTGCTCTGCGCATCCCAGGGATCAAGACAGCTGCTCCAGAAGAAGCGCTACATTTCTCGTCGCGGAGGAGTAAGTGGCTGGATGAGGACACATTGGTGAATCGTATGGATGGAAAGACAACATACTGGAAGGGCCAATACAAACTAAGGCATAATTGGTCGATTGGTTCTTGTGAGGTACAGGAAATACATGTGGCAGATCGTCCTTCCACGCCGGATATGCTGGTCAAATTGGCAGAAGGTGTGGTTCTTACCGCGGATAGGGAGGATGGCTTAAGAGCATGGGACTTGAAGGGGAAAGTGTTGATCGCTAAGGTTGACTTTGGGGGACGTGACGTTCCAACATGCCTTGCCATTGATGAGCAGGAGTCAGAACAAGGCGACCTAGGGATCGCAGTAGGATTTATGGATGGCGGATGGGGAGTATGGAAACTGGACATTGCCAACAGGATATTTGCACAGAACTATAAGCATCCACCGTCAAGTAACGGGCTGCTAAGTGCTGTCGCTTTCGCTAATCTATATATTCTCACAATTACCGACGCACAACTACTTTCACTCTACACATTCGGCAAGCGGCCTCCTGTTGTCCAAGTTGGGGAAGACGCGGCCGAGTCTGAAGATGTTCCAGAGTTGGACATAGCATTTCCAGAACCAGAATCAGGGACGGGAATACCTTCTCAACCCCTAGCGACTATCAACGAACCCTACCTCCTCGCCTCCCTGAAATCACACACCTCATGGCCACCACTCTCACTCTCAATCCGCACCACTTCTACAACCCTAATAGCAAGTATAGCATACTCCCTTCCAACCTACCTCTCGGGCTACACCATCGGGCTGCAAGAATTGCATCTTTCCCTCACAACCTCCAGCATAACCTTCTCCCGCCTCACCTCCGCCCAACCGCAGGGCTTCCACTCGATCCTCTCCCTTCCACCGACACCACCATCCCCTTCATCAAATCTCTCACCCTCATCATCCCAACCAGCAATTTCCACCCGGCCGACATCCCTGAGCTATTCACACCCCTACATTCTCGCCACGCACCCTGACAATACACTAACCCTCTACCTCTGTACCTCCACTTCCAATCACCTACATATATCTCCAGGCACGAAACTTTGGGGCCATACCTCCTCCGTCTCATCAGCCGAGATAACAGCTCGTGGGAAAGCTGTCAGTGTCAGCACGCGTGGTAACGAGTTGCGTGTGTGGGAACTAGAAGCAGCTACGTCGAGCCGGAAGAGGAGTTCCAAGAATGGGAAGGGTCCTATGGAGAGAAGTGTGCAAATAAGGCCTGGTGGAAGTGAGCTTGTGGGGGATTTGGACGGCAATCAAAGAGAAATTGAGACACGGAAGAATTGGGTTGGGTTCGATGATGAGATGATTATAGTGTTGAAAGAGTCGGGGAGAGGAACTCAGGCTCTGGTGGTTTATGATTTTACGTAGCTTATGATACATACGTCCATTCAAATAAATGGAGATCACCACGATGGAGGATGAACCCCTGAATAAATCAACTAGCCTATATTTATTTACGCGACAGAGGGAAAGACGTCAAGAGCCAGAGAACACGATATAGGAGCGATGCTAACAAGGGAACGAGTGTGTGTCTGGAGAATTTATGTCTCCATGGTAGGTATCTATGGACATGTATGTATTCTATACCACTCCAAGGGGTTAAGCCCTGCGAATATCCATCCGCATGTCAATCTGCGCTATGCAGCTCATGCATGCGTCCGTCCCCTAATGCCGGACGATCCGGTACCCAAACTCAAACCCAGCCGAAATACAAAAAAACTCCGTACAATCCCATCCGTCGCAAAACCAGCGAGGCCATGTAAGAACCCAAGAAAATCATGGATCATGAGAGTGGAGCAGGGCGGGCTCTCTGGGGTATCAGCAGGCCCAATGCATATGCAAACTGTGGTTCTCTTGCCAGAGAACAAAAATCAAATCCCAGTGCCCCATACCACCAAACCTGGCTCCAAATGACAAAGGAAAAGCCAGCCCGATGCTGATTGTGAGAATGAAATGCGAATAGCCGTCGCAATGCACTGTTGAAATCGAGACAATAGTCGAGATAATGGGCGTCGTTAGAAAATAATCATCCAGTTTCGTAATCGTGTAGGGCTCTCTCTGTATAGTAGCTGATGGCTCCTAGAAGAAGTGTGCTCTCGGGCAAGACCAGCTTCCCGATATCGTGATTTCAGGCTCGGAGACCATCATTCACAGATGTTTCGTCATCCACGCAGGATCAAGCCAACCGACTTTGTCAAAGGCTTGCCAGAGTTTGCTAGCTTTGTTGACATCGATCTTGCACGCCTGTTGTGCATCCGTCTTCCTGAATTCCTTGCCTATTTCAATACATTCCCGACGCCTCTCAAAAATCCGGCGCTTCGACGTAAGGTACGTAGCACAATCGAGACGAAGGTTGGCTGCAAGGAGTCTTTCGTCCTCGTGAAGTAGATTATAAAAGGGATCATCGCCAAGGTCGATGGGAGCGCCTCTCCAATCCACCTTGAGAGAGTTATGCTTGTTCGGAAGGCTGGAGAGTGGGGGGCTGTAGTCTGGGATGGAGTTGAAGTCTTTATCGGTACGAGCAGTCTTGGCCTCTCCTGGTGTTGTGGCGCGGTCGGGTTTGGGGGGCTTGACAGTTGGCGGGCGTCTGGTGGGTTTGGGGCCAATTCCGCCACTCTTGACGCTCTTGCCTGTCTGCCTGTTGCAGACGTTGAGGGGTCGAGGCCGAGAAGGATGCGGGGCAATGGCATGGTATCGCTTCGCTGAGCCCGACTGGATTGCTTTATCCTCCAGCAAGAATTGTCTCTCCCGGCGAAACCACAGCTGGCGGTTTGCGTTGTATGCCTTTGCCACTCTTGACTTGAACTCCAATGCCAACTCATATTCACCACGACGTGGAGGGGATGCCGCTCGAAACATCTCAGATGCTCTCGCCGCAACATGGCCATCCACGACATTCTTCGCTGCTACAGTCTCGGGCTCATCGAAGAGAGGTGGCTGTGAAGAGCGCCCACTCTGTGTATCGTGGTTGGGGTAGAGGATTGGATCCCGATCTTTGTTGATAATCGATCGCTGTTCGTCCGATATATCGTTTTTCGTGAATGGTGATACTGGCGGCGACAGAGGAAAGCCTCCGGTCGGTTTCGAGAAGACTTGTTTTTGTGGAGTCGAGGAGGGACCAAAGTTGCCGTAAGGAATATCTGGTGGCGACATAAGAGTAGACATGATGTCGAAGTGGGGTTTGGGATCCATGTGACCAAAAAGGATCGAATTGATGGATGTGGAAGGTTGTTTTGTAGAAGAAGAAGTCAATTGACCGGTGGAAGATTGAGTAGTCGGTGAGTGAGCGCTATCGAAGGCCGTGGAAGGCTGCAGGTTCGAGGTGAATGGTGTATGTTTGTCAGCGGCCTGAGCCATGTATTCGTTTGCGCCTTCTGCGCCTTATAGTCTTGGGTCGTGGCAAGTGCCCGGATGCTGGAAGCAGAATTGACTTTCTTAAGTCCGTTGACGTTCCTGCGATGAAAGCGCTCCGGAGTCCGTCGGATTGGGAGGGGAGAGGGTCAGATGAAGTAGTGGTTGGTCAGCCGAAGCGTGAGACGAGGTGTTGTTCTTTGTCTTGATTTGCGAATTCCAGTTAATGCGAGAGTATGCTGGTGGTCTCGGTGATTGGGTGGACTGCTGCAGAGGGCGAAGGGAATGCAATGGATGAAGTTGATGGTTGTGTGAGAAGGAGAGAGGGAGCAAGGGAAGGAAAACAGGAATAGAAGGAAAGGAGAGCATGAGAGAGATGATAAATAAATACCTGACAGCAATATGACTCCCCTTGCGAATGGCCGCTCGCTCCTAGGCTGCCACACACCAATAATTGAGGGGTGGTGAGCCTTGTGTGGTGTCAGGGTCATGCGGAACTGGCTCTCGCAAGATCCCAAACCAAGCATACTTGGGGGGGGGGCGTGGGAGAGGCAACCAGTCATCCAGCATTACGCGCCGGTTGCTGGAGGCAAAGAAAGAACAGTGTCGCAACGAGCGCTTGCCCTGCCCATGGCCATCTCCCAGCTCATTGTACACATGGCGCTGTTCGCTGTTCGCTGTTCACTGTTCGCTGGTTTTCGCACATACAGGAGTCGGTAGGCAGCTGCACCGTCGTCTGCACAGCCTCCTCGTCGGTGTTCTGGCTCTGGTGCTGGTGCTCAGTGCTGGTGCTGGTGCGGGCGTCCATGGATTGTTTAGGCGCGAACTGTTAGGAAGGGCAAGGTACCTATGGAGTACTCACGGTCAAGAGAGAAGACGCCACCAGAAGAGCCTGACCACCGCGTCTCATTGGCCAATTGAGGCATCTGGAGACTGGAGTGGATGAGGGCGATGGGGTATGCTCAGCTTTGGCGATAGGACAATGGAACTTTGACGTGTATGATGATGCTGGTGAGTCATGTCTTCTCTGGTCTTTGTTGTTCTTTTTGGTAGAATTCTCTGCGTTCGAGCCTAATTGCCCAAGCCTGACTGCTCACGCTAGCTCGCTTGGGACTAGGCCGGCCTGGCCAGCGGTGACAACAACGTGAGCTTCTGGGCTTCTGGCGCATCTTCCACCGTGCTTTCGTACTTCCTGGAGGTAAGTTTGTAAGTACAGTACCCATGCTCTATTCGGACTCGTTCTTTCGCGTTGTTATTTCCCAATTCCTCTTTTAACAACAGGCATTGTTGTTTGCTTTGCTTCAATTACGCACGATGATGAGCGAGGCCAACAGCCTGCCTCCAATTGACTTGTCATCGCCAATCGTTCGGATTTTCCAAGGAAGTGCAATTATGCAGAAATCCCATCTCAATGCGCGTTGTTATTATTGTTGACGTCGCTCAATTAGGTACCTCCCCTTCGTACTTCGTAGCTTCTCTTCCATCTCCTCGCGACAATTCATCTTCACATGCAGCTTTCTCCAGCACGCACGCACGCTACCTCCATTATTGGCGCAGAGACTCGGACTACGTGGGCGTTCTCTCCCCAACTCTGGCTTGTCGTCAATTCGGACCCCATATTATTCTGTACCTCAGGGTAAGAAACGAGGCTACCAGCACCATGTCTTCTTGTACACGTGTCTACCTAACCGCCCCCGAAAGTCAATTGTCTCGTCATAAAGCGCCGTAGTCGCAATTCGAGCAGGGCAATGATGCGTGGCCGTTCAATTGAGAATTGATGGTTTGGTGTCCGTCGAATTGTCGTTGTCGTTGTCGCCCTCGCCAGACATGGCTACCTACTCAACAATGCCACTGCGGCGTATCCATCCTCTCCAGGCACCGAGGGGGTGCCACGCAATACTACCTTACTTGCCACTAACTACCTACCTATGAGACCACTGTGCCACCTGATCATGCATCAGAAGTTCTCGGCTCAATTGAAAGAGTCAAGAGTCTCAGCACATATGCCACACACACACACACACACACACGCACACGGAGATTCTGAAACGGATCATCTGTTGATTTCAAGATAAGGATCAAGTCAGCTGCTGCCTCCCAGCACCCCATCATTCACATGTCCGATGGTCCAGTAGCCCAATAGCCCACTGGCCCAATAATGGATCAGCCACACACCAACTCCCCCTCACTCGTCAATGGCAGCGTGAAGGAAACGGTTGCAATTGACCTCCAGAGCATGCGCTTTCGTCTCCGAGGTCCAATTGATCACGAACTGTGATAACACACGCACACCACATGTGGACGCACGCCCACGCACACCACGCACACCAAGTGTACTGCCGAATTGACGTTGCGGGACGACCCTACGACCCCGGGGTGTGCGTGCCTGCCCTGCATACGGTATCTGCACTGCGATAGCGATACGATAGCGATAAGTCGTACAGGAGCGATAGTCGACGGTACGGGAGGGAGGAGCATCGCGATAACCATATCTGAGGAGGGGTCGAGGGGGTTATCGCGGGAGGGGTCATTTATTAATTCGCGATATGAATCAAATACGGTGCGAGGTAAGGGAATACAGTCGCAATGCCGCAATCACCTGTTCTTCGACATGAATCAGACGATTTGATGCCATTCGCAGCTGGTGCAGGACTAGAGAGTATGACGTATGTCGAGGCGTGCCCAAGAGTCAGCCGTCTTTGACAGAATCCAAATTTCAAGGCAGGAGCAGGCCACCGGTAATCATAATCATGCCAAGCTGAGATGATGGTGGATGATCCCTCGGGCATCCGGTGTGGTTCATCACGTGCATTCTCAGTCGTTGACACCTCAGGTATCATACGCGTTTGCCATAGCGACATCAGAGCAACAACACCGTTGCGGCTTATACTAGGTAGGCCAGGGAAGTGTACCTTGAGTACCTACCTCCGCTTAACTACTTCCTACCATTTTGTCAATACCCGACTGTCTCAATGGATACCAATGCATCGCAGATGCGCAACCACTTCTTTCCTCAAGCACTACGAAGGCAAGTCTACAACATAAGTTGTTCTGTTCGGCGGTCCGCTCCTGTTGGTCCTTGGACTTTGTATTTCTTTGGCATAGGTAAGTACGCGTGCACGTCTCGCACTAGACTTTGTTATTGGCTATACATGCCTGAAAGAGAGAAACACAATGTTGCATTTAAGCAGGAGCGACAGCAGTTGGAAAGCCCATATGTCCAATTGTACTTGGAAGCGGATGTGCTCGTGGGCCTTCTTTGTCAAAAAATACAGAACCGGATTTTCCACACAACTTCTTTGACCACACCCCCTCTTTGTTTATGTATCATGTAAATTCTTTGCCTTCTACGCCCAAGATCGACGTGCTTTATTGGGGACTCCCAAACAATTTTACTCGCGAGCGTGGAGCCGTCACCCTTCGTTTCTAGTTCACTTATTTACTTACCTTTTCCCCAAACTCGACAAGTATGGCTACGCTTTTGACGCGGGAAGGCAGAGAGGGGGCAAATTGGCTCCAAACCTTCGAGAACTGGCAACAACCCGCTTTGGACAAGGAACTCTGGAAAGGGACCAAGATTCTTGGACAAGGTGGCCAAGGAATTGTAGGCCTGTGGGAGTACCAAGGCGATGCGGGTAAAGACAACGTCTCAGTCGACAAACTCGTAATCAAGCAAGGTCAAGCAGATGACGAAGGATTGAAGGCTGAATGTTACTTCTTGAACACCTTCCAGGCTCGTCCATGCAAGACCAAACATCTTCCCAAAATATACAACGAAACCTCCATCAAAGAACTAGGCCACTATACTGGTCGCTTTGACGCGGGTTTCGTCCAAAGGCTCGTTCTGGAGTATTGCGAAGGTGGAAGCGTCTATTCGTGGTTCAAAGGAGTCATGAGAGAATCACACGCCCGAGACCCACGTGAAGTGTTAGTACAACTTCAACCACCAAAGAGAATTCACTAATCGTCTTGTTCAATAGCTTTTCGCTTGAGGAATCAAAGCTCTGGGAGATGTTTCATTGCCTCGCTCGCGCAACAGCATTTTTGCATCATGGTGATGAAGATCCGAACGTTGAGCCATGGAATAAGCCTGAGTTTGTCCATTTTGATCTGAAGTACGTTTTCTCAATCGAAAACATTCCGTCCAGCTATGCTCTAGAGAAATTATCTAGTTACCATACGGAGAACATGTCTTCTATGCCGTACCCCACAACATGGTCTTCCGCATTTCTACCATTTTGTAAGGAACGTCACTAACTTTGTCCAGATTTGATAATGGTGAGAGTCTCACGGACAGCTTGGTGTGGTAATGCGCTAAAATCGCACAGTATTGGTCGGGTCATCTGAAATTGACGGGGAACATCTCAACTATCCTGTTATGAAGGTTGTTGCCAACTCGCCTGTCCCTGCTGCACGTAGGCTTTATGTCGCTGACGATACATGTCTTCCAGATATCTGATTTAGGCAACTCGATGTTTGTTCCTGTGCCTGACGCCCAGACCAAGGACTTGTGGTTAAAGGAACAGTACGTCTACCCTTACTCAGTACTTCTAATTCATGTTGAGTTATATCTTGTATTTCTGAAGAAGTAAACTAACTCCCACTTTCAATCTTCAAAGCGGCTGGAGGGGCACGTGTGAGTAGATTTTCATTTCTGGAGGTTGTTGCTCTTTGTTCCTGAATTCCGTCTGATTCACAAGTATATTGACTCTGACTTTATGACTTACAGACCACTGGGTAACCCCAGAGCAGGCTAGGCATTACAATCGGCGAGACGTTTTCGGATTTTCAAGACCATGGCTTCTCGACCACCACGATGTATGCGAGAAACCCCAGAAGGACCTTTCTTCTATTCGTGTTTACAATTCACTAACAGAATACCTACTAGGTGGATGATCCCGGACTAGACCCGACATGCTTCCTAAATCGAGAATTCGGCTCTGAAGACTCAGCATTAAGATACGGAACGGCCACTAACATTTGGCAAGTAGGTCTGATGATGTGGTGCCTGATGCATAACACCCTGCACCCGGATTGGTCTGTGTTGAAGCTATATAGGCCATCGTTTACTGACTCCGATCGAAATTCTACCTACAACTGGACCATTGGGGACCAAAAAGACGAAGACCTCTCCAACGAAAAGGAAGGTGTAACACCAAAGTACAGCAAAGCCTTAAGGGCCGCTGTAGCACATTGCCTTTTCGTTGAACAACGCCTTCGCATCAATGTAGCAGAACTGATGAAGATAACTAAAGATGGGCGGGACACATCTCGAGCCGCCAAGCACGGAGCAGTGGCAGGTGAGTCAAATGTGAACCGAAATAAAGATGATGTCGCTACCGACAGCAATGATGAGCCTGACAGTCCGGCCTTATAAGCACTGGCACAGGGTCAGATTCTGCCACGCGCTCAGACTAATAAGAAAGCAGATACCGACGTCACAGCCACCAACGACATGGCACAACAGCACGGGGCAGAGCCACAAAAGACTGCACAGATGCAAGTTGATCAGGTATTTGGCACTCCATCAGAGAAAGCAAGGGCAGCATTGGCCGCCGCCCGAAAACAAGTTGAGGAAGCTGCAAGGAACGTTGCAACGAAGACAAAACACGATACCGGCGGACCACTTCGCAGAAAGACCGCCTGGATCAGTCCTAACTCTCGGTGGCACGACGGAGATCCACATAATCAGAATGTATCTCCACCTAAAGAGGCAACAGGTCCAGCAGTTCTCAATTTCAATATCAATAGTGGTCTCACCGCAACAATGGCCGACTTGGCCCTTTTCCCACCTACGAACGCAGAGGTGATGCCCAGAATAACGTTTATCATTCAAACCAAGAACTTTTTAGGAAATTTAACCAGCAATACCATCAGAGTTGATAATCTAATGTCAAATATGTTCATTGCGCAGGTGAAGGCAATACTGGTCACCAAGGGGTGCAAAATTCCAGCCGAGCACCAAAAGATTATGAATGGTCGATCACGTTTTTCGAATAGTGACAGAATGAAGGACCTTGTGGCTAAGGGAAATATTATTAGGGTTGTTGATGATCGAGTCTAGGTGGAAGGCTGGGGGGGAGGGGAAATTGCGCAACTTCTACTTGGGGAGTATTAAAGTGGTCGCTTATTTCTTTGGACGTCTTGTGTTTATCTCAGACTTATTATGTCTATTGTTATAAGACTTATGTGGTCTGCAATTATATTCCTTCTACTGCATACAAGTCTACTTTAGATCTCCTAGTATCACATATAAGCAGATGTAGCAAATCCAAGAGCTGCATCTATTGTTCTAATATTATTCGCCCCCAAAGCACAGGCTATGATATCTCTCTAAGACACTTTGTTTGCAACTCAAGAGACCTATAACCAAGATAAGAAACTCGCATCGTCCACACTACCATGGAATGAGTAGCTATCCTACAAGGGGTATTAAATCAAAAACAGGTCATCACGACCTGCTCGTCCATGCCTCAACAGCAACCAGACTTTATACTTCCTCTGCAGTACACACTACATGTCCTTCGTCCTTTGTATAACAAACATCAGCCCAGTCAAGCTGATGAATTGCAAATATTCTTCCAAACAAGAGAGCACTCGGACGACATGAAGGACGTTGTGGTAGAGGGTCTAACGCCGACTTTGGCAAATACACGTACACTACATTAAATGCGCCGGATATATTGTCAGTCCAGCAGCGGTTTTGAGTATGTCACATCTCCCAGAAGGGTATTTGATGATTGTGAGATAAAGTGGAATTTTCCCCACAGTCGTCTTCGTTTCGTGATAGCCTTGAATGTCGCTTCTTTTTTTTTATACATAAAATATCAGCTGGTGGCTTTGTTTGGTTCTTGCTATGTAACCGAGAACTGGAAAAGGGGCAGCAAGTCAAGCCTAGCAGGTTCAAATAACGAACACCTTGTGGAGTCTACTCTTCAACTTACTTATAGATTACTTAAATAGTGTTTGAGAAACAATAGAACCGTCTCATATAGGACAAGTACTTCACAGAGTGCGATCGAGAGTCGCCGGTTTCAGGAAGTAGGAACATGACGATCCAGCACCCAGAGGCATATGTAGACGTGGAAACACAGTCAAATCTTCAATGGAATTCTATCACTTCAAAACCACCTGTCCAATGATACATGCTCGCTGCCGTGCGCCAACTCGGACTCCTTTCTTCGCCCGACCCGTTAAAAAACAAATGATACAACGTAGGTAATCAACGCTCAAACTCTACAACTTTCTGTGTGGCTGTACTGGCTGTCCTTGGGCGATTTGTGTCAATTCCAGGGCTTAGGTTACTATTGCTGACAGTCGTCGTGCCCTCTTGGCCTCTTATGCTCATTGCCTCGGCATCTGCGCCCTCAAGTAAGTCTCGATCTTCTGAGCGAACGGATCTACGTTCTGCATCGGCTCCATAAGCATCTGATGTCCGGGTAGCATCATATCCATCGTCTTCATCTTCATCATCCTCCGGTCGGTGGATGGCATTCTTCTCCATCTCTTTCTGCGCCTCGTCCATGCGGCGTTTGACTTCTGCGGCGACCCGCATGCCGTCGGTAACGATGTTGTCAAGCACGCCTCGAAGTCCTTTCCCAGGAGGTACAAGACCCGCGGAACTAGTACCTCCCACGCCGCCACCTTGAGACATTGCAACACTTGGTGCTCGGCCAAATCCCAAGTTTGAGAAAGTGGTGAGGCTTGAATTTGTTCCCGCACCTGCAGGTACCATTTTATCAGATATCCGGAACGATGCTGGGAAGGAAGATTCAAAGAATTGTTCGAGGATCTCGTCTGCGAGTACAACCATTCGGAAGGTGGGCAGCGTTATATGTAATGGATGAGAAGGGTCAAGCGCAGCGTTCGCAGCTTCAGACTGTGCTTTTGAGACTGTGCGTTGGCCATCGCTCTTGCTTGCAGGCTGACCAGATGCTGGGGGAATGGATGGAATGCCCGTCTCCTTCTTGCCAACCTTAGAACCAGCATCATCGCCAAGATCAAGAAGATCTTCCTCATCCTCGTCCTCATCATCCCCAATACTGAATGCACCATTTTCGCCCGATTCGACTGAGGTATCCTGGTTTTGCGGATGATCCGGGTCCGCATACTCAAAACATCTGCGGATAAAAGCACTAACACTGCTCAGGAAGCGTTCATTTGTCGTCCCTACAGGGTCACCCTCCAACTGGTTGCCGTTGGTCGCCTCAAACTCACTCAGGCCAGTCATCGAGCGTGATGGCGTTAAGGAACCCTCGAGGCCTCTGCGAGAAAGGAATAGTAGTGCTTCTGAAATTCGCAAAATTCCTTCTCTGTCAACCTTTCCATCCCCATCATCGTCATAAAGTTCAAAAAAGTACGTAATGCTACCCATGATATCGCCCTTTCCTTTGATCTGAGCCAAGCCAGTAACTACATTTTGCAAGTTTAGAGCAGAGTTCATGTCAACGTCCCATCGGCGAAATAGTCTTTGCATGAACTCATGATCGGCTGGTTCTGGATTGCCGAATCCCCACGGTGAAAGAGAGTTCTGTTTCTGCCTCATGGAGTTGCCAAAGTATGAGTGTTTATCTTTGTCGTTGTCTTTTTCGGGTGGCGTTGGTGAATCCGTCACTGCCCATTTCGCAATGCCGGCGAGAAATTCTCGGAAGCCATCGTAGTCCATAAGTGTGGGACTTGGTCCCAGACCTACTCGACCTTTCTCGATGCTTTGGGTCTCCCCAAGACCAGTGACCACTTCTGTTGCTCTTGCTCGGCTGGCTTTTGCACGGCGAGCAGTCTCTTCGAGGATCATCTGGCTCCGCTGCTGCCGCTCGTATAGAATACCATAAAACCTATCATACAAAGCACCCAACTCGTCAACACTGAGCCTCTTGCTGTCTGGGCCTAGATTTCGTATCGAGGTCCGTTTTGCGAAGCTCTCAATACTGTTCAAAACCAGATCCTTGTGCTTCATACGCTGCTCTGTGATACTGTTCTGTGTAATACCGGAAAATTCCTTAAACGCAACAACCATGAGCTCCTGAAATCGGGTCACAGCTCGCAATTTGGGGTTCTCAGATTTGGGATGTGCTGATTCATCAAGCTTAGAAAAGTACGACTTTAGCACTGAGATGAATGCTCCGTCGTCGGCTGCATCTAGCAGTTCTTCACCATTGATACGCAAAATTGCCAGTCCAACCTGGAATAGAACCTTCGGGCCCTCTAGGAAGAAGACATCCAAGACTCGAAAGGCAAATACCAGAGGCATGGAGTTGATATATAATGATAGAAACCACGGAAGTGAAACGACAGACAGCTGAACATCTGCTTTGACGAGGTGATCCCAAAGAATCGGCATTGTCTTTTCCACCAGCGATTCAAAGACTCGCTGGTCTAGTAAGGTTCCGTACATGGTGGTAGAGTAATATCCAGGAAGAAGTCTGTCACATAGTGTAGATAGTAGAAAGAAAGCCTGGGATTCGGACATATAGATGAGTAGTGCCGCAACTACGATATTCATTGCTTGGCAGTAACCCACCTCCTCGTTGGTCCAACTGTATGCTGTGAGCACCCTCCTTAAGCGGCCGATACCTTCCTCACTTTGGAAGCCAGGGTATTCCGGCAAACTACGATTCAAGTCTTTCTCAATCTCTTCGATAGCGAGTGAGTCCCGACCGTCGAACTTTGCTAACGTGTCTGCATATAATGTGGGCTGTTCAAGCCGTGAGAATAAGGACCCAGATGTCTGCTCCCAGATTTCTCCCCGCAGTCGATTGGGCAGGCCAACGCGAATGAGCTTGTGGAAAGTCGGCTGCCGAATCAAAGTGACGTTACGTCCGTTTTCTCGAAGATATTCCCCCCACAATCTCATCTTGCTCCTGTCCCGCAGTTTCCTAGCATCTCCCGGGTATCGAAACTGCATTCCAAGTCCAGCATCCGGAGGTTCTCCAGCTTTCTTGCCGTCGCCTTGTAGGAGGTATTCCGAGTAGCATTCGGCCACAACTCTCTTTAACTTTCCAACATCCCCTACCCCAGATTTCAGGCCCCTTTTCAGGCCATCGCAAAATCTCTCGCAAGCCTGACGACTGCCAGCGAGCTGAATTGTGATTTTCTGTTGATAGACCGGTGTCTTAGAACTATCGTTGGCGGGTGCATTGCTGAGTCCATTCCATGTTGTAATCGCCAGTGCAAACTAGACAACCTGTCAGCACAGTGTTTAGGGGGGTCGGCATGAGTTCCCAACCTGGAAACTTTGGCTGTGTAGCCGTTCCACTCGTCTGATGGCGCATAGGGGCAGTGTGAATCCATTTCCACCGGGCCCAGCACCGTGTGTCTGTCCTGTAAAGCCAGAAGAAGTGCTGGTGCTTGCTGTCTGCAGAAAGCTCGTGGGTTGGGTTGAGAAGCACAGGTATGCCTCGCTCAGGTGTAGCTTGCCGGCATAGTGATATCCTCTGTCCCGGTCTCGATCCTTCTCGCCCTGTGTAGCATTTGGAGCGTACGTAATTGGCGGGGAGATGGTGAGCTCCGCAGTAATCTCCTGTAGAGGTGTCTGGGTATCCGGTAGTCGAAACTGATGGCGGAAGAGGGTTGACTTCGCAGGATTTCGATCCGATGCAGAGAGGTTGAGGGCTTGGGTGGGATCAATGAGTGATTGAGCCTTCTGCACAAGGCTTGAGAGGTTGAACATTGCTCATGGTATCTGCTAGAGCAGCCTTGGGGTGTTTGGGTGTTTTTGGGTGTCGAATGCGTTCACTGGAGGGACGGTGGTGGTGGTGGTGGTGGTGTCCGGTACAGTTGCGTGCGGCATGCTAGCCCGCGTCTTACCCAGGACGTCGGACAGGGAAGCCGACCAATCACGAGCGCCGACCGTAGCCTCTTTGCGCAGATTTAACCTTACCTAGGTGTTCCCTACCTGACCTGACCTGACCTGGTTGGTGTACGAAACGGACGTAGGGAGGACCTAGGCATATATTGAGATATGGGTATATATATAGGTCGATATTAAGGCCTCACTTCTGCTACAACCCATTCCCAGGTGTGTACCAACCGGCTTTCCGCATCAGAGGAGGTCAAATGCTTGCGATCGATGTTCTTGAGTAGGACTAAGGGCCGCGGCAAGATACGGTACTCGATCACGCATGGAAAAATGCTCAGTGAGCAGCTGACCGCGAGTTGGTGAATGCGAGCAAGGCCTTCCTTCTCCCTCCTTTCTACCTCCTCAGATGCAATGCGGTGTCTTCTCTGGATCATAGAAAGGGTACGTTGCCGAGGATCATACTCGGTCCACACCATTATGGAGTAGATCTGTGAAGGTCAAGGAGCGCCATTGGTGAGGTATGGTCGGATATGTGTGATTCAAGAATGGAAGTACAGTACCTCAAGTCATTGCTTGCAGCATTACTAGCACCTTCTCAAGAGAGCCAGCACCCACACTCACACACCCACGCACTTCCGCAGGCCGTTGCTTCTTGCTTCTCAGTCCACACCAACTTTCCTTTCTTCAACCTTCCTTCACCTGTTCTGCCATCCACCCACAGTACACTCTCCTCGCGCCAATCCTGCAAAGATGCCTTCCAGACAGCACCAAGCCGCGATTGCTTTTGTAGAGGGCTACAACAAGTGGGACATTGAGGCCATCATGGCCTCCCGCGCACCAACGTGCTGTCACCAAATTCTTCCTGAATCCCTGAAGCAGCCCAAAATGGACAATGACACTTTCCGCACCTACTTCTCCAGCTTGGAACCTCATTTTCGGAATTTTACCGTTACTATCGAGACGATCGTGGACGACGAGAAGGCAGGAAAGACAGTCATTGTGAGGAGTTTTGCTTCTTTTCTTACCTCTGTGTCCCTGCTATGAACTTGCTTTTATCTAATCAAGGCGGGCCAGAGCTTTTTAGGAGACCCGAAAGAAGAGGAGTATAACTGACAATGTGATAATCTTAGTGGTGCAGTAGTACGGCTGAAACCAGCATTGGACCCTACGCAAATGAGTATATGGTGCTACTGGAGTTTGACGAGAGTAGAGAGAAACTTGTGGGGATAAAGGAGTTCGTAGACAGTCATAACAGCTATACGTTTTTCTTGCAACTGAAGGAGTTCATTGCGAAGAGGGCGGAGGATCAGTGAAATTGGCCTTGTAGGGGACGAACGATGACAATGAGCCCATTCGCTGGCTGGATAGGTTATGAATGGAGGGACGGGTTGTCAATGATCCAGAAGGTGGCTCTGGTCTCACTGAATCTGGGTCTTCAACTCGTTTTCCGTAATAGAGGTACCGACACACCTGGGCAAGTCTGGTCCAGCCTTGCCATTCTACAGACTAAGAGTTTTGTGACTGCTGTTCAGCGAGCTTCCAGCCGGCTCAAAATAGTCCTAGAGCCAGATTGCCACCTAATTAATCCTTTGTTCTACCTGTTGCGCCCTTATGACGGACTTTTCGTTATCTCCCTTGGAAGGGCTTTAGGCTTCAGCCCCTTGGAAGTCCCCTCACGAGGCGTAACTACTAAGTGGCGTACTCCTTATTGAAGGCTCGGCCGATGACCATTCTCCTAACTTCAGATGTCCCGGCACCAATCTCATATAATTTTGCACTGACCAAATTAGTAGACTTCGAGTTTCGAAAGCATGTGACTTACTCTCTCAACAACCTGGAGGCTGGCATCTCTTCAACATAACCCATGCCCCCAAGTAACTGTATACAATCCAACGTACATTCAGTTGCCCTTTCTGCAGCGTACAGAATCGCACCAGCACAGTCCTGAGTGCGGATTTGCCCAGCCTCATCGACGATCCTCGCCGTGTCATATGTATATGACCTGGCCGCTTGGAGTTTTGTGTACATGTCTGCAAGTTTACCTTGAACTAGTTGATTATGGGCGATTGGGATGCCAAATTGCTTCCGTTGGTGAGTGAAGGGAAGCGCAACGTCCAATGCAGCTTGCATGATTCCCAGAGGTCCGGCACTTAAAACAAGTCGCTCGATATCCAGGCCTTCCATAAGCACCTTGACTCCTCGGTTAATCTCCCCGAGAATATTCTCCTTTGGAACAAAAACTTCATCGAAAACCAATTCGCCTGTGTTGCTTCCACGCATACCCATCTTGTCTAGTTTCCGAGTGCATGAAAATCCCTCAAAGTTCTTTTCAACAAGAAATGCTGTGATGCCTTTCGAGCCCTTTTCTGGTTCTGTCTTGGCATAGACGACAATCACGTTGGCATCAGGACCATTGGTAATCCACATCTTACAAAAATCAGAACACAATTCTAGACAGAGCATCAAAATGTAGAATTCCTTACCTTGGTTCCGTCGAGAACGTAGCCACCGTCTACTGGTCTCGCGGTTGTTCTCATGCTGACCACATCACTACCTGCCCCGCTCTCAGACATTGCCAAAGCACCTATACGGGTTCCAGCAATTAGACCAGGTAGGAACTTTTGTTTCTGCTCTTGGTTGCCGTTCAGTTGAAGCTGGTTGACGCAGAGTTGAGAATGCGCTGCATAGCTCAATCCAATCGATCCAGATGCCCTAGAGATCTCCTCCATCACTATACAGTGTGCTTGATAACCCATGGCCAAACCACCAACATCTTCGTCCGCTGTTATTCCTAGAAATCCTGCATCTCCCAGCTTCTTCCACATGTCATTTGGAAAGGCATTGGTTCGATCGGTCTTTGCTGCAAGCTCCTCGGAGATCTCACGTCTCGTAAACTCCTGTACTCGCTCACGAAGCTCGGAGAGGTCTGCAGAAGTTGGTGGTTCGAATCCTTTCGGATGTTTGGATGAAGCATGTCGACGTTGAATCATTGACGTGGACAATAAAGTTCTGAAATACAGGTTTGGGTGAGTGGCCAGTGGCCGAAAGCTTCTGATGATAGTCATTGTGATCCCGCTGATGCTGTGGTTGATCTACATTGCGGTTTGCAAAGTCATACAGTTACGGACCTATTTGTACCATGAGATGAGGCTTCGAGTTGGAGCGAGGGGTTGTACGTACTGTAGCCGAGGAACCGCATTGTGCCTTCCGCCGATGCAAGCCGCAATACAGTACTTGATCACAACCACCACCTCATATGTAGAGAGTCGAGTGTATGCTGCTGCCACAGCAGCCTATCCATCTCTGTGAGCATTAATGCAATCCTTTTGCCAACCGTAAACTGATTGAGGAATTAGAGGAGGGTTATAGCGCCAACCCCCGCATTTCCACAATGACTTCAACCCTCCGAACCTCACGGCAGATTTTGAGACTCTCGCAACGCCTTGTATGGACAGCTCAGCAAAAAGCTCCGATTAAACTGTGCAATACGATCCGTAATGTTGCAACACATTGTGCACCCCACCACGCGAAAGCTATCTCGGTGCTTCCAACGATTGTCGACCCCCGTTCAGAAGAGTATAAGGAGAATGCACGAGAGATGGGCAAGGTGATGGCTCGATTTGAGGAGCTGACAAAGAAGATACAACTTGGAGGACCACCAAAAGCCCGAGAAAAACATATCGGGAGGAATAAGATGCTCCCGAGAGACAGAGTCATGGCATTGGTTGATCCTGGGACATCCTTCCTGGAGCTGTCAGCCCTTGCTGGCCACGAAGTATATACGGAAGAGGTACCTGCTGGTGGTATCATAACAGGCGTCGGCGTAATTGAAGGGGTCACTTGCATGATAGTTGCAAATGACAGCACCGTAAAAGGAGGAACATATTATCCCATTACTGTCAAAAAGCACCTAAGGGCCCAAGCCATTGCGCAGGAAAACAATTTACCTTGTGTATACTTGGTAGACTCCGGTGGAGCCAATTTACCACATCAAGCTGATGTCTTCCCGGATCGAGAGCATTTTGGACGAATCTTCTATAACCAAGCTAGGATGAGCTCTGTCGGCATACCCCAGATTTCGGTCGTGATGGGTCCTTGCACCGCAGGTGGTGCTTATGTACCTGCAATGAGCGACGAGAGCATTATTGTTGATGGACAAGGTCATATTTTCCTTGCCGGGCCCCCTTTGGTAAAAGCTGCAACTGGGGAGGTGGTTTCAGCTGAGGATTTGGGAGGTGGCAAGATGCATAGCAGTGTGTCTGGAGTGACGGACTATCTCGCGGTGGACGATGCACATGCTCTTATCCTTGCTAGACGTTCTATCAGCAATCTCAACTGGCCAAAGAAGACTTTTCCACCGCCGTCAGAATATTCAGAGCCATTACATGACCCTGCAGAGCTTGTTGGTATTGCGAGTACCAATCTTCGACGTCCATTGCCAATACATGAGATAATATCACGAATTGTGGATGGTAGTGAGTTCTCTGAGTTCAAGCGGGACTACGGAAGTACTCTTGTCACTGGGTTTGCTCATATTTACGGTCATAAGGTTGGTATCATTGCGAACAACGGGATACTCTTTAGCACGTCGTCTTTGAAGGGCGCACATTTTATTGAGCTCTGCTGCCAACGACAGGTTCCATTGATCTTTTTCCAGAACATCTCGGGATTTATGGTTGGAACCGACGCTGAGCGCGAGGGAATTGCAAAAAATGGTGCCAAGCTTGTCACAGCTGTTGCATGTGCAAATGTGCCTAAGTTCACCGTTGTAGTGGGTGCTAGCAATGGTGCTGGTAACTATGGCATGTGTGGAAGAGCATACGGACCGAGGTTCCTATGGATGTGGCCCAACGCGAAGATTGTGAGACGTTCTTTATCTTTGCAATTTTCCCCGATGCTAATTTCATGTAGGGAGTTATGGGCAGCGAGCAATTGACTGCGGTAATGGAAACTGTAGGAAAGGCCGTGGATCCGGAATTGAAGGCAAGAATTGAAAGAGAAAGCGAGGCAGTATTTTCTTCCGCTAGACTTTGGGTAAGACGGCCATGTTATGTTATCATATCCATGCTAATTGAATTGGTTGTTAGGATGACGGTGTGATACCACCAAGTCATACAAGACGTGTGCTAGGGTTGGGCTTAAGGGCTGCATTAGGAGGCAAGAACGAGCCCGTAGAGACGAGGTTTGGAGTTTTCAGGATGTAGAAGCAAGCTCGAATATGATTAGACATAAAGCTACCTATGGTTCATTGCGGTTTTTTTTTGGTTTTGTTTAACCGAGTGATAGGTAAGGTATAGCTACAGCGTCGTCACAACAGGACACCAAGATCTTACCGAGTTGTTTGGAAGTACAGGGGCGAGTTTGGGTTTGCGGGATCTCCACTGCTCCCCGGCCAGGCACCGAGGCCTACTCGTCCAGTAGTAAGCGACGTGGGGCTTACAGACTGACGGAAGTAGCGGAAGGACCTCCGCGCTATCTTGTTACTATCTAGAAGCCGCTTGTAGCCGAGAGCCGAGCTCTTACCTCATCCTCATCCAAGGGCTGCGAGAATAACAATTGAATAGCAGCAGAGCATGGCAAGCCATCTTGCCGTCAAACCACGCATACATTGAGACTAATACATGTAGCTTCAATGTTTCCAGCTTCCAGAACTCGGGCTCTCGCCCGTGCCATCATCACTTCTCACCATCGACCCGTCTCAACCAGCTCCATATCTACTCCCATAACCTCAGTTCTCATAGCCAACCGTGGAGAAATAGCTCTTCGAGTCGGACGTACCGCATCGGCCCTGGGAGTTCGCTGCACGACCATCTTCACGGATCCGGACGCACATTCTCAGCATGCGCTCTCGAGTCCCTTTGCCGTGAACCTCGGAGCAGCAAATGCTTACCTCGATGGCGAACGTATCATTTCCGTTGCGAAAGAACAGGGCTGTGAGGCTTTGCATCCAGGGTATGGATTTCTGAGCGAGAACTCGGCATTTGCAAAAAGATGTGGGGAGGAGGGGCTGGTGTTTATCGGCCCCCCGTGGAAGGCCATTGAGGCGATGGGAAACAAGTCTCGGAGCAAAGATATTATGACCAAAGCTGGTGTTCCTTGTATTCCTGGGTATCATGGCACGAACCAGGAGCCCGAACACTTGTTGGAAGAGGCTAGGAAGATTGGGTATCCAGTCCTTGTCAAAGCTGTGAGAGGCGGTGGTGGTAAGGGTATGCGGATTGCCCTCAACCAGGATGAATTCTTGGCCAAGTTAGAGAGTGCTAAAAGTGAGGGTCGCAACTCTTTTGGTGATGATGAGATGCTTGTAGAGAAGTACATCACAACTCCCAGACATATTGAGGTACAGATATTTGCAGACAAATATGGCAATGCAGTGGCCTTGGGGGAGAGAGATTGCAGTTTGCAAAGAAGACATCAGAAGATCCTAGAGGAAGCGCCTGCGCCAAATTTAGAGCAATCAATCAGGCAAAACCTATGGGAGAAAGCTAGGGCTGCTGCTCTTGCTGTGGGGTACGAGGGAGCTGGAACTGTGGAATGTAGAAGCTCCTCCGTTTTCAAATTTAATAACTTGCTGACAGATTATAGTCATCTTTGACAATGACACAAATGAGTTCTTCTTCATGGAGATGAACACGAGGCTTCAAGTCGAGCACCCAGTAACAGAGGCAATCACCGGCGAAGACCTCGTTTCCTGGCAGTTCAAGGTAGCAGCGGGTGAACCTCTGCCTCTAGATCAAGCTGCAATCGAGCGGAGAATATCAGAGCGTGGATGGGCAATGGAAGCGCGGATATATGCTGAAAACCCAAGCCAAAATTTCATGCCAGATTCCGGAAAGCTCATCCATCTGAAAACACCTCAAATTTCAGATAGTGTTCGCATCGACGCTGGTTTCATAGAGGGTGACACAGTCTCATCAGCCTATGATGGAATGATAGCAAAGCTTATTGTCAGTGGAGAGACACGCGAAGTGGCCATCAGGAAGCTGTACACTGCCCTGCAAGAGTACGAGGTTGTGGGACTGAGTACAAATATCGAGTTCTTGAAGAAGATATGCAAAAGTCCAGCGTTCATTAAAGGTTACGTTGAAACTGGATATATTCAGAAGCACAACGACGAGCTCTTCGCTGCAGAATCGATTGAGCCTGAGGCATTTGCACAAGTAGCACTAGGACTTCTGGCAAAAGAACTCACAGCTACAACCTTTACATCAGGCCCACACGGGGAATCAATAGGGTTCAGTGCTGCTTCTCAACGGAAATTCAATTTCATCCCGTCCACCGGTGCAGATTCAGATCCTATAAAAGTCATCATCGATCAAAGAGGTCCAAAACTATTCAACATTCAAGTGAAGGGTGCAGCAGTGGACGAAAAATATTCCAATGTCGTATGCGAACTAAGGTCGCCCTCAATCTCGACGTATTTCCCTCATACACGAATCGAAAGTACTATAGTCGCAGATGGAGATAAGATCACCTTGTTCCAGCACGGTAGACAGACTCAATTAACCCTTGCAACACCTAGTTGGTACGAGAAAGCGTTGGGTCTTAAAGATGTCACGAACAGTGTCCGTGCTCCAATGCCATGCAAAGTATTGAGAAATGAAGTCAAGGAAGGAGATGAGGTTGAGAAAGATCAAGCCTTGGTGGTGTGAGTGCATTCGATTTTCGCTGGCTCACCCGTCATAACTAACTGTCAAGTAGTATCGAAAGCATGAAGATGGAAACGATAATCCGATCTCCACAGAAAGGTGTAGTAGTAAAACTGGTTCATAAAGATGGGGTTGGTGTCCCCTCGTTATTCTTTGGCCATCGAACATACCCATACTCACCCCCGCGTAGGACATATGCAAAGCCGGCACAGTTCTTGTACTATTCGAAGAGGTTGCCAACCCTTTTCCATCTAGTTTGATATAGGGAATAACGATATCGCAGCATGACTAATGAAACGACGTCCTAGGCTCATGCCCAGCCTATCACTGAGGAGCCGGTGGCATACATGAATTTTCATGTGTCAATGGCCTTTGCTTTACTGGTATGATATGGTTACAAATGCGCAATGCCCGACCACAGAAATGTGCTTGCACTTCAGTATCGATACAACCTTACAGCGCTTAGCCTTATCATTCGTACATTTTATTGTTCTAGCAAAGCGAGGGCTTGCAGGTGAGATGCCCAAAAGGGTTGCGATAATATCTACATCGTTTCTCTCCTACAGCTATCGTTGCACCAGCTACCCGGCCAATGGGAGATGGTGCACTGATTGCAGCACAGTAAGTAGGATATTGTGAACTGCTCCAAGACGTCACAGTAGTCAAATTCTGGTCGCTTGTCTAAAGTTGCCCTCTTAAATCTGTGAATACCGCCCCCTGTGTCTACTGGCAGAAGTCCCCAAACGGAAAGTTTGAGTCCGAGCCTTTCCTCCCGAAACCCTGGTAAGCCCTCGTTTCTTGTTCTCATCACATTACATTGGGCAGATCTACTATAGAGACTCTTCTTTCAACCGGTGACTAAATTCTGAGCACGGTATCGCTGGTGAGTCTCGGCTGTTAGTATTTGAAAGTGCTCCTTTTTTGAATTGAAGGCCTCACACCAAAGTAGATATTAGAGTTGGGAAGAAGGAAGTCTTTACAGTGTTCTCGAGATTTGAACCATTGAGCTGGCTTGAGCAAGGTACGGAAAGCGCAAACAAAAGTCGGCGATACAAAGGTACCTACCTACCTTTCGTACTTCCAGTGAGTAGAGCTGCGCACCTATCAGATGGAAGAATGCAGCAGATCGACTCGACCGGGGTGTCGTAAAAGCCGTCGCCAGGGTCGAGCCGCAGCGTGCCTCCTTTCCCCCTTGCATGTGCAGCAAGCAAGCACACCACCAACGTGGGGGTTCCAGAAGTACTTGAAGAACGTGAAGGAAGCGAGAGAAGGATTGGTGGAAGGGCCGTCATCTGATGGGAAGCATGCCTTGATGAGGCAGGGCGACGCAGAGGGAGAGAGGCATGGATCGCTAAGATAGGCGGAGGCACGCATGGGCTGGGAGCAAGTTGAGCAGCATGCACACAAGAGGGCACCTGTGACTGGTCTTCGCTCGCAACGATACGATTGAGGAGGAGGAGGAGGAGGAGGAGGAGAGGAGGAGGAGAGGAGGAGGAGGAGGAGGAGAAGAACAAGAAGAAGGAAGAGAAAGAGGCGAGAAGAGGGAGACGCAATGTCGAGGTACCGCATCACAGTGTACAGGACTGTACTGGTCCAAGATGTCACACGACATCCCCCTTTCACAGATGAGATCAGCAGCACTGTAAGTAGCGTCTTGCTTCAGGCTTCGCGCTTCAGCTAGACTCAGGACGGAAGGCCTTCCGGGCGAGAAGTCAATTCGTTCGCCGGGAGAATTCCTGTGTACCCCGACTGGTGGTAGTCGCCTTGCTTTGCTGAGGTGACAGTATCTGCTGCGACTCGTGATCAGATGGTACTTGTGCTGTCGGCTTTGGTTGGGTCGCGAGTCGTTCGGCCGAGCGCTGAATATGAAGTCGGCGGATGGGAGGGAGAGACTGGTCTTGTTGTTCGGCTCACCGCTCCTTGGGGCTCCCTGCTCCCTCCCAGAATACGTACCATACATGACGAAGTAAGAGAGAGCCATATCAATAAGCCCTGCCAGCTATGTGTCGAATGCATCGCTACAATGTTTCGGTGGGAGAGTGAGGAAGAGAATTGCTTCTTGGCCGGCTTGCAGCTGTTGTACAGTGCGGAAGCAGGATCACGGACTGTAGACAGACATGGATGGCAGGGTTGATGATTCCGGGGGCCCATGAGAGAAATATGAGAGATCACATGTGGGGGGCGCGGTGGAATCAGGGATACGTCCCAACTCTGGTGGTTTGGATTATGACTTGTATCAGGTTTTAAAATAGGAATACAGTCGCAATCACAAGCAGTATAGGCACACATCTCTATCCAAGGCAAGGAAGCTATGCCTTCGCTGTGTATCAGAGGATGCGCCGTGGTCCAGAAATGCAGAGTGCAGAATGCAGCAGACAGAAGGCAGTGGATGAAATGAACCGTCACAACGACACCCTTTGTACTTTGTGGCCTTTGTGTACTTCGTGTGCTTCCTCTACTTCGTGTGCTTCCTGTCCTCCCCAGTAGTTCCCTGGGACAACATCACAACTGTTACCCCTCCGTACCAGTTCCCTGGGACCACCCCGGTCTCGAACATTTGACTTGAGAACCTCCCAACCGAGAAGGGCTCCGACTGACTGACTGACTGACTGACTATTGAACCAACAAACGAAGCAAAACGAACAAACCAACACACATCAGCTGCCTTGGATGTCCAGCGCCTGCTCACCTCCTCCTCCCTCTCCGCTGTTCAGGTACATGGCATATTTCAGAGAGTCAGGAGTCCCTGCGAGCCAGAAGCCATCGCACTAGGTACGTCTATGACCAATTTCCTACCTACCTCCCCATCTCTCTATCATCATTCAAGAAAATACACACCACCACCACCACTACCATACATACCACGTCCCTAAGAAAGTGAGCTATACCATACTCTCCCTACGAATACAACCCAACCCAACTCAACTCCAACATCCATCCTTCCATCCCTCTTCCTTCTCTATTCTTACCGCCCTGCCGATGCCAACTCCATCGCAAGATTCCCTCACCATACGAACACCATCTCCATCCTTGCCTGACTGACGCCTTCCCTCCTCCTCTCTCATCCAGCGCTGACCGCAACTATCAAGTCGGTGAAGATTCGGACGCCTTCGGAGACCTGAGCCTCTCTGCACTCCTTCCCACCACCCAGCTACGCCAACCAACCTCCACAGCTCTCACATTCCAGGCCAAGACTTGTGAAAAGCTCACAGAGTTGCCTCGAATTGGTTGGATTCTCACGAACCTTATCCCCGCATGAACTTTAGGCTAGTAGTCTTCCGACCTGGCGCAGCTATCTTCAAGGTAGGCAAGCTTTGCCTGCCTCGGAGAGCTGCTGTCGGTCATCTCAATAGCATTTTGGCTCCGCTAAGAGGATGGCCATGATACTGCCCAAGGGATTTGTGGTCAACGCCCCAGAGCTGAATGGTCAGATCGAGCGCATTGCCCGAGAACCCTTGGCTGGGGAGGAGATCGCAAAGTTCTGGAAAGGTAGCTAGCTACGCTCACTTGTCGTTCCTATACGCATTAACAACTCTCGAGCTAACATTCTTGTGTCTAGTCTATACAACCACAAAACGAAGACTTCTTGATCCCACTGCTGAGCGTCTGGAGAATTACTGGTGGCGTATATGGGGCAGTCGAAAACGAGAACTGGATGGTGCGACGGTTGCACGACTCTTTGCGGAGATCTCGGATGGAGAGAGCTTTGTACCACTACGGAGTCCTGCGAACCGCGACGAAGGAACTCCACCATCGGTACGAAGTATTTGGCCCTCCTGAAACCCAATATATACTGAATCTTGCAAATTACAGAGAAGAACACGAGCTGGACCAGTTGCTTCGAGCTCAAGTACCTCGGCATTGCACAATGCTCAGCAGGCCAGGCCTGGTACAACTTCTTCTTCTGCGGCTTCAAGAGCGCCGACTATAATGCCACCGCCAATTCTTAAGAAATCGAGAGGGCCATCAACAAGTGGACCTCGACCTACCGCGCGTTTCGTGTCCCCACATGATTCTGGCGAGGAGTCAGACCCGATCAGTCCCAATGCACACGTTGTAGTTCAACCTCCTTCTCCGGATTCACAGCATCTCAAGGTCGAGAGAAAGGCAGAGGGCGGCTTGGCACCAAACGGGAAAAAGAAAGGCCAAGCCTTTGTTGCATCTACAGCAGCAAATAAGAAACGGCCTGTAATCGTTAGGCGCCCGAGTTCACAAACATCGCAGTCTTCAACAGACAGCGCATCGAGGGCTTACGAATCCGCCCAGCAGTTGGCAGAGAATGAGGCATCATCGAAACAAGCTCCCCCAAACGTGCCAGTCAGGAAAGATTCGGCTCTTGGAGAGGTTCAAGCCGGGTTAAACAGAAAAGAAAAGGCACAGACTTCGAAATTCAAAGAGAACTTCTCCGCGTCACCAACAACACCGTCTCCTAAGAAGCGGTCCCAATTATCACGGAGGTCTGCATCCTCCAAACATGTCTTACCGCGAAAATCTGCTCCCGGGCCTCGTTACGAGCTGAACGGAGTGCCCGTGGAAGCTCTGTTAGATCAGCCAGGTCCTTCTACTCTTCTGCAAGCCATCGAAAACGGCGCAACTCCCGTCGAAGAACTTACTCGGGAGGAGCAGGAAGAAGTTGACCTACAGCGCTTACTTCTCGAGGAAGCTAAGCAGAATCAACACCAGACCTCTCGAAAAGCATCTTCAAACTCGTCGAAGAGTGAGGTCAAGATCTTGCACAACGCATCACGTCCTACTGCGGATGGACTTCAGAGGGCTGATATTGAGGCCATACGCTTATTGCCTGGCGATGTCAGGAGCACAGTGGGTCTGGCCTCGTTACCCATAGCAGGAGAACTCATCACGGAGTCGCCCAATAAGGACCTACCAAGGTCTGCCTCTGGAAAGGTGGACAAAGGGAAGGGTAGAGACCCAGAAGAGCTTGCTGCGATAGGAGAAGGTTCGCGCAAGGGTGGTATGTTTGCTAGAATGCCGGTGCAGCCAGTTTCAGATGCATCATCAACAGGCTCAAGTGCGATCAGCCAGCTCAGTAAAAGCAAAAGCAAGCTCACATTACTTCTCGAAAAGGATCGCGCTCGTACCGATGAGCATAAGAAGGAAGACAAAAAGCGCGGAAGGTCCAAGGACGACAAGAAGAGAGAGAAGAAATAAGGGGTGTGCTTAATAGTAATCAAAAGAAGAGAAGAATGAAACCTAGTGTATATGTCGAGACGAACGAAACAGCGACCAAGGGTTACAGGACGTACAGCGGGAAAAGTATTATTTTAGCGGGTTTCTTTTTTTTCTTGAAATTCTTCTCACGACGAACTGCCACATTTGCATTGGTAGGCGCTTTTGGGCTTGAATTTGGGGGCTCACTTTTCAACCATACAAGGAGGCTTTGCATCGGTTGGGCGTCATGGGTCAGGGTAGGGGGTTTGAGACCTGCCTTGTGCTTTTAGTGTTGTGATTGCTGCAGCGGGATGGTTGTAACATAGGTAAAGATAAGGGCTATGATATGGGTGCAAATACAGACTTGCAATGTATATATATATATCTATACATACAACAAAACAAGCTCTTCCAGTCTTGAAATAGTTTACTATTTCCACGCACTTGTCTCCCTCCTTTCGCGGAAGTCATGTCACTTCCGTACCTTGATGGTTTGGTTTACTTGCTAGCCTTGACACGTGATGAATATTTGCGTGAGATTAATAGGTATTTTCAAAAGAAAAGTTAATTCCTGAAGTAAAGATGGAATCACGTATTAAAGGCCAACGAGTAAAACGGCGAATATCCCCGCCCTTTTTCACGAAAATAGATCATGAACAGATTGAGCTGAGTTTGAGACTAGAATGGCTAAGATTCTTATTATGCCCGTCGCCTTTGACAAGCTTCTCCATTCACAGCATATTGGAATTTGCTCTATGGAACACCACAATTTGAGAAGTAAAATTACACCACGGAATCAAATTTTGTCGCATGCGATCTATTTTCCTGTCCCATCAATGCTCCCCAACCCCTTTCAATATATAATGTCTATATGCTCCGAAGTACCAATTGCCAGTCCCCATATCAACAACTGCTCTATTGCAGCGTTTATGTGAGAGTGTAACCACCGTCAACTCTGAGATCTGCGCCGGTGATATAACCCGATGCATCAGACGAGAGGAAGGTAACGGCGCCCATCAGATCTTCTGGTTGGCCCATCTTGCCCTGGGGGATGAGCGAGGTCCATTGCTTCTTGAGATCTGGCTTGTCGTCGAGAATCTTCTTCGTCCTGGATTCAATTAAATTAGCAATGCCTAGGTTGGCCATGTGGGGAGGACCTACAGTGCTGTGAGCATGTAGCCGGGGCTAATGCAGTTGACGCGGATTCCAGCTTCAGCCCACTCGACCGCCAAACTCGACGCCAGATGTCTGACAGCAGCCTTGGCAGCATTGTAGGGTGCTTGTGGTTGTGGTACGTTGACAATGGAGCCAGACATGCTGCCGATGAAGACCATGCTTCCAGGGGCCTTGCGCTCCATCAAGTGCTTTGCTACAGCAATAGCAAACAGGTATGTTCCATCGACGTTGACGCCCCATAGCTTCCGAACTCTCTCAATTGGATAATTGATTGCTTCAAAGTTCTCGGTGAAGCCGGCGGATGTGACCAGATTATCAATTCTGCCGTGCTCTGAGATGATCTCGGCGATGGCTGCTTCGACGGACTCTTGAGACGACACATCAGCATAGTGTGCAGTCACTCTTGGGATCCTATTCATGGAGGTTAGATGGTTCTCCTGCTGGGAATCTGGGCGTTCTACTTCTCTGCTCCTGGGTTCTCCTTCTTGAAAGCTGCCACGAGCTCTGCAGCTTGCTTGGCTGCCTCCTCCTCTGCGAGGTGTTAATAACGTGCTTGCTACTCAAGCAATGGTGATTTTGCTTACGGTTCAAGTCGACAATGGCAACATCAGCACCAGAGATTACCAGTGCCTGACTCATGACTAGGCCAAGACCTCTGGCACCACCTGTAACTACACCGACTTTGCCCTCCAAAGAGAAGGAGGCGAGGGTACGCTTGAAATGAAGACCACCTCTTCCTTGTACAGGCTTACTCGATGGAAGCTCATGCTCTTCGGGGTACTCAACCTGCACGGATGAATCAGTTCGCGCGAATGACCCTTCGTGGTCGTGGTCGCCTGCGGAGGCCTCCTTGTCACCTTTGCAGAGCGTGGTGCTCATGTGAAATGCTCGCTGAGCAGAGGCGGCTGGGAATGTGCGAGTGGCAGCTGCTGGCGCTTGGGACGCCTTCACAGCGCGAGCTGTCTGGCGGAGAAGCTGTGACCGAAACATTTCTGGGACGGTGCGAGCGAGGGAGGAGTTGAAGTAAATCAAAGTGATCAGACGCAGGAAGAAGAAGAAGAAGAAGAAGAAGAAGAAGAAGAAGCTGAGGCCGGCGACTGGAAAGGGATGTATGTATGTGGTCGAAGCAAATAGATGTAGATTTTCCTGAAAAGAAGAAAGAATCAATTGAGTGGGCGGAGGATGTAGCAAGTGAGACGGGTCAGGTAGTAGTAGTAGTGGTGGTGGTAGGTAGGTAAAGTTGAAGGAAGGGTTGGTTGGTTGGTTGGTTGGCGGTTGGAGAAAAAGGAACAGAGCAGAAGCTTCAAATTATTATCAAGGTTATGTGGTAAAGTCGTCGGTCGGTGGTACGAGCTTGAGCTTGGAGCCCTGGGGGTGAGTAGACGCAGGTGGGGTGGGTAAGTAGCAGTAGCCAAACCGTCGGAAGCCATCCGACGTCACTCATCGGGGGTGCCTGAAATTCGAGGACCCGCGGCGTACGTGTGGGTCGCTTCTTTTACCTCCTTCGTGCAGTAGGTAGGTAGGTACTTCGTACTAGCTATACCTTAGGCATGTTGAGTCCGTGCCGTCGTACCGGAGTTTTGGACCCGAGGCACCGCCATGGAAGGAACCATGTTGATTTACAACATTTGCAAGAAAAGGGTGGCCTCCTCAGCCCTTTTACTGGTAAATTCCTGCAATATGGAGTCCTCCATGGTTACTAGGCAGGTATTGTGGAGTCAAGTGTCGGATTCCACATGCAGAAAATGAGCCCCACTAGGTAGTGCGACGGTACCTATTCCCAAAAGGTATTCCGGGGCCCGGGGGAAGATCGCTGATGGCCAAGGACCCCTTGCCTGAGGCCTCCGCCTTACCTAAGGTAGGTAGGCACGGGGCACGGGTAGTTAGCGCTGCCGCTTTACCCCTCCGAGAAGACGGCACTTCGTACCTAGGTACCTAGGTATATTTATATAACCTGGTGCCTAGATACCTTAACTAATTGACTTGGTAGATAGTACCTACCTACCTACCTAAACAGCCATCACTCTGTCATTTGATCATTTGCTAACCTGCAGGAATTGTAGATGAATTAATGCTGTGCTGCTTTTGCCAATTTCGGCCACTGATTTCGGATGCGAAAAACGTACGGAAACCGTCTGGCTTGCCCGGATTCTGCGACGCCGCCAGCCCGACAACCCGACAACGCCACTCATCGTCGTCACGTCACCACGACTGAACTACAACACCATCACCATCACCTTGTCCACACTCATCCCCCAACCTGGCCATCCGCCGTCGAAATCCAATTACACATTCCAAGCCATAAGAACTACAACCATCATGTACACCAGCCTTGCCCTCGCGGCTATCCTTGGTGTCGGTCAAGCCTTCTTGATCCCCCCCAGCATCTCTGCTGCCGACAGAGATATCGTGAACACGCTCCCCTTCGAGCATGCGCTTGAAGCCGACACGAGAATCCTCGAGCTCAACTGCCCTGGATGTCCTGTCATGGCATCCGATCTGTCGGGCCACCCACACATGTTGCAGATGGATAACAAGCTTCGACTAAACTTCTCCGTCGCTCACGACGAGGTGGATAAGTTGTGCCTGAACGGACTCGCAATCTATCCCAGTAAGTATATTCTCTGGGCCAAAAACTCTTTCTTTGAGGCAGGTTCATGAGCTGCGCGACACGTCTTTATAGTTGGGAAATCTGTTGTAGCTCGTGGATCATGGCTTAACCTCTCCTAAACCTACATGAAAGAGGCAATACTGACTCAGAGAGCATTTAGTGGATATCGTCGGCTTCCATGGACTGACAGCCCCTCAGATCGTTCGTGTTGGCAGTAAACCTTCCATTGCTGGCTCCCCTCCACTGGGATTCCATCTCAGTATCGGACAACCACGTCAATCTTCAGAGGCCGATCAACTACATCTCTACGAGCTTGAACTTGAAATTGTCGAGGTTTTCGATAAATTTGTAGATGGTATCGAAACGGTCAATCTGAAGTTCCTCAAAACACCTAGTGGAAAGATCATGATCAGCGACCTAGGGACTGTACCATCAAGCAAGCCATCGTTGCCCGTGCCAGTGCACTATGACCATGGTCAAGAGTGCACGTCAGCAATTTGTAAATGGAGAGCTATAATCGCCGACAAGCTATCGAAGCTCAAGGGCTGCATTAGCAAGGTTCGTCCTGGACACAAGCGACCAAAGCCTTATGGCCATGATCGGCCGCGTCCAGAAGGTGCTCGTCGCCCACACCACCACCACCACCGTAAACACGGTGCCTTTACAAGAATCATGAGAAGCATCGTCCTTCACATCGGTATTCCTATTATTATTGGCGTTATCGCAGGTACGTGATTAATGAACATCCCTACCCTCCGTACGCACCAAAAGTCAAGTATAGCAAATGCTAACATTCATTCAGGCGTAACAGCTAGTATTGTCGGCATGGTTGTCGGACATCTTGTGATATTTATCTGGCGTTTGTTGTTCCGTCGCGAGTCAAAGCACACCCAATATGTTAAGCTTCAGCCAGAGGAAATCGAAGATGGCAATGTTGATTCCAAGGGTCCTCCTCTAGTCTACGAGGATGCCCCGGCCTACGAAGAGGCAGCGGTCGATGAAAAGTCCTCCGAGTAACGTAAACGAGGAAGCTCGGGAAATACGGTGTCAAATGAGAGGCGGTCATGCCAAGTTCAATCACAGGTTGATGAACAAGACCGGTTGTGGGGAACGGAATGGCTGCTACGAAGTTTTACGATGGACCCGGTCGGTGGCGACGGAGGATACGGAGGATGTGAAACCTTATCAGCGATGCTTTTTTTCTCCTATGTCAATATACAAAATGTCGGGACTGACTGAACAATCCGCGTTTTATTCCAAAAGGCAACCCAAAACTTCTTATGATAATGGGGTACTATATCAGGTAATGTGCATGCTAGGAGCACCAGAATTATCTTCAGCCCTGCCTAGGCCTTAATGCTGCATCATAGGTAAGACTTCCTTTTATAAAAATAACTCCCGAACGTGGAGAACCGTGGGTTGGCTTTTAGGGAACGCTACTGTAGGCAGAGTTTACCGCGACCAAGGGATCGGTAAAGTAGGCACCGTACCTATAAGTAAGTACCTTAAGGTATTGAGCCAGGGCCAAATTTCAACCGTAGGAACCCACCTTTGGCATTAAGACCAGAAACGCCAGCTTCAATGCAGAGGAGTGAAGTATCAACCAAACTTATCAAACCGTATCAGGACATTTTCAGCATAATTAGGAAATAATATGTCTCACAGGTGTTGGGTGGGGCCAGCATGGGGAGAAATCAAAGAGATCACCTGGGAGATAGATAGCATCTGGGAATAAATGACTAGGTCTAAGTAATTCAAATCTTAGTTTTCCTAGTGCAGGCCATTCGTATTAGGACCGCAAATTAGAAGCAACCCACATCTGCGACGGACGAGGAAATTCATTTCCTGAAATTTTAAAATGTTTGGAGTCTAGTGATTTTATTTTTGAGTACCTATAACTGGAGAGTAGTTTTTTAGAAGTCAGTCACCGGCGAGACCACTACTAGGGGAACGGCAAATGGGAGCGTGACATCATGGTATGCAAGCACAGAGAGATGCATGGCAGGATTAGGGAAGTGCACTGGTTACCAATATGTGAGCAAAAATTCAATACTCAAGTCCACTTCCCCTTGGTACAAAACAGAAGGTACTCACTCAATATTTCAAGCTCTCCACTTCTCAGGCTATAAAACATACAATCCACCGCCGGGTATCATGCAAGAGGCAGGCAACTGATTATTCTCATACATCTAATGAAATCAGCCCAAACTCCGAGCTACATCTACAAAACCCATCCTGAATCTCTCTCCGTACATTAATATTTAGAAGGTCCTCATGATGCTCCAGGTTTCGGGCTACTGGCAGCACTCCCACCACCTCGTTTCATTAAGCCTGCGAAGAAAGCCGAAAGCGCTTCATTCTGCGATTTTCCGTCGGGTGAGGAGACGCTTGGAGTTGTTGGTTCCGGGGTTTGATAGGTCTGCCGGTCCTGAAGCTTGTTAATAAACGTTTGCGTTTGATTCAGAGACGGAAATACCTTCAGCCTCTGGAGCATATCATCAGCATCGACTTGAATACCACCCATATTGAATTGCACAGGCCCAATATGTTCGTTCACACGACCCTGCTCTGCATGACTGTCTTCGCCATTATCAATGCCAGATACCGATGTCTGGCGACCCCGAATAAGTCTGCTGCTGTCCATACCAGATGTATCTGCTGTCTGCCTGATTTTCTCCAGTACTTCTAGTTGCTTGGCAAGGAAATTCTGTGCATCAAGGCTCGAGACCTCAAGTTTGTGCCCATTGCTTTCTGCGCTTGCGGCTTGGAGGGCGTCAAGGCTAGGGTCACGGATTGTCTCCTCATAGGATGCCACTGCGCTTCCTGGTACACGAGACGCTTCAAAGTCTTCCACCTGTGAGCCATCGCCAGTGCCATTTGAGTGATCATTCGACATGGATTCTGGCCCCTCCTCGATATCCAGTGACCATCCCTTGTTTACAGCTTCTACATCGAACCCTTCTCGAAGGACCCTAATTTTCCCCCAAGAATCCCAGTTTGGAGGTACCACGACCTTGTCGCGGTCAATGAGATTGTGTTTAAGAGGCTGGCGTTTGATTAGAGAATGTATTCCGAGAGAGGAGTGTATTAAACTCTGTATCGGACTTGGGACAGATGGTATTGTGTAGATAAGGGAAGCACCGTCTGAAATGATGTCAAAATAAGTTCAGTCATGTCAGCACTCTTCTGATCACTTACGTTTGAGTAGAACCGTTCGCATGAACTGGAGGACGAAATCAAATTCCTCTTCTTTCCACGCCCGCTCCTTTTCCAAGGCCTCTATACGATCTGACTGCACATATAACCGATTAGCAACAAGTTCATCTTGGCCCAGCCCAGGATAAAACTTACATTTTGACAAACGACGCATAACGGTAACCCGAGGGCTTCCTCCCACTCTCCAGGTCCTAGAGGCAAAGTCACGTCTCCCTCGTTTGCAGCGCTAGTTCCGCCACCGTCCAGACTATTTGCCCCACGGCCCCTGTCCCGCCAGCTAATCATGACTTCCTCCATGGTATCTTTGCAGTCCGAATCCAAAGAGACTACCAAAGTCCGTAGGAGTCGTATCCAACTGCGCAGTTCCCTCAGCCAGAACCAGGGCTGCGACCAGTCCAGCAATATGACAATGAGCGTGTTCGGTATCGTTTGTGGTGTGAGTAGGGGTTGCAAGAGAGGAGTAAAGGACGGTGATGGGTCGGCCAGAAGGTATAATGAAAGTCTTGCAAGAATATCTTCATACAATTAGCAAATTCCGCAAGAAAACAAGGAAACAGTACCTTCATGGTCCGCATCCAGGACATCTTGATATGTATAACCCAGGGCAAAGTCATTCGCTATCGGTGGCTGTTTGGTGCTTTGTCGGTCCTGTTTTCTGATTTCTTCGCCCGCCAGAGACTCGAGAAACTCCTTCTGAGAATCAGAAGTACCGCCTGTCACATTGTCAGACTTGAGATTGAGGCCGAGCTGGTGGGTTTACCAAGAACAAGTATATTCTTTTCCGGCAGTCGTTTCCCACTAGCAACCCCGTCCAGCATTGAGGACCACATGTCCTTCTTCGCATCTGGGCTTTTCGACCTATCATGATCACTAGAGGACGAGACTTGCGTATACGTAGAGGTTCTGTTATTGGAAGCCATTGTGTGATGGGAGAGTCCTGAAGCTCAGGAGGCGGCGCCCTTGGGGTCCTTTCTTGCGCGACGAGATGGCGCGCTGGAGGATTGCAATACGCTATTTCGCTCTGGGGATCCGTAGGCAGCTCTCGAATCAAACAAAGCTTCAATCTTGTATTTCATGGAACGCTTTACCCGGTAATCCATTTCATGTTGAGGTTTAATTCTCGTTGTGTTGCTTCTTTGAGTGAGTGAATTGCGCCAAAGACAGCTCTGGTGCTGCCGCATGCAAGGCCCGTGCCTGACTTTTCTTCAGCCTTGCGCCTCCACCATCCTCCAGGCTTTCTGTCAAGGACGCCTTTTGCCTTCTTTGCCCAGAAAAATACGCAATATTACATCATGAACAGCATCCGCCAGATACAAGAGCTCAATAAACGTGAGCTTGAGAATGGAGTGTAAGCCATGCCCATAACCTCCCTATTTTCCCTCTTCCTAAACAAATTGGCAGCTCCACCGAAGCATCATGGCATGCAGACTACCGCGACACAGCGTATATTTACATAGGAGGCCTTCCGTTCGAGCTTTCCGAGGGCGATGTAATCACAATATTCTCCCAGTTCGGCGAGCCTACTTACATCAATCTCGTGCGCGACAAGGAGACCGGCAAATCCAAGGGATTCGCTTTCCTTAAATACGAAGATCAGCGAAGCACAGATTTAGCTGTTGACAATCTAGGAGGGGCTGTGATCATGGGAAGAACTTTGAAGGTTGATCATACCAGGTACAAGAAGAAGGACAACGAGCCAGACGAAGGGATTTCCCTGGAGGAAACGAAGGAGATCGAGAGTGGAAATGACAGGAGGAAACTACAGCGTACCAGTGAAAGTCTGAGTGAAGAAGAGCGGCCTATGATCAGAGAAGAGAGGGAGCTAACTGCACTCATCCATGATCATGACGAGGACGATCCTATGAAGGCCTTTCTGATCGAAGAGAAGAAGGAAGAAGTTGCTCTGGCGTTAGCCCGAGTCAAGAGTGCGAGGCAGCCAGAAAAGGAGCACAAGCACAGGCATCGACACCATAAGTCAAGGGGGCCAAGAGGAGAACGAGACGATGAAGATGAGGGTAGGCGCCCTCGGAGGTACGGAGACGAGCGTCATAGAAGAAGGTCACGCTCCAAAGAGGACTCAACATCAAGAAATAGCGAGGGTGGATCTCGCCTTGGTAGACCGTCCGAGGAAGATGGGTCAAAAGAGTACAGTTCCTATCCTAGGAGAGACGGTCGAGATCAAGGGAGGGCTAGTGATGGCTCCAAATCTTGTGGCGAACGGATCTTGTGGCGAACGGCAAAGCAGAAGAGATGATTCTCGTGAAGACAGGTATCGCCGCTCAAGAATGAATTCTTAAACTGAATCTCAGGATGCCATCCATTTGTACTGGCCAAACCATTTACGTCCATGCAGCGGCCCCTCGTTAACGCCCTGGGCTGCTCTAAATAATGCGGGCCGATCTAACCTAAAGATTTCCGCAAATCCAGCCCTGCTCTCCAGAACTCCATCAACAATATCTACCATTACGCCTTGTCAAATGCCATACCCAAAACACCAGAAAGGCTTGAGGCTCAGTTCTCGCCAAGATATTTCTTCCACCCATCCCTCACACAATAGCGCCTGCCATCTTCTCCATCCGCAATCACAAATTTCTCCCATCGAGCATCTTTTCCGGCTCCAATCACGATTATGCTATGGTCACTCGTCCATCCGATAATCCCCTTTGGTAGGCGGGTTCCAAAATCTGGCAATCTTTGCGTGGGTGATCCTGATTGCAATTCGTCGCCAATTTCAAAATGGGCAGAGGCAAAAGAATATACATCGGAAAAGACTCGTGGCAAAAGAGGTATGCGCCCAAGTATGCCCCATTTCTGGCATGTCTCGACATCCCCAAGAGCTGGACTGCCTCCACCAGGTCCCATAGTTGTCAGTCTTCGATTATCTGTAGGTGTGTCGGATCTTGGAGGCCTAGTAGGATGCGGGATATCGAAGATATGTAGAGTAGACTTGTCTGAGGTGACAGCAAGGAGCTGGCCGGAGGGTGATATTGCTACAGAGTAGATGGTAGCATGATCAACCCCACGCCTCAATTCAGCAAGCTTTCCACAATTGCTGGTTGAAAAGACTCTGATGAGTGTTCCCTGAAGTTATTTAGCAATGTGCTAGAAAATATTCATAAATGTGACTTGCCGCTTCGCTGGCTGTGGCCAGAACTTCACCATCGCGGCTCATGTCAAGAGCCCTCAAAGAAGAGCTATGAGCCGGTATTATACTAACATTGCCAGTAGCTAACTCAATGAGTTGAACTTGTCCAGGTGTTCTCCCGGGAAAGGCGAGCGTCTTCGAAGCCAAGCAACAGAGCCCTAAAGGGTTGTCCGCGGTCTCGAAGACTCCCCATTCTTTTGTTTCATCCAGGCTATAGACACGGACACTATTGTGAAGAGCCACCACGACATGGGATCTTGTCAATCTGACTCCGCGCGCTGCCGTGCGAACGGAAAGCTGCCTAACGATCTTCTGCTTTGCATCATCCCAGATCACCACCTGTGTAAAATCAGCATTTCTGCTCCAAAGCATAGTTCCATGTGAACAGACTGTGTTTTGAGGGAATTTTGGTTGCTTGCCTCCTCCAACAAGTGCAACGAAATTGGAAGATCCAAGCATCTCAATCTCTCCTACTCCAGCATTGAAATCTATCAGCGTAAGTATGCCATGCAGCCCGGCGGTTTCGGCAGGTTTTACCTCGCGCAATTTCGAGTTGACATTGCTCTGAATTAAATACTGCGGTCTGTATTAGCTGCAGGGTACGGTACAGCATGAATCTCCATAAACTCACTGCAAAATCCAGTGTCAAGACCTACGGAGAAACAACTGGCGTCCTGGTTGAAGGAGGCTGACAAGGCTACGGGATTGTTGGAGCTCTCAATAGCGGGTCTGGTGTTCATCTTTGCTGCTCTTGTCGATCAAAAGTGTTGGCGCGATGAATGGTGCATAAATGCCTTCTGTGCAGTATTGCTTATGAAGCTGTGCGCATGTTATGTAGAACTGCAGAAAATATAGATGTTGTCGTCTTTGACTCGATGTGGCCGACCTTGTGACAATCACTTGCCGGGAAATTTGGCTGGCAGCCTGGTCCGTGCAATTATACCTGGGCGGGCTCACAAGGAGGAGCCAACGGCTAGGACAAGGACAACGACAACGACGACAACAACAACAAAATCAATTTCTTTGCGGACGGAATCAAAGCCTCTCGGTCCGGGGCAAACACTACATACTGCATCCATTGCAGCGAAAAGTAGCTTGTATCCAGCCTGCCTTTACGGCCTATGATCATTGTCATAATTCGTCAGCCTTGTCCTAGTGGTAGCTAGATTAGGTAAAGCGCGACCCCATGCATTCTTTCGCTTAACCTCCAAATTCAAGAGATTCCCCTGAGGAAGGCCCTCTCGACCGCAACTTTGTGTCGTGGATTTCGCGTCTCATAGAACAATTACACCCTCTGCATCTCCCCAACATCGCTTCTCCAATCTCATCACAATCAGTTCAAGGCGCACCTATTCTCGCCCCAACTTCCTCCTGAGAACGCAGTCGCCATCATGTCATCTCCATTGAGCGCAGTATGTTGTCCCCTTCGGCGACGCCCATCAACCCCTTATGGATTTTCTGACCACAGTGCCTGGTAGTACCACGCACAGGTCTGAGTTTGCACATCGACATCCTAATGTGCCGATACTAACCTCAACTCACCTCCAGATCAAGATCCGCAGGAAGAAGAATGTCAAGAAGGGAATCCAGTTCTGCTTGATGGTATGCGGTGCATCGGGAACGGGTACGTTAGATGATGCTCAGAGGCCTATCCCACAAAATTGACACGAACCCGTAGGGCGAACTACCTTTGTTAATACGCTCTGCGGAAAGAAGGTCCTCGCGGGCAAGGATGCCGACGATGCCAACAATGCGCACCTTGAGGAGGGTGTAAAGATCAAGCCCATCACAGTCGGTGAGCATAAGCATTCCCCACACAATTCAAAAGAACTAGAATCTAATCGAGCACCAGAGCTGGAGTTGGACGAAGAAGGAACACGCATCTCTCTCACCATTGTCGATACACCCGGTTTCGGAGACCAGATTGACAATGAGGCAAGTTTTGGTGAGATTGTAGGCTATCTCGAGCGACAGTACGACGATATTCTCGCAGAGGAGTCCCGTATTAAGCGTAACCCTCGTTTCCGCGACAATCGTGTCCATGCGCTTCTCTACTTTATCACACCTACGGGCCACGGGTAAGTCCACTCTGCAACGTTAGTCTGGATGTTGGCTCACGAGGTTGCAGTCTACGAGAATTGGACATTGAGCTCATGAAGCGCCTTTCACCCCGAGTCAACGTTATCCCTGTTATTGGAAAAGCTGATTCTCTAACGCCTGCTGAGTTGGCCGAATCCAAGAAGCTTGTCATGGAAGATATCGAGCATTACAGAATCCCCGTTTACAATTTCCCATACGACATTGAGGAGGATGACGAAGACACGGTTGAGGAAAACGCCGAACTTCGCGGTCTGATGCCATTCGCTATTGTTGGTTCCGAGGAGGTTGTTGAGATCGGTGGGCGCAAAGTCAGAGCTAGGCAATATCCATGGGGTGTTGTGGAGGTGGACAACCCAAGACATTCTGATTTCCTTGCCATTCGAAGTGCTCTCTTGCACAGCCATTTGGCTGACTTGAAGGAAATCACTCATGATTTCCTTTACGAAAATTACCGTACCGAGAAACTCAGCAAGAGCGTTGAGGGTGGTGCTGGAGCGTAAGTGAAGTCGGCTCGTCTATGTGATGCAATATTCTAACTATGAAATAGTGATTCATCGATGAACCCGGAAGATCTGGCATCTCAATCAGTCCGCCTAAAGGAAGAGCAACTCCGTCGCGAGGAGGAGAAGCTAAGAGAAATTGAGGTCAAGGTGCAGAGAGAGATCAACGAGAAGAGACAGGAGCTTTTGGCCCGTGAGAGCCAGCTTAAAGAGATTGAGGCGAGAATGCACCGGGAGCAAAGCGCACACCTCGAGGCAACGAATGGCGGTGGACATGCAACTGACTCGGAGGCTTAGGCGATGTAATTGATGGTCGATGGGGTGGTTCTGGAAGTATGCACCTCCAAAGGCAATGCTCGACAAATAGGTGGGCCTGTTTACATTTCAGGCTGCTTATAGGCTTCTGGAGCTCGGGGGATTCTTCTTGCGGGTCGTTGACGGCTTGCATTTGCACCATTACTCTGGCTATAAAAAGCTGATCATGTGTTTTCTTATCAACTTCTAATGTCCAGCTAAACTATTTCTGTTCTCATACCCGTGTTCTTCTATGAGGGACTGCATTGTGAATACTCCTTTTTTCCTTGTGTCTGTAGTAGCTAGCATTATGAAAATCTTGTTTATTGCTAGGAGTGTTAGTTATCCTGCTCGAGAGCCAGTAGGTTGGTTGGGTCAGACATCATCCCTTGGGTAGGGCACCGTTTTCATGTTGATATTCAGTACGAATAGAAACAATGATTCGACAAGTACTTCGTACCAGATTCAAAATGACTCCTTGGTCATGATGCCTAAGGCAGGACGCCTGCGGGGCCGTGCACAGAAGCAGAATAGGTAGGTGTAGGGCACCGGGGTAGGTCCGGAGACGGAGCCTTGTAGGCAGGTGCAGGCGTAGGCTGGAAGTACACCGTACGGTACCTACCTAGGTACGAAACATCTGGGATGACGGAATCAACTAGAAGGCGGAGCTGAACTACACCTTCCTGGAACAACCTCTCACCAACACATCAATACTACAATCGAAAACTGTCCCATACAGTACGGCTAGGTAAATTCTTGCGATGTCTAGTGCCACGAAATTCAGCCCTGCTGCACAGCGAGATTCTCTCGATGAATCGAGCCGCTACTCGCAACCCCCGCCAGCATACGCCGATGAGCCCACCTCCTCGACCGACCAAGCTGCCCTCCTCGGAGGACCGAGAAGCAGTGAGGATAACATTCCAGATGACTTCAAGGTATGCTGATCGTGTGATATTACTCTCTGCAAGTCTTACTAACGACTTCTAGTTCGGCGGCACCGTCGCAGAGGCGACCATCGACATCCGAATGGGCTTTGTTCGCAAGGTCTATGCTATCCTGTACGTATGACTTCTGCAGGACATATCGCACACAGCGTTGATACCATTTCATTTATAATCCATGTAGTTAGTCTAGGCGGTTCAAGCAGGAAATTGAGATGGAACACAAGATTGAACTTTTACTTCAACAGCGAGATACTACATGGTCTAACACTTCTGCAGTTCTGTCCAACTTATCGCCACGGCTATCCTGAGCTCTGTTTCCTTCTTCAGCGAATCTTACAAAGAATGGATCCAGACAAACCAATGGATGATGTGGGTTTCGGTAAGTCAAGCTCTTCGGCCTCGTACGGACACGAGCAGCACACAGAGCGCAGCATCAGTATTCGTTGGAGGATGGGAGAGCCAACCTGGTAATCCTGCAGCTGCTCCTAGTGGTAATTTGGTGGGCTCAAATCGCTCTGAGCGGGTCAAACCAATCAGTAATTCAGCCAAGGCTCGACTGTCCACCTCCAGCTTGGAATCCTACTTTATTACATCGTTTTTATTAACGAATGTTTGCTAACCATCTCCACTACCTAGCTTTTTGGCGCCATCGGATTCATGTTCCTGACTTACTGGAAGCGTAAATCATACCCTACGAATCTACTCTTTCTTTCAGGCTTTACCACTCTTGAGGCTTACTCCATATCCGTCATTGTATCTTTCTATCAGTCGAAGATCGTACTTCAAGCCGTCCTCCTTACCGCTGGTATATTTGTAGCCTTGACGGTATTCGCCTGCCAGACCAAGTATGACTTCACGTCATGGATGCCATACTTATTTGGCGGATTATGGGCGCTTATACTATTTGGGTACGTTATCTCTGCACACTGAAATTTCATATGGCATACTAGTCCTAGGACTTTGAGCCATTCCTCGGAGTTGACCACATTGTACTTCGGGCCTTTGGAAAACGGGCAGCGCTGACTTCATGAACAGCTTCATGGCGGCCTTCTTCCCAGCGAACAGCACAGTTGAGCTCGCATACTCTGGTATCGCTGCACTGATTTTCAGTGGCTACATACTTGTGGATACCCAGCTGGTTATGAGACATTACCATGTCGAAGAGGAAATTGCAGCTGCCATCAGTCTCTATCTGGACATCATCAACTTGTTCCTAGCCATCCTCCGAATCCTCAATAACCAGTCAAATAATTAGAAAGGATGAATGAAGGCAATGTGAATTGAATAGCAGAATAACGAGCTCAGTTGGATCAGATTGCATGGTTTTATTGTGGGCGTTTGTTATGGCAAGGAAAGGATGGGAATGGAGACGGGACTCAGTCTTGCTTACACAGCACGTTCATACTCCTTTTAATAAATTTCATGGTTGTACTTTTACTTTAACTGATAGCCTTGGTTGGTCGCGATGCGCCTGCTCAAACATAATTTAATCTTCCTGTGCAATGGTTCTCCGGAAACACGGACACCAACGGGGTAGACGGGGTCAGAACAGATGTTCACTCGTCCTTCGCCCTTTTGCATGCTTCCATCGAACAACCCGAAGCCGCATGTTCCACGCTGAACATCTGAACTTTGGGTAACGAGAATAGCCAATGGCAGTGCTTGCGAGTACGAAAAAGAACATAAATTACGGAGAGATCAGAAAAAGAAAGGAGGGAAGGAGGAAAGGAGCAAAGAAGGAAATTGCCGAAGGGTAAGAAGGTCTGTCACTATCCATCCCCTTTTCTGCAGCGCGCGAGTTAAGCATCACTCACAACGACCTACCTCTCTACCTTACCTACCCCACGAACACTACCACTACCACCACCACCACCGCCGCCGCCGCCAGCCAAATAGTACGATACAGTACCTGTTCTATTCTTAGTACGCACCAGCGTACGGCACTTCGGGGCTTCACCAGCTCATCTTCGTTGGTATGCTCGGGCTTCACGAACTTCCTCTGCGTTACCCTGGGTGTTTATTCAAACACCCACCATCTTCGAGTTCCTCACTTATTGCGGGGTCTATCCATACAAAGCGCATTGTGCTGGACGTTCAATCTTGATGCGTTGATTCGGTGCGCACGATCCCCATCGTTTTGTTTCGTACACCGCCTTCAAACTTCAGCATCTTCGCTCTCTCCACCCTCGTTACCGTAGAGCAACCGTACCTCCTTTCGACACTTTCGACTCGGCCCCCTAGACATAATCCACTCCCAGTATTCTACGTACATGTCAACCTTCCTTCTCTTGATTTGATTTCCACGACCATCGAGAGTTCCTCGCGCCCTCTCGATTGGCCCCCCAAATTCCAATCAACTTTTTTTTTCCCGCGCCTTGTTAGGAACCATTGAATCCGCCCCGTCGCCATGAACAACACCTCAGCAGTTTCCGAGTTCCAAAACAAAAAGTCAGAGGCGGCGCACGAGTGGCTACATCAGAATGGCGGCGTCATTAGTGGCATAGAGCACAAGATCGGTTTTGGAGAGGCTCCAGTGGACACCATGGTCGTAAGGAGGAAAACCAAGAAGAAAGATGAAGGGCCCCTGGAGATCATATGTGCATGGTTCGCAGAGCATCAAATTGGTACTGACTCTTCCTGCCCTACCCAGCAAGCACAAAAAGCTAACATACTTGTCCAGGGCTTTCTGTCAACCTCCTCATGCTTCTTGCATTGACCCATATCTGTTTCCCCAAAGCTCGACGGCACACGCGCAAATTTGTCGAGCTCTCATACTACAATGCCGAATCTGGCGACTATTATTCAGGTTGGAATGATGCCTGGATGGTACTGCACTGGATTGTTGTTTTTACTGGACTTCGAGCATCTGTAATGGATTATATTTTAGAACCATTCGCAAAACGGGGTGGTGTCAAGACACAAAGAGATCAGACCAGATTCGCTGAGCAGGCTTGGCTTCTCATCTACTATTCTGTTTTCTGGTCAATTGGCATGGTAAGAGCACTTCAGACCTCTTGTGTAGCTACCTTGCTAACCTACCTAGTACATCTGGGTTAATTCTGAGTATTGGCTCAATCTGAAGGAACTCTGGACTAATTGGCCAAGTCGAGAGCTTGGTGGCTTGCGAAAATGGTACATTCTAGTACAGTATGCCTTTTGGCTTCAGCAGATTATGGTTATCCATCTCGAAAAAAGAAGGAAAGACCACTGGCAGATGTTCACTCATCACATCGTAACCACCATGTTACTTTTCACTAGTTATGGATACCACCAAACCAAGGTAGCCAATGTGATACTTTGCTTAATGGATGTTGTCGATATCTCTCTTCCGGTAAGATCCCCTTCCCCTGCTCTATCAAAGCGCTTCTCACAGAACTGTAGATTGCCAAATGCTTGAAATATCTTGGCTTCACAACAATCACCGACGTTGTTTTTGGAATCTTTATGGTCACCTGGCTGGCGGCACGACACGTTGGCTACTTGATGATCTGTCATTCCGTCTGGGCTGATATCCCTGCAACGATCAACTATGGATGCTACAAAGGCAAAAATGCTGACCTTACGGGTCCCTTCCCGCCTCCAGATCGATTCTTCCATCTCATCGACCCTTTCCGCGATCCTGAGGGAGTCGTATGTTTCAATCACGAAATCAAATGGGGCTTCTTGAGCGCACTTCTCTTCCTCCAAGGCATCACTTTATTGTGGTTCTGGATGATTGTCAAGGTCGCAATGAAAGTTCTGCAGGGGGCTCCAGCGGAGGAGCCACGGAGCGACGACGAAGGCGACGAAGACAAGCTTCTCGATGAGAAAGTCAATGAGGTCTTTGGCAAATTGGATGGGCAGCCATTTGAGGAAGAAGTTGGTGTCGAGGCTATCAATCTCAAGGGACGTACATCGAATGCTTCAAAGCGATATAGGAAAAGTGCAGGTAGTGCGAGCGGAGTTTCGTTGCCAGGGCATAGCAGTGACCGAAAGGAGTTGTTGGGCCGGATTGGCTGTGATAAGGGCATCTAAGACAAGTTGTAAAAGCATGGGATACTGCTCTTTCCTCTCCTCTACATACCCTTCCTATCAGTGTATATTGTCCTGCATGGTTTTTGTGTGCGATTCAAGGGGTTTCCTAGGCGTGAGATGTGGATATGCCCCCCTTACGCCTGGCGTTATATACCATAGATGTTATTGCAGCTTCTATAAAAGTGACTACTTTGTTCTAAGATGTCGAACACGATAGTGAGCCAAGTTTACTCAAGCCAAAACCTGCCTTCTTGGCACCTAGTTTAGTAAACAGGTATTCAAGCTACAAAAAGAAATCTTCAAGATGGGAGGTTTGTTTCCAAACCGCTGTCCTGGTTCTAAAAATGGCAGCTGCTCATCAACTCGACTTGGAACGGTGTAATTGGGATCGGCGTGATTATTGGTGAGGATGATAAGTAATACTTGCTATCATTAATTCACGAGATGGAAGAGTCAATCGACTTAGTTTGCCACTATACACCCGCTTAATGTGCTGTAGAACAGAGTATCTACAATGCAAAATGGCAGCCCCTTCTGGAACCAATCGCACGCAGTCGGAATCAAGTATAAACGAGAACCACGCAGTTCACATCTCGAAAGAAGGATTTGATAGCATTTTAAAGTCTCTCCGAACTGCAGATTGGGATATAAACGAGAGCCCAAATGTACCGCGCAACCATCATTATAATCAAACGCCGCCTATGCCCAAATGCTACTACAAATTCCAGCAAGCGGCCCTGGTGGCAAGCTGCCTGGCTCAAGAAGCGTATGCTCAATAAAAGCGACATTCCACATCGCATATCCCGCATCGGGGTTCCTTCCTATGCCTGATTCAATGGCTCAGGGAGGATTCCGAGCTGCTGCTGTTTGCATACAACTCTCTAAACCCACCTTAACAAAATGTGTAAAAACTTACAAAAACAAAAGAAACCCGTAGCACATTGACCTTATTACATAACAACGCCCAGTTCCGATCCCGATACCCAATATTGAAGCTGTCTTCTTTCATAACAGAATCAGATAATTTGATGGTGCTATGCCTGTATCCCCATTCGTCTTCTTAGCTTGCCACCATCTGCCGCTCACGTCCGAAACTTCCAGTATCTCGTGCTTAGAGAAACTAATCTCGTTGGCATCATCTGGATTGGCTTCATATGAGTATATGGCCTTGGCTCGGTATGGATATTCAGTGGGTGCCACAACTTCCCCAGTTGTTGGTTCACTGCTGACGTTGCCGTTGGCGCCGAGGTTTCCGTTCGTCGGTGCGGGTGCTCCATTGCCAAATCGTGGTTGTGAAGAATTTCTATCTGCACCCGCAGCTCCACCAGGGAACCCTGCTACAGGAGATGAGGTTTCAAATCCTCCTAACTGAGCAGAAGTGTACATCTGCGGCGGTACGTTGGAAGACACTGAAGTCTCAGGTCGGCCCCCTCCGTATCCATTGGTCATGCCCCTGCTCTGGCGAGAGGTTCTGTGGTCCTTGTGCAATGCGAATGAGTCTAGGTAGGCGCGTGGTACCGCGGATGGTGTAGATCCGAAATAGAAAATCCATACAATCTTTTATCATGTCAGAAGGGTAAATAATTGTGTGGGTTAGGCGAGGACTTACGTTCACCATGGAAAGTAAAATGTGCCCAGCAGCACACGCTTCTTTAGCACCGTTCGCCGAATACACCAAAGAGTTGACGGATGAGCTCGTCAGAATTAATCCAGTTGCTAGGAACCCGACAATAGCCACATGATAAGTGTGAATGGTATCTGAAGCCACCACCACGAACACGCCCAATATGACGAAAAGCATGTACACAATGGCGAACCAGGAGTATTCGGGAAAGTCGGGGTTTTGGGCCTGAGCAATTATTGACGAAATGAAAGCAATAAACCATGCGAGCTGTCACAAGTGTCTGTCAGTGTTGCCCAGTTTGTAGAAGCGTGCGCAAAATACGACAGCTTGGTTATATGGGGATGTTCAGACATGACATACCATGGCAATTGATATCGTGGCCAGCGCGAACGGGTCCCCTATTATGTTCCCCAGGCTCATCCCGCGCATGCCACCAGTCCTCCGTCTCGATGTGTTATCCATTGTCCCATTCATCTTGCGGAGAGAGGGCGAATGCAGCGATCCGTACGATGGCATAGGGAAGATGGGGAGACCCTTGGAACCCAGAAAACTATTATGGAAAGTATTGGCGTGAAAACCAATTCGAATCGATCGACTGGCGAAGATATGGTAGGGGTAGATTACAGGTGGTGAATGAAGTCGAGCGTCTTCGAAGTAGCTGGGCTGGCTGACTGGCTGCGAAGTTGTGAAGGAGTCGTAGGGGGTAAGAGCGAGATTGCTGGCTGCGTCGAGCCCGTGCCGGCAACACGCAGTCGCGCGATAAGAGAAGAGAATTGCTCAAAGGTTCAAAGGAGTGTCGGAAGTTCGCTGAAGCAGAGCAGCACGCAAGGCAAGAAGAAAGAGGTGAAAACAGAAGAAGCAGTGGTCCCGTAGTGGTGGCAGTGGGTGGTGGTGGTGGTGATGAGACGTTCACGACACGCTTTCAAGGAGGTGGTAGGGACCAGGAGTGGAGAAAGTCGTCGGGGAGATCAAAGTTGGTTTGAGGATTGGATTGGCGAGGAGGGCGAGGAGGGCGAGGAGGGTGAGGGCGAGGAGCCGTGGGATGATTGGGCGAGAGCAGCTGAGGGCGTCTCTGCGTACAGCACAACAGTACGAAGGGAGGAGGACAGGACGTGAAGCACAGTCGGAGCTGTCGTGAATGATGAATCCTCTGGAGATTGGAGCGGCAGAGCAGAATGTCGCTTTTCCTGTTGGTGAGGGTCACGGGGGACTGGCGTGTTGCGCTGCCTGGGTTTCAGTCTCCAGGGCCAGAGAAAAGTGGTCAATAATGCCCTCTTCAGCCTGCAAATTACCGTGAACCGTCCAAGCCCTCTTCCTTGAACGCCCAAATCTCCGTTTAATTGACTATGCCCACAGACCGCGCGCTGGTGCCAGCACTGTACCGTGTACGGCGCTCGACTTCGATCGATGCAGGGAATGCAGAGGAGTCGCGGAGCGCGATGAACTTCTTGTCGTTCTGTGCACTTCTCATCCAAGTAATATTCTTCCTCGTCTTCTTCTTGCGACGTCTCTGATCAAACCCAGGCGCCAACCAGGCACGCTTTGGAGAGAGGCGGCGCGTACAGAGCGAGCAACTCCGCAAACTGATCTGTGGAGAAGGACGATGGATGAGGTGTGGACTTTAGCGAAGAGGAATGGGCGTTTCTGGGGGTTATGAGGACGGTGGGTTTTATACAACACCAGCAAGTCACAATGCCATTGCCACGTTGATCTGAACACATTGCTGCTCAGTTGGTCTAGACAATGACTATGCCATTGATTCGTGGGGGCTACTAGCTAATGCCCATTGTCCTTCTTCTCTATGCACGCTGGCTCGCTGGGCACGCAAAACAAGGAATACCACTCTACCACCTTGGAACTGGAAGTTCGCCACAGTGTGGCTGAGGATCCGATTGTCCATGTAGCTTGAGCTTTGGAGGCGTGGCACACATCACCACATGGGAAGGTTGGACGAACCATCCACAGGAAATGCCTGCTTACGAGTCTCGCCTTCAGAAGGGATAGAATAGAGCAATAGAAAATCCGTGTTCACCAATCGACACCGTTGAAGACACACAAGAAAACACGTACGGCAGGGCACTTCGCTTCCAGAGCTTTTTCAACATCGTGATGCAGGGCGAGCATGGTGCAAGGCAATCACGAGAAAAGATCAGCTGAGAAAAGGCTTGTTTCTGTAGAAGGCTAAGAGCATTGAATCTCCCCGGGGTTCGACATCGAAAATCCTGATGCTCATCCTCGTACTTCCGTACCTGCACTAGTTCTAAGAAGCAAGTGCGGACTTTCAACCTTCAACCTTCAACGTGTACATTATTCTCTAACAGCCATGAGACAGTGGAATACTCTTCCCAGATAAGCATGGAATATGGATTTTCTATTGAAAGTAATGATGCAATAGTTGAAGCTTTGACCTCGCACCTAGCCAGAGTGGACGTTGATCTGCCGCTTGCGCTGCAACTGCAAACCTCCACGTGAGAGGGCCCTAACGTGAGACGCGGGTCGCTCGAGCTCCGGTAATGCCGCATCCACGGGTGACCATGCTGAGTTATGATGTCCCTTGCTTTTTCCCCAGAAGCCTTGCCTACCGTGATTCTCGTGAGAAGTCAAATGCCAATAGTCAGGTTACATAGAATAGAAGGGCCTTCTATACGTATCTTGTCCTTCAAGCTTATTTTGTCCCAATTGAGGGGGCAGGTTTATAAGCGTCCAAAATGTCTTCTGCACGCTGGATTGAGTGGTTTTCGAAGAGGCTGCAGTAAGCAGCTTTTGATATGGTCGATTCCTCAGATCATTTCGTTGTTGATTCTTTTCGCCAAGGCGACACGCCGCACTCGTTGCTCAACGGTCTGAACCCTTCCTTCCAGTTCCGCCCAGCTGTCACCAGTACTCAGGATGTCCACAGAATACCAGCGCTGCAATAGCGCTGCGCTCTTCTGACGAAGTTCGGCAATGTCGGCATTCTGTGCAGACTGAAAAGTCTCAAGCTTCGCTATTCGGGGTTGTAACTCAATCAGTTGCGCTGACAATTCCGCTGTGGGTATTGAAACGTCTGAAATTGATGTCAGGCGAGAGGCCGTAGATGGATAGGAACTGGCAGAAGCAAGAACTATGGACAGTATGCCGGAGACATCCAGTGTTGTTGGCGAGTCCTGGGGCCTGACGGATTGAAAGAGATCGGGCTGTCTTGCATCTGGTCTGAATCAATAAACATCCAGAGAATACGAGTAAACAAATACTTACGCAGTCGCAATAAATCTTGAATGACCCTTGACGTAGACGCAAGCTGGTGCAACTTGTGCTCCAAATCTGCGAGGCGCTTTGCAGCAGGTACATCGGTGGTGGTGCCAAGTCTCGTAGAGTCCTCCTTCAGTTGTCCACCATTGACAGCAAACTCGATCCTCCGCAGTCGTGCTTCGAGCAGATCGATTGTTTCCGTGGCAGTTTTATCCAGAGTCGCGTCCATGGTGCTCGACTACTACGCGTACCAAAGAAGTTATTTGCCCTGCTGGTATCGTACATTACCTAGGTAAGGTAGGTGAGTCTGGTGAGTGGTTGTACGACAGTCTTAAGTTGATTGGGTGGACTGTCGTGGAAGCGTGCCTGGTACGTGCTCTTCCTCGCGTGCTTCGCTTCGAAATGATGAGAGGGACCGCAGCCGCAGTCACATTTCAACAACCACGCCCACGCCACGCCCTCACAGATAACTGTTGTCTTTAGGTCCTGAGCAATATTATAACAGTGCGGCGTCTACAGATCCTTTCGCGCAGCATGTTTGATTCCCACTAGAATCCTCATCACATCTCGCGCACCAGTTTCGAACACATCGCCTCCTCGAACAACGACCGTATTCCCCGACAGTAGTCCGCCGACAAGATTTAGGGAGACTTAGCTTGGGACACAATCCAGGGACAGAAACAAAAGGGGCGAAACCATGCCATTATATTCCTCTATTGGAGACGGCAATGGCAGTGCGTCCGACACAAGCCGGGGCCGAAGGTCTGCCATCACTACATCAAGAAGTAATGGCTGAACATTTGTACTAACAAATAGTGTGTTAGCCGGCGGTCAAGTCGTTCTCTGAAGCTACAGAACACATTCAAGGGTCAAGCGTCATGGATTAGTAGCAATATCAACCTCGTCAACACTAGTACACTATCTACCCATCCTGCGAAGACACTCTTACTAATTAGCACTACTAGTAATTGGCGCCGGAACTCTTGCCATGCCTTTGGCAATGGCTCATATGGGGATCTTACTCGGTAGTATTGTTATACTTTGGTCGGGTCTGACAGCTGCCTTTGGGCTATACCTTCAGTCTCGATGCGCCCGCTATCTGGACCGAGGAACCTCGTCCTTTTTCGCCTTGTCCCAAATCACATACCCTAATGCTGCAGTCATATTCGACGCTGCGATTGCCATCAAATGCTTTGGTGTTGGTGTCAGCTACCTTATCATTATCGGAGATCTGATGCCTGGAGTCGTCAGAGGATTTGACCAGGGAGCAGAGACGCATGCCTTCCTGGTTGATCGGCACTTTTGGGTGACTGTGTTCATGTAAGGGTCCCATAATTATATAGTTTTCTTCCCTGAGACTTTTGCTCACATTATTGTCAGGCTTGTGGTCATTCCGCTCTCCTTCCTTCGCCGCCTTGACTCATTAAAGTATACCAGTGTTGTAGCACTAATTTCCATCGGTTATCTTGTCGTGCTCGTGGTCTACCACTTTGCAAAGGGTGATACCATGGCCAATCGGGGACTAATCCGGGTAATAAAATGGGGTGGCTTGGTGAATACGTTGAAAAGCTTTCCAGTTATCGTTTTTGCGTACACGTGCCATCAAAACGTATGTTCTATCATGCTAAATGAGTTTTATCAGGCTGACACTTGATTCAGATGTTCTCCATATTGAATGAAATCAAAGACAATTCACCAAAACGGTTCGTACTCATACCATCATTGAATAGTGCAGGTCGATATGCTGACCATGCCCCCCAATAGTACTACCAGCGTTATCGGTGCTAGTATCGGCTCTGCAGCCTTTATATATATCTTGGTTGCTATCACTGGGTACCTCTCTTTTGGTAACAATGTTGCCGGCAACATTGTTGGAATGTGTATGTTTTTCACCACACCATTTCGCCTGGTGCGCTCTAACGAGTATAGATATTCCTTCTATCGCGTCCACGATTGGAAAGGCAGCTATTGTCATTCTCGTCATGTTTTCTTATCCTCTCCAGGTTCACCCGTGTAGGGCATCAGTTGATGCTGTTTTAAAATGGCGCCCACAGAGACTTAGGAAACGTGGAGGTTCCTCCTCGGCGTCTCCAACAAGGTCAGTACCGCTACTTGGGCCCCCCACTGTGAAGCCTATAGCTAGAAACGATACCATCAGTGAGCTACGGTTTGCCATCATTACAACAGTTATCATCGTGTTTAGCTATACCGTGGCGATGACTGTATCCTCTCTCGACAAAGTGTTAGCATATGTCGGCAGCACAGGAAGCACCAGCATAAGCTTCATTTTGCCTGGCCTGTTCTACTACAAGATCTCGTCTCCGGACTCAATACATCAGCAACAACTTTCCAAGGAGGACGATGAAGACGCTAGCGATGCTGACGATGAAGAGGGGGGGTTGATCGCCCAGGTGGGCACGAAGAAGCTGCACTGGCGCAAAACCATCCTTCGGAAGCTTGCCCTTGCATTGGCCATCTATGGTATCTTCGTCATGATCATTTGCTTAGCGACAAACATAATATTCTCTGCTGCCGCACACTGAGATGTGTTTTTCTGGCATTGGTTTCGGTAAAGGAGTACTGCGACGGCGTTTATAATGCATACAATCATGGCGATGGGTGTCTGTTTGCCATTGCGATATCCAGGTGCGGGTCCCACGTTTGAAATCAGACGTGGTTTTGTAGTATACATAATATAGACAGTATGTTACAGTTGAAATTGAGCTCGTCTCGCCCATATACGTTCTCCCAACGCCATCTGAAATACGTTTTCTTGAAATCATCCTAATAGAACGCCCCACAATTCATGCTACCTCAACTATCCTGTTCAGCTCGACAATTAAATTGCTTTGAGGGGAGACGTGGCCAGTTTTGATGTTGTTGGGTCAGCTGCTTCCTTTGGGCGGTATTTTGGCTCGAGTAGTCCCGCCTATAATATGCAAGTCAGCCCGTGCTGCTGAAAGCGCGCATGAATCACGATCTTGTTCCAATGCTTACCATTGACAACAGTCGCCATGCTGGGTCAGATGGCTGTGCGCCGACACCCAGCCAGTATTTCGCTCTTGCAGAATCCAACTTTACGTCCTTGTATGGTTTCCCTTCCCCGTCGGTCGGTAGCTTCGGTATTGGGTTGTATGTACCTACAGTTCTTTAGTACTCTGATGTCCAAAGGCCATCGTCGACGCCAATACAACATACCCAGTACTTCGATTGGTTTGCTATTCCTCGCAGTTCTATGACAATTAGCGTTGACAGAATGTTCTAAGGGAAAACTAAATACCTGGCATGTGATACAACGATATTGTAGAAGGGGGCCTTCCGTCTCCCGAAGCGTGCCAGTCTGATTTTAACAACCATTGCGTATGTGTCGGTCGATAACAACTGTAGTGTTCATCAACTCGATCTTTTGCGGTTCTCCATGTTGTTCGGTTCGCCTCTTCGTTTTTCCGGCTACGTCCTTTAGTCGCTCACGTGTGGTGCGTGTGTCTGTGGGGATGTGATGTGCTCACATATTATGATCTCATCGTGTTCAAATGTTTAAATTCAATTCCAACTCCAAATTCAACTTCAACTTCAACTCAACCCCTCCGGTGAAGTCTTTGGGTTTTTTGGATCCTCTCCTGGTTTTTCTAAACCTCCATAAGTCATATTGTTTTTTCACACTTTTCTCACTTGCCATCTATGATCTAACTCCTCCTTTTCTCCATCATGGCGTTCAAGGTACCAAGCCTGCAATCAATCTACCTACCTATCTCAATGCTAATCCACTCAAGACCCTATCTGCCAAAACGGCGGCTGCCCTGGACAAAGATCTGATGAGCATGGGCGCTTTTTCCATCGATCAACTCATGGAGTTAGCTGGCTTGTCCGTCTCACAGGCTGGTCTGTATTGTCTTCGCCTCAAAGACTCGACACTCCGCTAAAAACAGGCATCAGTTTACCGTGTTCATCCGCCTAGCAAAGGACGACGAATCCTGGTCGCTTGTGGTCCTGGTAATAATGGTGGTGATGGCCTTGTGGCCGCACGCCATTTATATTTCTATGGCTACAAACCCACTATCTACTATCCCAAGCAGAGCAAGAGCGATCTGTATCAGGTGCGTCTACATTTATCCTGGTGGATTCGTTTCTTTTCCAAGTTGTAACAAATCGCTTCCCTCTGTTTTATGCTCTGATCCGGCCAGAACCCCCTCTTCTAGTCAACAGCGTCGTGTGGGCCAGAGACTAATGAGGAGTCTGTAGCGACTTGCTACTCAGCTCAGAAATCTCGACGTACCTTTCACGGATGATTTTCCTTCTGCGCTCAAAGATTCCGATCACGTCGTCGATGCTATTTTCGGTTGGTCCTCTAATCTTCCTAGCGAATCATGGGGAAACCTCTACTCTACAGACTAACCAATATGGTTAGGTTTCAGTTTCTCTGGTGAAGTTCGAGAGCCCTTTCCCGCTGTTATAAAAGCTCTCGAGGAGACATCATTACCGGTTACATCTGTAGATGCACCTTCTTCTTGGAACATCGAAGATGGTCCACCTACGTCGGGGCCTGGGAAAGATTTCCGCCCCGAGGTCCTGGTTAGTTTGACAGCACCAAAGCCACTCGTGAGGTGGTTTGAAGGTCGGCACTTCATCGGTGGAAGGTACGTTGATAACCGATAACACCTACATTTGTTTTATAACGGCTGATTCTCTTGATAGGTTCTTAAGCCTAGCTATTGCGAACAAGTATAATATCGACCTCCCTCCTTACGAGGGAATTGATCAGGTAGTAGAAGTTGATACTCGGGATAAAAAGGTATAAATTAAATATAGTAGTATTGTATAAGTTAATTTATACACTCTTTATTTTATATTTACTATATAATAAAAACAAGATATTAGTATACCTTAGCTATATAATTTATATGTTTATATCACGTGATATAGAGACTTCTAACTTTCTTAATGTCTATTACTTTAGAGATAATTTAAAAAAGAAACTAGATAGTTCTCTAGTTAAATAGTAAGATCTTTCTTATAG